>CM069859.1:167673667-168028667 GCA_036172795.1 Pelodytes ibericus | reverse complement strand
TTAATAATATACTATAATATAATATAATATACTTAATATACTAATAATATACTATTAATGTAGAAAATAAAATATGATCTAAACTTTGCTTTAGCAGAAATGCACAAATATGGAATACAGCAGATTAGAACCATTGGCTTATCTAATCTTCTTAGTTTCTGTCTAATTTAATAAAAAAATACATTAAAAAATCTGAATAGTTCCATTAGTTCCTGGTTGTACCTTATATCTAGGATAGCCTTATGCCTACCCCATGCATGCTTAAACCCCTTCACTGTACTAACATCTGCTACTTCGGCTGGAAGGCTATTGCTACTTTACTGTGTTGATTCCCTTTATGTATTTAAATATTTAGATCATAATCCATCTGTTGCAGCTTTCTTCTAAGTTATACATGTTAAGATCTTTTAACCTTACCTGGTACATTTTTTATTCTGCAATCCATGAACAAATTTAGTGGACCTTCTCTGAACTGTCCAGAGCATCTATATCCTTCTGGAGAAGTCTCACCAGTGCTCTGTATCAGTGTTAATTTCATCGACTAACCATTTCTGTCAGCTGCATGTTTTGAGTGACTAAAATGACTAAAATTAAAAAATAACTAAATAAGAACTAAGTTAACAGGACTAAAACTATGACTAACAACCATTGCAATTTTCAGCCCATCTCGTGTAGCAAATAGTGCAATGCAAACATTTTGCAACAAAATACATCAATATAAGTCACTAGACTTGAAAAAAGCTCATCACAGAGCTGAAACATAGTTTTTGTACCGAATAAATCCATAGTACACAGAGTGCTGAGTCCCTGGATTTATTTATAGCTTATGAGTGTGGGTAATGCTCCCTCATGCACCCGTTTTCTTTGGTGTGTCCAGTTAGATAGGATATTTGCCTGGTGCTGTCACCAGGGCCACTTTAACCAATGGGAAAACTGGGCACTTCCCCAGGGCCCACTGGTTAAGGGGGGCCCTGCTGGCCATGGGTGTGACACCTGTGGTGCTGACATCCCTTTTTTTGGGGGGGGGAGGAGTTGAAAAAAATAATAATAATAATAATTGCCACTGGATATGACAGTACGTTATATCCGGTGACTGTACATCCCTCCTCCGTGCAGGAGGGAAGACTGCATGGAGGAGATGACCGGGGACACGGAGCAACAAGGAGGTGAGTACTGGGGAAGGGGGAGGAGGGGGGCAAATTGGTTTATTATGGTAGCATAATACTGGCATTAGTCCGAAAACGAATGCACATGTCTAATATTTATAACCCATGAGGTACAGTGATTATTATACAACTTAGGGATAAATATATATTGGGGATATATAAAACAAAAGTCCTTGTAAATACAACAATAATATTTCACTTTCGTGGCAACAATAAATTATTGCATAAGTTGGAAAACACTTGTTTAGTATACATTGATAAATAGATTTTATAGGAGCAATCATTCCATTGAATCCCATGGTTATTGCATTACTCGTCCAACTTTCCCCTTCTGATCTTTATAAATAACCAGTGTTTTCCTGGTTTTGACAGACAGCTGTGTTTCTGTGTCTCCTTGACACAAGGTGTATTGTTAGTCATTGTTTGTCTTTTTTTTCCGCTCAGCATAATGCTGTAGATTCGTTTATAAAGTACATTTGCACTTTATAAAGTATAATAGTGCATCACCCCATTTGGAGAATGTACTTTCATATAAAAATAAAGAATATTAGGCTAATACCAGGAAATCTGTTTAAATGAGTAGGCTAAATTACAAATACATAATTTGTATTTCTTTATTAAATAGTGGCCTACGAGGAGTAATAGATTTACATTTCTTTCATTTTCTGGTATACACAAGAAAAAGTTTGGAATTTGTAAAGAAATAGAGGGTGCGCAAGAAACGTTTACAGATATATAAAAGGACATAAATGCACTTATCTCTCAACTGGTGTTGATTCTGTGATCAAACTTGAAGATATACACCAAATATGGTGTTGTATAACTGCCAGTGTTGGAATATATATCCTTCTATAGGGAATAAACATACATTTTTTAGAGCCCTTTAAGACCAGGCTCAGGGTGTTTGCATGTTAATTGGAAAAATCGTCATCAGGTAAGGAGTATAATGAGCACAATTCACATATGGAAGCACGGCAGAAGACAGCAGACTTTAAAACACATGTATCGATTTAATGTGAAAGATAATAACTGCTTAAGTTTGGGATCAGTAACTGCTGTTTGAGCCTAAATAATTTTTCAATGCAGAGAGTCCCCGTAAGGGGTCTAGGACACTTCTTCACCGCATTTTCATCGCTGACAGTTCAGCGCGGCAGTTAGAACGCTGAACAGTCAGCAATGAAGTATAACGCGGCCGTTTCACCGCGGCTGTAGCTATGTAAGAGCTGACAGTTCAGCACTGACCTGTCAGCTCTTACAAATCTAAAAGTAAAACGAAAATAACCCCCCTAATAAATGATTCCCCCCCCCAATAGTAACACTAAACACTAAACCCCAATACTAACACTAAAATTAACCCCAATACTAAAATAACCCCTAATACTAACCCCGACCCCTAATACTAACCCTAATACTAACCCCCGAGCCCTAATACTAAAGTTAACCCCCTAAACCCCAATACTAACCCTAATACTAACCCCTAATACTAAAGTTAACCCACTAAACCCCAATACTAACCCTAATACTAACCCCTAATACTAAAGTTAACCCCCTAAACCCCAATACTAACCCTAATACTAACCCCTGACCCCTTATACTAAAGTTAACCCCCTAAACCATAATACTAACCCTAATACTAACCCTAATACTAACCCCGACCCCTAATACTAAAATTAACCCCCTAAACCCTAATACTAACCCCCGACCCCATATACTAAAATTAACCCCCTAAACCCTAATACTAACCCTAATACTAACCCCCGACCCCTAATAGTAAAATTAACCCCAACACTAAACACTAAACCTAATTCTAACCCCCTAAACCCTAATTATAAACCAACTAAAATCGGTAAAATACTTACCTTTAGCGATGAAATGTCCCGCGATGAAATCTCCAGCGACGATCTGTCTTGTGCTGTAGAGTCGGCGGTGAAGCGGCTGCGCGGAAGCAGCCGCGATGAAGTGTCCCATCACCCCCGTAAGTTCATATGTGCGCCATTAAGCTCTGTCCCTCTCCGCTACGTGATGATGTTGACACTTTTCGGCTAAATACGCCTTCCTCTGGATGTTTCTGGAACCCTTTGGAATCACCTAGTTTTCTGCATTAATTGGTCCTAAAATGTGATGTAATCTTCATCTAAGTCACAAGTACAACCACAATGGCCTAGATTCTAGTTAATTTATAAAACTGGCAGGAATTTACCTGGCAGTTGTGATTCTATGCCATCCACTAATGCCACAAAAAAATTACTGTACCCACTAAATACCTCCATGTTTAGCAGGACAAAATACACCATTTGGTGCAGTAATTACCACACCAATAGTGATTGTATGTCTGCCAGTAAGAAGGAATGGTCAAAAAAAAATCACTGTTTTTACCCACTAGCTTGAGACTAATAAAAGCAGGCGCTAATATTTGCAGACTGCTTAAAGCATCTGCTATATGCACATTTTAACCCTTTCTTTGCTGTCGGGAATACAAACAGTACTCAATTCAGCCAACGCTGTATTTAGGGCAAGGCAAACAAGGCAAGTGCCTAGGGTGGCACTTGGCTCCACCTCAACAAACTAAATCAATAGCTGACCTATCGGCAGCTCCTTGGCTCCTCCTGCAGATTTTCCATGCATGCAAAAGTCTGGGTGCTGAACTGCTAAATAAGCACAATAAATGTGCTGGGACAAGACTATTTTATATAAAACAATACAAAAACTGTACTGTTTATGTAAACTGAGTGTAAGTGAGTGTGTGAGTGAGTACGTGTGTGCGAGTGGCAGATTGTGAGTGTGTGTGGCAGAGTGAGTGTGTGTGTGAGTGGCAGAGTGTGTGTGTGGGTGGCAGAGTGTGAGTGTGTGTGAGTGACAGAGTGTGTGTGAGTGGCAGAGTGTGAGTGGCAGAGTTTAAGTGTGTATGAGTGGCAGAGTTTAAGTGTGTTTGACTGTGTGTCAGCATTTTTGTTGTTGTTTAAGTTTATTGTTGCTTGGACACTAGTGTGGTGCATGTGGGGACGAAGCAAGAAGTCTGTGAAGCCGATGCACACTTCTCCCTTGCGCTATGCTGGATAAAAAAATAAATGAATAAAATGATCCCAGCAGTGAGAGCACCATGTAGGGAAAACAATAACTGGGCACCAGGTATAATTTCCTGGTGCCCGGGATTTGCTAAGCCTTGATATATACCCATTTATTCCTATTGTTGCTTGGCATCATATATATCAGTCTGTATGCTGCCTAAGCATGTGAGTTTATCTATTCCACTTCTATCAAATCTGCCATGGGCTCCAGCCCCAGATCTTTTGGAGACCTAGCAATGCCCCTGCCTATATGCCTTTAACCCTTTAAGGACCAGCTTTTTCCTGGGCCAAGGACCAGAGCGTTTTTCAATTTTTAATATGCTGTTTTTAAAACATAATTTTCCTCTATCTCATTTAACGTACCCATACAAGTTATATGTTGTTTTTTAAAGGACAGTTAGAGCTTTCTTTTGATACCCTATACATAAAAATGATTTACATTTTAGTATTAAAAAATACATATAAAAGAGGACATTTTGGAGGAAAAAAAAGCTTTTCCCCATTATTTTCTAAATAATAAGCTACACAACTAGTGCAACACTAACCCACTTATCCCCCCCTAATTAACTAACTAATAAAAAAGAAAAATATTGGTTCCAAAACCCCCCTAAACAAAAAAGGCAGAAAAAAAACTCTGAAGAGTGCGATGTCAGATCCATAAAAATCATGCAACAGGCATGCAGGGGTTACATTTTATTAAATAAATATATTAAAATTACCTTTATTTATTAAAAAATGTTTTATAAATTGCAAAAATAAAAAAAATTGTAAAAAAAAACTAAATGACGGCCATAAAGTGTAAGGAAACTGATCACAGTTACAAACTGTGATCAGCAATGAAACGTTCTTTATTTATTTATTTTTACTTGCAGGTCACTCTCTGTGCTTCACTATAAGAACGTAAAGCACAGAGAGTGAATTAGAGGCAAAGTCAGTGTGTGAACATACTGACTTTGCCATCTAATTTGCATGTTATCGCGGTGATCACGTTATCACCGCGATCACATGCCCTGAAATCCACCGATCGGATCCAGGAGCTTTAACTCGTCATAAGGTCACTAATGCTGCGGCTCTTATGACGAGTTAACTCGTCATATGGTCGCGAAGGGGTTAAGGGGTGGCACAAATGTAAAAAAAAAAGTTTAAAAATGTTTTTAAAAAGCCACCCTTTAAGAAAAAAAACTGCTTGCCGGCAGAGACGGTAGCTGGGGAGATCAGAATATGTCCCCTCAGAACCACTCTGCAGGCAGCATGGGGAGGTGAACAGACAGCACAGATAAACCCCCATGCTGCCTGTATGGCTCCCCGTGCTCCCCGTAGGACACCATGCTGCCTGCCACTAGCCATCAGGGAACAGGGTAAGTCCTGGGGTGAGGGGAGATGGGGGCATGTAATGGAGGCATGTAATCGGGGTGATTGGGGCATATAATGGGGATGATGGAGGCATGTAAGGCATGTAATGGAGTGATGGGGACATGCGATGGGGGTGCACAAAACCAAAATACACCACTGCCTACAGCACTGATTAAGGTTAACCTCTATCTTGCCCAGTTAGGGGGAGGGTGATCTTACATTGGCCCCAAACCTGTTTTTATTAAAACCCACCCTTTGAGTTCCATGATGGTGGGCAGTGAAATCAGTGTCCACCCCCTATCACACAAAGGGTGCCCTATAAAATAAAATATTGCCTGTATCCAGGTTGCAGCAGGGATCATCGATAACCTGGTTTTTCATTTTCATGTATTCGTCTTGTGAAAAGAAAGTTTCTCCTTCTATTAGGTCAAACGTTTGTATAAATCCTGTACATATATTAGATATAATTGGTTTTAATGTATATATACGCATCTCCTTTTTCTAAATAGAATTAAATATATTTTGTACATATATCCAGTATCCTGTATGTAATTAGCGCTCATTTCAACGTATCGCATTTTTGTTTTGGTTTCTTTTAAGACTTTCGGAGGAGCCTGTTAAAATTTATACCAACTTATATTATTAATGTTAAGTGTATTTACCAGTGGCGTCCCGAGGGGGGTGCGGACCGCACCGGGTGACACCCATAGCGGGGGTGACACCTGTGCTGCTGGAAACCCCCCTCAGCGCATTGCGCTGCTGAACTTTGTTTTTTTTCTGGCAGCCGCATCCGCTATATTCAGCTGCCACATCTACGTTGATCTATGGATGACGTTACGTCACTTCCGGTGGCTGTGTTTCCCTCCTCCATGCAGGAGGGAAGACTGCATGGAGGAGACAGAGCAGCAAGTAAGGTAAGTATTGGGGAGGAGGGTGGTATAAAAAGAGCAAAAGTCTGGCATATTGAGGGGTTAAATACTGGCATATTGAATGGCAAAATTCGGGCATATTGAATGGCAAAATTCAGGCATATTGAGGGCTTAAATACTCGCATATTGAGTTGCAAAATTCTGGCATATTGAGGGGTTAAATACTGGCATATTCAATGGCAAAATAATACTGGCATACTGAGGGGTTAAATGCTGGAATATTGAATGTCAAAATTCTGGCATATTGAGGGGTTAAATGCTGGAATACTGAATGGCAAAATTCTGTCATATTGAGGGGTTAAATACTGGCATATTGAATGGCAAAATAATACTGGCATATTGAGGGGTTAAATGCTGGGATATTGAATGGCAAAATTCTGGCATGTTGAGGGGTTAAATGCTGGCATATTGAATGGCAAAACCTTATGGGTGGTATATATCTTCCTCAACCTCAGGTCCTATACCAGAGGCCTCGGAGTTTGAGGGTTCTGTGCAGTATCTCCGCTGTTCCTAGCTGTCCACTATTGGGACCACTTTAGCCTTCACTTTCTACTTTCACTTTCTACACCCTCTCTAGTTCCTTTTTCATGCCCTTCCATTACCCTGGTAAAAGTATGGAAATTATCAGTAAATGTTTATCTGTCTATTGAACATGGGAAAGATAGAATACAAAGAAACTGAACTAAATAATTGTACCCATGCCAAACAACAGGTTTCATAAAAGTATTATTAGGCTAGAGAAATACATTGAAACCCGATGTCCGTGGTTCCCTCACTTGCGGTTTTCATGCATCCACAGTTGACCGTGGCCCAGAAGTAACTCAGATATAGGGGTTTTCTTGTAGCTAGCTAGAGACAGACGCACAGATAGATATATTATTTGCCTTTCTATATTAAGATGACTTTCTCCTCCTGCTGATTATTTATGTAGTTGGTAACAGAACATGGTTTCACATAAGTCTACTGTCACCTCTACCTCTTTCTCTTGCTTGTTGCAGCTTGTAAAGCTCACTGTAATTGTTTGTCAAAAATGTATCCACTGCTTGCTAGATTCATAAAAATATAGCCAGATCCTAACTTATTCCGAATCATTCAGAAAGGTTTTTTGACTTTGTGTCTTATCAAGAAATCAATAGATGCACTGTAAAAAAATATGCAAGTGTACAGTTTAAACATAATGAAGAAGCAGTCACGCTCCTTTCACCTGAAGAATAAAGACAAATGAATATAATGCTTCTTGGATTCTGAGAAAATGAGAGAGAAGCAAAATTGAAAATGGAAATTAAATTTACCATCAGCACAAATATGCTGAAAAGAAATTATTTCTGAAGTGTTGTAAGATTTTGACATGCATGATAGGTCAGCACTTAGAAAAGGGAATTACATTATTTGTCACATACACAAGTGTTATGTAAGAGACTAGAATAACTTTTTGTGTGGAGCCATTTTGTGCTGTGTGGGGGCATTTTTCTCTGGGGCCAATAGGGCAGTTTGCTAGCCCCAGGGGGCCAAATTTCAAATCTCAATACTAAACTGGCGATTTGAAATGCCTAAAATTAGGCTTAGCCACTTTTGAGTTAATTTAGTTCTATATTTGGTGCGGCTAATCCTATGGATTCCCCCGCAGAGCTGCATCGCCCTCGCAAGCAGCCGGCGGCACTGGACACCACGGATGAATGGTTAAGTCAGGAAGGAGGAAAGCAGCAAGAGCAAAGTATGGGGGTGAAGAGCAGCATGGGCAAAGTCGGGGGAGGAGAGCAGCAGGGGCAAAGTCTGGGAGAGCAGCAGGGACAAAGTCTGGGGGGGGGGCAGCATAGTCTGGTGGAGCAGCATTAGCAAAGTCTATGGGCAGGTGGCTGTGTTGGGTATGCATTGGTTACATACGGGGAGCAGATGGCTGTGTTGGGGATGCATTGGCTATGTCTGGGGGGAAGATGGCTGTGTAAGGGGATGCACTTACTAAGAGTGAGGGATGCATTGGCTAAGGCTGGGGGGCATATAGCTGTGTGGGGGGAGGCATTGATTAAGTCTGGTAGGGGCATATTGGCAAAAAAAAAGGAAATAAAGACAAGAATTTTTTTTTATGTCATAATTTTTATTATTTCCGAAAAAGCAGTTTGCATTTGAACATTTACCAGTAAAACTTTATACCCATAGGATAGTCTTATATTCAGGATTTTTTTTTATCCTGAATCAATTTTCAAAGTTTGGGGTCGTCTTATAATCAGGGTCGTCTTGTATTCGAGTAAATACGGTAAAAGCATTTTTTGTTGTGGTCAACTGCTTCTCCTGCACTTACTGCTTCTACAGTGGGACTGTTTGACTTTCCAGGTAGGGCACTTGAACCATTTGCCCCTATGGATACCCATGAGTTTACATGAGGTTAGTTTATGTCACTTCAAGGTTCAAAGGGGCTAGCAGAGAGAGTCATGATGCTCTCAAAAGTATAGTATACTGTACTGTACTCTGCACTCATTCTGCTCCTGTGCTTTCTCTAGTGCTCAGAAGTGCAGTCTTTTTTTGTGTACATTATGTAGCCCGTTACACTGTATTTTTCTATTACTCTTATTAGTATGCATCATATTATATATGTATACTATTTGATCCTGTGACAAGCTTAACAGAACTGTTGCATACGTATTATACGTATTACACCCTGAATATCTATATTGACTGTAAACAATTATATCAGCCCCGGAGTTGGCCCTTGGATCAATCGGACCCAGGCGGCACTCTGACAGGAGTGTCAATTTGCTGCCCCAAGGCATGTTTTTTTATTGGCACCAGTATTCATAATTCCTCATATGTACGCCAAACACTGTTATTAGCTGCAGTTTGAGATGTGGACATCATTTCCCCACCTCCCTATACTGCCTGGGAACGACCCCTATGCAGCCTGAGATTATTTTGTCAGGAAACTCCTGCTCCTGGGATTAGACTCTCGTATGGCTGTCGGGCGAACTGCACAAGAGTGCAATGATGTTAGGCTTCAGTGCTCTTTAAAGCAATCACACAACAGACCAAATATGCGTAAGACAGAGCTCCATGACAGAGCCTTATAATTGTTGATATACCTGTATTTTTCTGCCATAAATTTATAAAATTTTTAATATAAATAAAATTAATTTTAAATGAACCAAAACTGCAAAAGAATTTTACGACTTAACTTTTATTGAATATATTTAAAAATGAGTACTAAAAATGGAAAATATGACTGCTCTATGTGAAATGGGAATAAACTCATGATCACTTAGTTCAAACTCATGAGTTCATTCACATTTAATGCAGAGTATGTTTTTAAACATGTTCAGTAAAAGTTAACATTTCAAATTAATTTGCAATAGTGAAACTTTGTTTATGCCACTTTTCCTTTCATCTATTAAATAATAAAATATAATATTGTATGATGATCTGTCCTGAGTCAATCAAATAGTAGATAAAACCCACATATAATGCAATCTATTTGAAAGAGTGTAAGCTTTACTGGTGAACTGAGCTACATTAGAGTGTGAGCTTTATTGGTGAACTGAATAACATTAGATGCAAGCTTTATTGGTGAACTGAATTACATTATAATGCAAGCTTCATTGATTATATTAGAGTGCAAGCTTTTTTTGGCTAACTGTGTGGGTATGGTTTTATTAGGGGGCATTTCATCCTTGGACTTCGGTTGCCACCTTTTTTCACCCAGGCACTGCAGCACAATGTCCTGGGCCAGCTCTAATCAGACCATATATGTTCATAATACATACATTTATCTGACTTGCTCCAAGCACATTCCTATTCCAGAAATACTAGACATGAATTACTACATTAAAAAACATATTCCGGATTATAGTACAGGACATGTGTTCTGTAACAATCAGCAGCAGGATGTTTAATCATGCAGATGGATTATTAACATCCTTGCCTCAAATTCAAATGCTTACATGATTTAAGGTCTTGCAGAAGGCCCAGTTTAATGGACACTGATGACATAGACACAGTTGTAAGGCCATACTTCCTGTCTCTTTGAATTAAGGAAGAGTTAGAAATAGGGAGATAAATAGTGCAACCACTATGAATTATGTATTAGGGATAGCTCTAAAGAGTTTATATTCATTTCCTCACACTCAACATTTTAAACAGCCGCGGATTCTTTCTAAAGCTGAGATAAAAGTGTTTTCTAAACACAGCAAAGCGTATTTGTTAAAATGTACTGGGGGCAAGTAAGTTATTGTTTTCAATAATATGTTTAAAATCATACATAGTTTCTTTATTTAAAGTGCTAGACATATTATTCAATTTAATTTCCATGTTTAAAACAGCAGTAAAGGAAAAAGGGGGGAGCTCAATGATCATCTCTAAGAATCTTTTTGATAACCACAAAACTTCTTGCTTAAACAGTTGGTCATTTGGCTTCTAGGACAGTACCGTATTTTTATGTGGGGGGTTTCCAGGGGCGTAACAATCATGGTTGCAGGGGTCGCAATTGTGATACTATATGGCTACAGTCTGTACCCTGCCCTGTTCATTGTATTCCCTGCACCTGTATCCCAAAAGCCCTGTAATTGGCATGCCCTGTATCCTAAATCCCTGTAATACTTCTGCCCTATCTTAAATTCCTGTTTAGTTTTGCCCTGTCTTAAAGTCCTTTTTAGTTCTACTTTGTTAAAGGGTTTTCCCGTTTCATGCTTCAGTTTCTTACTGTGATTCGAATCTGGTTTTCATGCTGTTTATGGTTTTGTTGTTTGTTTTTAGCTCTTGGTTCGCTCATCTTGCTTTGCTCAGTTCCTATATTTAAATTCAACCACAACTGTTTAGTTTCTCTCAAGCTGTCAGATCTGCAGTCTACTGGAATGCTCTTGTGTGTCTGTGTAGTTTATGTTATTAGATTTGGTTTCTAGACTTATTTATTAAAGTTATTAAACTAGTTTATTTAGTTTTAGCGTTAGGGACTTGCCTATGTGAGATACCTTGATGCTGGTGGCAAGCTTATTGTCATTTGGCCAATTGGTGTACTAAATACTCATCTCAGAGTATTAGGTTACTTCCTGTATTTATGTTTGTTTGAATATGTATCTCTTGCCCTCTTTCCCTGTAGCACCTGCAGATCTCAGCTACTCTTTCCTATCCCCATGTCCCAATTTGGTTAAAATTTGGAGGCGTCTGATTAGTTCGGCTCCCCACTCCCTTGTTTTCCTTAGTCCTTGCCCTGCCCTCTGTATGTTGTCCTGTGCTATATATGTATTTTGTATGTCTCCTTAGTTTTGTAGTCATATTTTATGCTTTGCCCTCCTCATGTATGCTTTAGTTCTCCATCTCTTCGTAAGTTTGTCCTGTAGCCCTGCATTTCGTTCATCTTGTTTCTTCTCTGTTTGTGTTTATTTTGTTTTGCTTGGTTTATTTGCTTCAGCCTGCAGACATCCATTAAGGTTGTGTCCTATGTCTGTTCCAGGATGCCTGCAGGGCAGTGGTGTACTAAGGCGGGGGGCGGCCCGCCCCGGGTGCCACTGACTAGGGGGGTGCCATGACTTCCAGTGTCATGTGTCACCCCCCATCATTACGTTGCGCACAGCCGCAGCACCTTTGCGGCCCGGCGGGACTTACTTCATGGAGGATGAGAAGGGGGACGAGTGTTGCGGGCCGCGGCATCATGCAACGTGATGACGATGTGTGCAGCGCCATCAGTCCGCCTTCACGGATCTTCAGCGGAAGGATACAATATCCAGGCGGTGAGGCACCCAGTGGTCGGTCTCGGAGGCAAGGCATCATCAAAATGTGAGTAGTCATTTTATGTGATGGGGCTAAATTAATTAAAGGGCGGGGTGGATAATGGATTAATTAAATAATTAAAGAGGAGGGAGGTTTAATTAAAGGGGGTAGATTAATTAAGTGGTGGAATAATTAAGGGGGGTGGATTAATTAAAGGGGGGGTGCCACACTCAGGGTCTGCCCCGGGTGCCAAATGCTCTAGGTACGCCCCTGCTGCAGGGTACCTTTGTTTCCCACCTTGGTTATAACTGAATATCGCAGCTGCTACCACAGGACCCAGGGATGTGGTAGCAAAAAACCTGGAGCCTCAAGCTTCTGGGGGAGAACAGTTACCCTGCTCCAGGCCCTGTATCTCTCCACATCTCACACATTGGACTCCTACACCCGGGCGCTCAAGGTCTCATGCCATCCAGGACCCAGTTTGTGACAAAATGTGATCTCCTTCTTTCAAAACCAATAGCTTCAGGTAGCACCCACAGCTAGTGGCACAGTGTGTACAGATCATCCAGTCAGATGATCTCCCACACATTATGCCGACATGCTGTCATTTGGGGGACAAATATGGCACAAACAGGCTGTTTGGGGACAATCAGCACTACCACAACTTGGAGAACCATCTCCACAACATGGCAGTCTTGAAGTCAGTAACTGAGTTCCAAAATATGTCCAAATCACAGCTGAACAATGCTCCATAGGAAGCCTTTTTCATTTAGATGCTTCATTCAGAAGCCTTTATATCCATGCAACATTTTTAATCATGCAGTATAGGAACTCTAAATATTTAATGTGTAATTATAACTTAACCACTAATGACATAGAGATTCTGAAATAATATCATCATCCAGCTAATGGGAACCATAACGGATTTTCATGAGAGTGATGCCTCTTGCCCGCTTAGAGTACGTGGGACACTCCACTGATCACCCCTTGAAGAACGAACTCGAAATCGGGTTATAGTCCTTGGTAGCCCAGCTTAGGTTTCTCTCCCCACAAGGACAAAAGAAACTGGTCACTTCAGGTTCAATTGAATTTGGTGCCAGAACTGTACTTGGGCTTTAACTAATCTCTTTAACTTGACAGCCAATAGGCACAGCGCCTACCTGGTGCTTTAAACTACCGACCAATCGGTGCTGTGTCTACAATTTAGAGGGAGGAACATAGCTCAGAAGCAGCTCTGAACCTTTATTATATATGGCTGCTGAAGCTGCGTTCCTGGGGCAGTGATTATACTCCTTTTCGAAGGGGTACAATGTTAAAACTAGGGTGGTGGCGCGGGGAGGTACCACAGCTTCTCAGTCATGGAGGGTACCCTGACAGTAACCATATTTAGATTGCTTACTTTATTTGGGACTCACAGATAAAATTATCACTGCATTATCAGAGATGAACTGGCATTATCAAACCTGAATTTAATAAGCGTTTCTGTTGTAGTTCATTTTTCACAATTTGCCGCATTTCATTTTTATCTAACTTTTTCTCTCAGTGTGCTCCTATTACTCATCCTATTTCAAGTACCCTTTCTCTTTAGTTTGACTTTAACTTGACCTTAAATCAAACATATTCCATCAATGTGTCTATTATATGCATTTACTCTTGATATCCTGTAATCTCCTCTCATATTTAGTGCTTTTGTTCTGTGGATATACTTATCCTAGAAGTGACGTTATACAATGCTGTCATTCAGATGCTCTCCTACCCCCTAAACATTATTTTTATCTTCATCTACTGTCATTCCATGAATATCACTTTGCCCTTTGTTGTACAGTTCTATAGAAAATGTATAAATAAGCTATAATAAACAACCTGATCTGCTTCAGCAAAGTTTTAGTGTCCCTAGGTATCTCCTGGGTTTACCCAATTGCTCAGGTTTATAGGTTCTTCATGTACAACAGAGGTTTTAACCAGGGGCGTATCATACGTGCCCATGAGTGACAGGCGTGCTGCCAGCTGGAGCACGCCTGTTACTCGGAGGCACAACGTCTCTTGGGTATTTCCGGGGGTTTGTGTGCTGAGAACAACCCGGAAATACCCGAGAGACATCGTTACATCCGAAAGACGACGCTGCGTTTAATTTGGCAACAGAGTCACTCACTCTGTTGCCAATTCAACAAGCACGAAAAGTATACGAAAATTTGTATACTTTTCATGCTTGTTGAATTGGCAACAGAGTGAATGACTCTGTTGCCAAATTCAACGCAGCGTCGTCTTTCGGATGTATTTCTGGGGTTTGTGTGCTCTCTGCTGCGGCGCACACCTAGCACATATGGAGCACCTGCCACTGGTTTTAACATACTCAACAGAGATTCTAAAGGTGGCCTAGCCTGCATGTGTGGTACAGAAATAATGGGCACCAGGAATTATTATAACTTTTAGTCTTTTTTCTGAATATTTATTTTCTGGAAGAATTCTTTGACAGAAGAATACTTACCCAGAGATTTCTTCAACAGCAATTACACTCAGCAATATAACATGCATCAGGATCTGTTTCTTATTTGTTTAATCAGGGGTCCTGGTACCCTATAACTCAGGCTGTTGAATTGGGCGCATAGATCAGGAATGAGGGAGAATGATTTTTCTTAAACCAGCCTGAGCAGGGTTGACTCGATAAATATAGTTTGACCCTAATCTGGCTAAAACCAGTTAGAACTGTACGAGCAGTTGCAGAGGGAAGTCTGATGAAACCACAAAAGTCCTGCTCTGTTGCAGACCAAGTAATTATCTCTGGAATAGGTGGAATCTACTTCAACCTCCTAAGGGAGCTACACAAATAAATGGGATTTAGTATATGGTGTTAAAAGGTGATGCACAACATTGGAGACAACACATTATGTTCTTAATCTACCCAATTGCTATTCATTTTGCTAACACAATGTGTAAATCATAATTGTGTGCTAAGACAACTGGAAAAGTAATTAAAATACTTATTACCTTTATATCACTGATTTTATTTATGATTTCATTTTGAAAACTTTATAAACACTACGTGGTAATTAATTACAGGAAAATAGAGCAAATTAAATTATTTGACAAAAAAATCTACTACCATTGCCAAGAAATAGCTCATATATATAACAATTTATCTGCAACAGATCAGTCCAAAGCCCTGGAGGGATTTCCTGAGAAACAGGGCACATGCACATTTAATCCTTTAAAGATGTAATCTGTGATACACTATATGTAACCATATCAGTTTCAGAGAATTTTTGGTGTAAAACAGAGATTAAAGGTAGGTCACTAGTTCTATCTCAGAAGTTTTTTATTTTAACAGTCTCTGTGAAGAAAAAACTGTTAACATGTTGCTATTTTTATAAATGGCTATTGCTGCTTTTCCTTGAATTATGTATTTGGGGTTTTGCATTATACATTGTGACAATCCCTAGCCTTTAAATATATTAATCTTCTGAATGCATGAAGACAGAAAAATAGCCCTTTATAATTTAAACTGATCATCCGTTTATTTGCTTTTTTATCTTGCAAGCACTTTTGAGGTAACAAGATCATAAACGTCTTTAAGATTTATTCAAATAAAATGAAAATGTTATTATAATATTATGTATTTTCACACAGTGTAAAGATATTTCTTTTCAGTTCTGTCTCTCTTGCCTCATCCTCTCCAATATGACACCCACGAGCACCGTGTGGGGGAAATCTTGGTGTGGTATGATGCCTCAACATCGAGGCATCATAGCATCACTGTCAAAGCATAGGCAGCGACCGTCGATCACTGCCTATGTGCGTTTTACCTCAGGCACTTCAATTGTCATCAACTGCATTTTCTTGCATGACATGCCTGTCATGTAATCATTCAGAAAAGGAGTTAAATCAAAATTGAAAACATAGCTGCAACAATAAATCATGTTAGGTTTATTGCCAATTAGAAGCACTTATGTATCAACTGTAAGTGGTTTTGACAACTAGGACATTGATATGTGAGTTTTAAAAGCAAGTTTTTTGGTCTTGTCCCATCAAACTCAGGTCTGTCCCAGCATTAATACTGCCTATGCACAATGCATTGTACTGTGCACAGGTAGCACTGAATGTAAACTGTTTCTGTCTTACAGATTTAGCAAGCACCGACTTCACACCTTTGTACTGTGCTCCCTGCCCGATGCGCAGTTCTCAAAAGCTGAGTTGTGCAAATATATCTATCGAAGCTATTAACACAGAATATCTTAGCTATTAACATATCTTCATTTTAAAAAAGGAGACATGTTTGATTCATTAGATTTCCTGCAATATTTGTTCCATGACCTTGTCCATTTAATTGTTTTCTCTGCAGAATTGGAGACAGCTAAATTTAGTTTGTCTTTCATCTTCATAATCTGGTCACACTTTTAGAAATCACACATGGTGTTATATTTCTCTTCCATTTTTTAGTACATTCAGATTGTTACAGAGATTTTCATTCCTTTTACTTGTAGTGTATAAAGTGGTTATTTATGACAATATATTTATTTCTTAACACATTTAATGTATTTGTAATTTTAATTATAATATTGCCTTCATAATTGAATAATTAATTGTTAATTAGAATATGTAAATTATGCACATTGTGTTTATTATAATTTACAACTCTACTATAGACAAAATCCATTGGAGCTCAGCAATATCACTTGAATTGAACATCAGGTACTACTGAATTTCTTAATATATTTTCTTTTTCATAATTAACATCTCACCCATGACCCCTTTCTTTGCTCTTCTGTTTCCCAAAATACAATGTTTTAGGGCCAAAGTTCAACTACTTTAGGTCAGTTCATTCTTGAGCTGGCAGCAGCCTGCAGTCCGCATGCAGCGGATGCGGACACGGCCGGAAATGACGGCTAGTCGTATCCGATGGCTGTATTTCCTGCATGCAACATGCATGCAGGAAACACTGCGGAGGAGACGGCCTGGGATGAGCAGAATCCAGGTAAGTACTGGGGAAGAGGGGAGTAGGGGGTATTTTTTAATATGAGCAAATTATCAGTGGCTATTAATGAGCAAACTATCAGTGGCTATTAATGCGCAAACTATCAGTGGCTATTAATGAACAAACTATCAGTGGCTATTAATGAGCAAACTAATTAATGAGCAATGGTGTCACTTTACTCCCGTGCAAGAGCGCAAGAGGAAAGTATCACCCAATATAACAAATGTATTAATAACAGAAATCTACGTAATCTGCACAAATACAGCCACAAATGGTATAATCAGAGACATATGTTAACAAGCAACTAAACTCACTTAAGAACTTGTAAAAATATAACAATTTTTAACCTCTTGATGACGGGAGGACTTTCCATGCCGCAACATGGTTCTATGCATTGAGGACATGGTGACTCCATTGAATGACATCAGTAAATGTCTTCAGCACAATTGTTTTCACACTCATCTGTCCCTCTTTTCATTGTTGCTGGGTGCCTTAGTGCTGAGGCAGTTCCAGCAACATTCATTCCCCGCATTTCTGCTCTTGTAATCACAACAATCACAAGGATCACATGTCAAAGCCAATGATTTGAAAATTGACTTTGTCACCAGCTATGTTCCATTCTTTGTCTGTTACTCTTTGTGAAGAGAGAGACAGAGTAGCAACTAAAGCAAGTTCATGTATCAGTGTTTGAGGCAGAGCTTTAATAAAAATTATAGATTCAAATTTTAAAATTTTAAGTTGGTCTATATATAGGGTTAGGTTTAGGGCTATAATCTCACTAAAGGTAATTCTGAAAAAATGGTTAGGAAAAATCTACTACTTGTACTTGTTGGTTAATAACTTGCAATAGAAATGTTTAAAATATGCAAGAACAATATTAGAATCTATTTAGCATTTTTTTTTTTTTTTTGCTTTTGTATTAAAAAGTAAAAGTTAGAAAAATTCTGTCATATTTTATTATTATTTTATAGTAAATTATATGATATGATCAAAATAATGGAACCTAAAGAAAGCACGTATCCTGAATATATATATATATATATATATATATATATATATATATATATATATATAATTTTGTGGGTACAGTAAACAAGAGAGAGGAAATGTTAAAATAACTTTTGTCTTGAATGGTACAATATGTCCAAAACAGTCAATATACAGTCAATTTACCAATCTATCCCTGGACAAATATATTCAATATACACATCAAGTTGACACAGTTTCAAACAATTAGTACATTTAGGAAAGGGATTTAGGAGTAATAATTTCAAAAAGACTTAACCCCTTCATGACGCAAGGTGCTTGCGCCCCAAACGACGCAAGCACCAAAACGTCATAAATTGTTCCTGGCCACCGATCACAAGGTGGCAGAGACCCGATCAGGGTCTTAATAGACCATGTGGGTCCCTGCCAAAATATCGCGAGACCTCCGGATATCACGTGTGACGTCACCAGCTACATTTCCCCTGTCAGACTGAGGCCATTCAAAGTGGCCTCCGATGACAGGTGGGATCCCACTGCAAGTGCCTGCAGCGGGATCCGAGAACAGCTCATCGCGGGGAGCCGCGATGAGCTGTTTAACAAAGGACGTACTATGCCGTCCTAACGACTTTTAGGCACTTAAAATTAGAACGGCATAGTACGTCCTAACGTCACGAAGGGGTTAAATGTAGGTAGGCAATGTAATAGAGCAGAATTTTTTAAAAACTATATAGTTTTCAATTTTTGGATGTGAATCATAGAAATGCCTTTGAGAAATGTTTAAAATTATGTAATTTTTATTTTTTATGGGTCACTGTAAACAAAAAAGAAAATTCAAACTACTTTATTGACTTTATTAGTAAGTGTAGATTACAAATATAGGCAAAAATAATTTAACATGTTATTGGAATGCAAAGTAATAGGAATCATCTGTTATGTTTTATCTAACAATTTTCTTTCTTGCGTGACAAATATGGAAATCGTAAAATAAATACACTATGAGGAAAAAAAAAATAGAGCAGAATGAAATGTTAGCAGAATGCTTGGTTGCATAGGGAGAGGTATTAGCAGTAGAAAAAGGGAAATGCTCATGCCTTTGTACAGAGCACTGGTGAAACCACACTTGGAGTATTGTACACAGTACTGGAGACTGCATCTCCAGAAGAATATTGATACGTTATGACGTAACAGGGGGGATATGATAGAAATATTTAAATACATAAAGGGAATCAACACAGTAAAGCGAGAGAGTATATTTAAAAGAAGACGAATTACCACAATTAGAGGTCATAGTCTTAAATTAGAGGAGCAACAATTTAAAAGTAATATCAGGAAGTATTACTTTACTGAGAAGGTAGTGGATGTATGGAATAGCCTTCCAGTGGAAGTGGTAGAGGTAAACACAGTCAAGGATTTTAACCATGATTGGGATAGGCACAAGGCTATCCTAGCTATAAGATAGGGAACCGGGGGCTAATAAAAGTATTTCGAAAATTGGGCAGACTAGATGGACCGAATGTTTCTTATCTGCAGACACATTCTATGTTTCTATTTAACAAAGGCAAGCTTAACAGTGCAATAGAGTATAGATAGGCCATATATATAAAATGCTAAAAAAGCACATATATAACTACTTAATAGAAACTAGTAGACTTTACTATTCAACGGGTCTACTCAATACAATGGCGTCTCAAGGCGGGGTGCAGAGGGGTGCGGACCACACCAGGTGATACCTCCAGCAGGAGTGACACCTGTGCTTCTGGCATCCTCTTGCAGCACATTGCGCTGCTGAACTTTATTCTTTCTTTTTTCTGGCAGCCGCTAGATTCAGCTGCGTGAAAAAAAGTTAAAAAAAAAAAAAAATGATTGCGAACTGATATGACACTAAGTCATAGCTTGTGGCTGTGTTTCCCTCCTCCGTGCAGAAGGGAAGACTTCATGGAGGAGACATCCGGGGACACGGAGCAACAAGGAGGTGAGTTCTAGGGAAGGGGGTAGGAGGGTGGTATATAACAAGCAAAATACTGGCATTTTGAATGGCAAAATACTGGCATATTAAATGGCAAAATACTGGCATATTAAATGGCTAACTATTGGCATATTAAATGGCTAAATACTGATATATTATATGGCAAAATATTGTCATATATTAAATGTTAAAATACTGGCATGTTAAATGTTAAAATACTGGCATATTAAATGGCAAACTACTGGCATATATTAAATAGCAAAATAATACTGGCATATTATTGGGCAAATTTGACTGTGGCTTATTAATGGCAAAATAACACTGGCATATTATTGGGCAAATTGGCTGTGGCATATTAATGGCAAAATAACACTGGCATATTATTGGGCAAATTGCCTGTGGCATATTAAATGGCAGAATTATACTGGCACATTATTAGGCAAATTATCTGTGCCTTATTAATGGCAAAATAATACTGGCATATAATTGGCAAATTGTGGCATATTAATGGCAAAATAATACTGGCATATAATTGGGCAAATTGTGGCATATTAATGGCAAAATAATACTGGCATATTATTGGGCAAATTGTCTGTGGCTTATTAATGACAAAATAACACTGGCATATTATTGAACAAATTGTATGTGGCATATTAATAGCAAAATAATACTAGCATATTATTGGGCAAATTGCCTGTGGCATATTAAATGGCAGAATAATACTGGCATATTATTAGGCAAATTATCTGTGGCTTATTAATGGCAAAATAATACTGGCATATTATTGGGCAAATTGTCTGTGACTTATAAATGGAAAAATAATATTGGCATATAATTGTGCAAATTGTCTGTGGCATATTAATGACAAAATAATACTGGCATATTACTGGGCAAATTGTCTGTGGCATATTAATGGCAAAATAATACACTGGGTGTATAGTGGATAGTTTATCCATTACTAGCCACTGATAATTTGCTCATTAGTATGCCACTGATAATTTGCTCATTAATATGCCACTTATAATTTGCTCATATATATTAAAAAATCCACCTGCTCCCCTCTTCCCCAGTACTTACCTGGATGTCTCTGCCACAGTGTTTCCTGCACACACGCTGCTGCTGCCCGATCCATGGGAGACTGGCTGCTTTGGGTCCCCAGGAATTAATAGGTCCTGGGCAGCTACCCTGTTTTTTTTTTTCAAAGGGCCGGGTCCTGCCAGGCCCGGGATAGGTGTATCCCCCCCCCCCCCCCCCCACCCCCGATGGCAGCTCTTAATACAAGAAGAAGTGTGAATGCACTGGCTGCTTCTCTCAGATAGTAGATGGTCTCTAGGGATTTGCAGTTCTTCTCACATTGATCTGAGCCTCAGTTTACAGGGGCACATAAGCAGGCCTGGTGGAAGCTTTTTTTAATACACAGGCGAAAATGCTTTTTGATGCCTCCCTCCCCCCAAATCTCATGAATCTCCCCATATCCCTTGTATATCCTCTCTCTCTCCCCATATCTCTTTCCCTCCCCCATCTCTGTTCTCCCCCTCATCTGTTTTCTCCCCTCTTCTGTTCTCTCCCTCTCCCCATCTCTGTTCTCGACCCCTCCTACCCCCATCTCTGTTCTCTTCCCCTCCTACACCATCTCTGTTCTCTCCTGCTCTTCCTCCATTCTCTCCCCATCTCTGTTCTCTCCTCCTCCTACCCCCATCTCTGTTCTCTCCCACTCTTCCTCTTCCCCATTTCTGTTTTCTCCCCTTCCTCTGTTCTCTCCCCTTCCACCCCATCTGGTGAGGGGAGATCATATGCCCAGCCAGTGCCTCCTACCGACATTTTTTAATTCTTCCTCAGAGCTGGCGCCCCCGTCGCTGAGGCGCCCTAAGGCGGCTGCCTGAGCAGCCTTACAGTGGCCCCGGCCCTGCACATAAGCACACAGATATTGGTTTATCAATTATACTTAGCAGTCCAATGAGAACTCACTCTGTGTCAAGTTGCTAAATGTCACCACCCTATGTGTTTTGACATTCTTTTCTACTTTTACTGCAAATGTTCCCACCAGTACATCTTCCCATTCTCAACCTCTTAGTGACATGCAAAAATTGATGTACGTAAAAAATTGATGATGGAAACTATGATATACCTTGTCAATGTCTGCCTAACTTTAAACTAATGTGAGTTATGCTGTACCACTCAAAGGATCTGTCTGATCTGTCTGGCTATCTATACATTGATTAGAGCTGTTCTGTATAATCAACTATGAGTTAACTGCATACTAATGGGAGTTATACTGTATCACATCTGTACCCTTGGTGATATGGGCTGTTTTAACATTTTTGTGGTTTTTGTGTTTAGCTGTAGTTTTATTCTTTCTAATTTACTGTAGTTTTATTCTTTCTAATTTAAATGGGAGTTATACTGTATCACATCTGTGCCTTGCTAACTAAGTCTGAACTTTACTAAACCACCCCAGAAACGGTAACGCTATGTGTTATGTGACGCATAGGGTGACAAAAATCCTTGCACCGGCCCAGAGAGGAGGTTGCTCCAGCAGGTATGTTTGTTGTTACATTCAGTAAGTATTGGAGGGTATGACAACTTGTCTGTGTTAACAAGCAATAGAAGGAACATTCAGTGACTCACATTTGCGTGTTTATTCCATCACTAGCAGATAACAGCCGACCAATAGACAGATATAGCACAGGGTGAAACATTTTACGCATTTCGTTCTTCAAACAAGTACTTTATCATAAAATATGTTTCTGTATTTAACTTACCACTTTCATCAGGCATCTTCCCACTTTTAGCAAACATTAATTCGCTTATCACAAAGTTTGGCAGGGCATGTTCACGAAATGGTATGTCGATTATTGCTATTTAAGCGATATTTGCATATAAGACCACCAAACTAATGCCGCTAATATATTGCATCAAAATATGGCGCTAATAAACCATGTCCCTCACCGACAGTTTTGGATAGAGCTTTTTTTAAATTAGAACCAGAATTTCATTTTCAGAAACAATAGGAATCTTGACCGTTACTTTCAAGATTGTTGAACCTTCATGTACCAAAGTTCAAAGTTTTAGTTTTACAAGTGATTTGAGACTTTTTCCTATTTGTAAGTGACATTCCTATACCATTTCTGTGAGGGGGGGGGGGGGGGGGAGTTTATCTTGCTCTGCTCTTTTTACATGTAGGCTTAGAAGGTTTTATCCTTTAGAAAATGATTAAGTAGCTGGTTATGGAAACACATCTGCTCTGTAACACAAAGTCTTATGCAGCCATCTGTACAGATAATAGTGAGAACTATGCAGCCACAAAAAATGCATTAAGCATGAATCCGAAAGGCAGAACAAAGAGGGGGAGAAAAGCCTAAAAATTGTTACAAATGTATTTTAAAATAATAATCCACTGCATAGCTTACAGGAGAGTACAAATCTTTTTCAGGACAAACAACAGATGTAGTTTTGATAACTAACAAATAAACCATGTATAAATAATATGACATTATGAAAAGAACAAGAATCAATATGCTTTACACATAAATATTATTTTTTGTGTGCGCGAGAAAGAAACACAAATAGATGGAAGGAGACAATTAAAAGACTGTCAGCTAAACATTGTTTATATTCTGAATGTGGAGAATAAAAAAAATATCAAAAATTATCTATACATTGTGGTAGCAAATTCAAGAGACAAATGTGTTATGTATGTGTCTGTGGTGTCTCCTGTTTATGACATCACCATGTTTATGAAAATTTGATTTGCATATCAATACATAGCGGTTGTCATAAATAAGAAATAAAGGTGAAATTCAGGATGTATTCAGGATTGATCGCTGCATATTGTATACATGAAATAGTGAATATCTTTTAATACAAATGCCTTCGATGCTTTGGCTCCCGAACAGCCAGAATAGCCGAGTCGAATCTGAAATGCGGCATATTGTGTAGCCGAATTTTGTGGATCACTTCGATTTGACGATTATGCCCAATCTGAATCCATTTCGCTATATATGGTGTAGACCCTCTAAATTCCAAAGACTCAGTGTTTAGTTGGTCCAAACTTACAGAAAAATGAACCCTAGTCACCCAGTACATTAAAAACAATATTACAAGAGCGTTAAAATCTCTAATGCACAATTACTGATCATAACTATGTATGTGATAGAAAGACATTACACTTTATTTAGGTGGGATTCAACTCCTGCAACTCCCATAAACTTACCATACTCCCCATGAAGTTCTTTCAGACTCACACTCTCTTGCTCCTCGACATGGGGCAATAAGAGGAGAGGGAGGAGTAATATTTATTTATTTTTTATACGGTCTGGGTGTATTTTCCCAGACCCCACGGGGTGATTTTATTATATGGGGCCAGAGCAATACACCCTGCACTGATCTGTTTCATGGGGTTTGTGAGCACTTGCCCAGCTTACAGCACCATTTCTGAAAGCAGGGGGTCAGGACTACCTGTCTAGACCGCTATATGTGTAACATGGGGCCGGGAGCCGTTTGACCAGTTTTTAATTGGGGAGGTCAGGGTTACTTGCCCCCCATGTATATTTTAGGGCTATATTTTTTTCTTCCTTTTTGTTTTATTTCTGGAGGACTTTGGCCTTTTTCATAGCAGTCTACATTTTTGTTCGGGGAACTTTTGGCAGGTATTGGTGTGTAATCCACCAGGGCCAGGGGGAGAGGCGGTGCCACAGGGAGCTCTCTCCCTTTCGCCTTCTCCTCGAGGTTCAAGCCGCAGGTGAGCACCTGCAGCAAGGTGAGTGCTGGGGAGAGCAGGAGAGGAGATAATGCTTCTATTGGGTAAACTAACTGTGGCATATTAATGGACAAACTAACAGTGGCATATTAATGGGCAAATGTCTGTGGCCTATTAATAGGCAACCTTACATTGGTATATAAATGGGAAATGAGGAGAGACAGACAGACAGCCATGGGGGTATGGGAAGAGAGAGACAGACATGAGGGTATGGAGGAGAAATGGAGACATGGAAAAAGAGACCACCATGGGGTGCATGGGGAACAGAAAAATAGACATGGAAAAACATATGAGGTATGAGGGGAGAGACAGACAGACAGACATGAGGGTATGGGAAGAGAGACAGATATGAGGGTATAGGGAGAGAGACAGACATAAGAGCATTGGGGGTGAGAGAGAGAGAGACGGACATGAGGGTATGGGGAGAGAGAGAGATGGACATGAGGGTATGGGGAGAGAGAGAGAGAGATGAACATGAGGGTATGGGGAGAGAGAGAGACAGACATGAGGGTATGGGGAGAGAGAGAGACTGACATGAGGGTATGGGGAGAGAGACGGACATGAGGGTCTGGGGAGAGAGAGATGGACATGTGAGTATGAGGAGAGAGAGACACATGAGTGACTAACATGGTGAGCATGGTGAAATATTATGTATCTCTACTTGTGTACTTCTTTTCCAATGATGCTCAGCCAGACTAATGGAAGACTTTGGCTGGTTGGGCATCATGGAACGGTAGTTAAAACTCATTCTACTAGCCAGAAAAAAGTCTCCCATGTTACTGGCTGAGCATCATAGACATAAATAAAACCACTACACAGTATTATGGCCAAATATATATCATTATTTAAAAATAAAGTTTGTGCTCTCCCTCCCTCCCCCTCCCCCCAATAATGAAATGGGCATGTCTGGAACAGACATGTCTAAAGGGGAGGAGTTCATAATATAGCCATATAACCACCTGGGGGCACCAAAAGAAAACATGCACCTATTCGGGGGCATATTGGGTAGCTCAACATTTGTTTCCCAATATGTCCCCGATGTGTCCCCATCAGTGTGGACTTTAGTGGCATCACTTAAGTGCTGAAGTTTAGCGATTGTTGAGTAGACCCTTATATTAAGTGCACATATTGAAATTGAATTTCACTCTGACATTTTCGTTAAACTAACATACATGCAGGGTTAGAAAAAAGAAAAGAAACAAATACGGTGCATGATGATGAATCAAAGATAAATTAAATGCATGATAATAATTTATTATGTCAAAATTTGTCATTGTATGGGTTTATGTTTGTAAGTTTTGATACTTTTATAAAAGAAGAAAAAAAAGATAATAATTTATTAGAATGCTTTTTCCTTGGTTTCATACTGGTTAGAAGAAAGAATTGTGCCTCAGGGGGGAAATTAACTTTCTCAGTCACAAGTGGCAACTTGTTTACCCACAAGTCCTGATTTCTTATTTATCTTTTAACTAAAGGAAATATCAAAGCACATTGTTGATCCAGATAAAGTATTTATAGGTACACTACCACACAAAGGCTTAACTTTTATTCTTATAAAATAGTAACTTCGAAAAACAACAGGCACTTGGGAGCAAATTAACAATTCTTAATAATATAGCTAGAAATAACAAATCAGTTAAGCTGGTTATACGCCAGAGGAGGCTGTCAAGAGAAAAGCAGTGACTGACTATAGAAACATTTCTTTAGTTCTAGAACAGGTCTCGTGTAATACTATTTCAACTCTCCAACATATCCCATTTAAAGAGGCACTCAAATCTCAAAGGCGATGTTTAATCAGACTGTTCAAAAGTGCTTAATAATTATTTTGGAAGTGTCATCGAGTCTTCAAGTCTGAATTGTCATGGAACTGGTTCCACATGACCTGGCAATGCAGATTAGTGTGTGTCATATGAGATGTCGAACAAACCTTCGGCCGAGAAGGAGATGATCATCTTCTCACTGGCTATTGGCTGTGTACAGCAGGAAAAATGCATACACCAATGACAGAGCAAGTCAGTCGCAAGAATGGCACTTACTGCTTCTCTTATGTGGTGGTAATGCCCTAATCTATTGCAAAAACGAGTGCACAGTAGCTTATGAAATGTGCACAAACAGTAAATTAAGGTAAATTAAAGTTAAAGTTCTCTACTCACAAAGCACCAAAGGAAAAATAAAATAAACCAGGGAATAAACACACATTGTGCTGAGCACTACCACAGTCAAGAGATAAATGGAAAGTCTAGTAATTAGCCTCAGGCATCAGCAGATTCAGATATTAGTTGTGAACTTCAGTTTCCATGGTGCTATTTCAGTGACAAGTCTCCCATGATACTTTTTGATAAAACCTGAACCTCAATATCTGGTTATTACTTTTTATATGTCTTGCCAACTATATACCAATGGTAGCTATGCTGTACCACCATTAATATCTGGCTAACTATACAGTGAAGGATGCTACATTATGAATGCCCATCCAGTGGTGTGATTTAGACATGTGCATTCGTTTTCGGACGAATGCATTTTCGTCCATTCGTCCGAAAAACGAAGAACGAAAATGCTAAGCTAACGAAAGCCGATTTAACGAATGGTTAATAAACGAAAATCATTCGTTCATTCGTCCATTCGTAGTACTATTGCATTCTATAAGCCGAAATAGAGTCGGTTTATAGAATACAATAGCATTTAACTATACGGAGACAGAGTCTCCATTCATAAAATTATGAATGGAGACTTTGTCTATGTATAGTTAAAAGCCGACAGCCTATAAACCGAATGTTCGGTTTATAGGCTGTCGGCATTTTACTACACGGAGACAAAGTCTCCATTCATAATTTTATGAATGGATACTCTGTCTCCGTATAGTTAAATGCCCACAGCCTATAAACCGAACGTTCGGTTTATAGGCTGTGGGTATTTAACTATACGGAGACAGAGTCTCCATTCATATGAATGGAGACTTTGTCTCCGTATAGTTAAAAGCCGACAGCCTATAAACCGAACGTTCGGTTTATAAGCTGTCGGCTTTTAACTATACGGAGACAAAGTCTCCATTCATATGAATGGAGACTCTGTCTCCGTATAGTTAAAAGCCGACAGCCTATAAACCGAACGTTCGGTTTATAAGCTGTCGGCTTTTAACTATACGGAGACAAAGTCTCCATTCATAATTTTATGAATGGAGACTCTGTCTCCGTATAGTTAAAAGCCGACAGCCTATAAACCGAACGACTTTCGGTTTATAGACTTTCGGCTTATGGAATACATGTATTCCTATTGCTATTCTAGCCATAGGATTACATGTATTACATAAGCCGAAAGTCTATAAACCGAACGTTCGGTTTATAGGCTGTCGGCATTTAACTATACAGAGACAGAGTCTCCATTCATAAAATTATGAATGGAGACTTTGTCTCCGTGTAGTAAAATGCCGACAGCCTATAAACCGAACGTTTGGTTTATAAGCTGTCGGCTTTTAACTATACGGAGACAAAGTCTCCATTCATATGAATGGAGTCTCTGTCTCCGTATAGTTAAAAGCCGAGGGCCTATAAACCGAACGTTCGGTTTATAGGCTGTCGGCTTTTAACTATACGGAGACAAAGTCTCCATTCATAATTTTATGAATGGAGACTCTGTCTCCGTATAGTTAAAAGCCAACAGCCTATAAACCGAACGTTCGGTTTATAAGCTGTCGGCTTTTAACTATACGGAGACAAAGTCTCCATTCATATGAATGGAGACTCTGTCTCCGTATAGTTAAAAGCCGACAGCCTATAAACCGAACGTTCGGTTTATAAGCTGTCGGCTTTTAACTATACGGAGACAAAGTCTCCATTCATAATTTTATGAATGGAGACGCTGTCTCCGTATAGTTAAAAGCCGACAGCCTATAAACCGAACGACTTTCGGTTTATAGGCTGTGGGCATTTAACTATACGGAGACAGAGTCTCCATTCATATGAATGGAGACTTTTGTCTCCGTATAGTTAAAAGCCGACAGCTTATAAACCGAACGTTCGGTTTATAAGCTGTCGGCTTTTAACTATACGGAGACAAAGTCTCCATTCATATGAATGAAGACTCTGTCTCCGTATAGTTAAAAGCCGACAGCCTATAAACCGAACGTTCGGTTTATAAGCTGTCGGCTTTTAACTATACGGAGACAAAGTCTCCATTCATAATTTTATGAATGGAGACTCTGTCTCCGTATAGTTAAAAGCCGACAGCCTATAAACCGAACGACTTTCGGTTTATAGACTTTCGGCTTATGGAATACATGTATTCCTATTGCTATTCTAGCCATAGGATTACATGTATTACATAAGCCGAAAGTCTATAAACCGAACGTTCGGTTTATAGGCTGTCGGCATTTAACTATACAGAGACAGAGTCTCCATTCATAAAATTATGAATGGAGACTTTGTCTCCGTGTAGTAAAATGCCGACAGCCTTTAAACCGAACGTTTGGTTTATAGGCTGTGGGCATTTAACTATACGGAGACAAAGTCTCCATTCATATGAATGGAGACTCTATCTCCGTATAGTTAAATGCCCACAGCCTATAAACCGAAAGTCGTTCGGTTTATAGGCTGTCGGCTTTTAACTATACGGAGACAAAGTCTCCATTCATAATTTTATGAATGGAGACTCTGTCTCCGTATAGTTAAAAGCCGACAGCCTATAAACCGAACGACTTTCGGTTTATAGACTTTCGGCTAATGGAATACATGTAATCCTATGGGTAATCTATAAACCGAACGTTCGGTTTATAGAATAGCCATAGGATTACATGTATTCCATAAGCCGAAAGTCTATAAACCAAAAGTCGTTCGGTTTATAGACTTTCGGCTTATAGAAAACATGTAGTACTTTTGCCTTTCTATGAACCGAACGAGAGCCCCATTCATAAGAATTTCTTATGAATGGGGCTCTCGTTCGGTTTATAGAAAGCCAATAGTATTACATTGTATTTCTATAAAACGAACGAATTAAAATTAACGAAACGAAAATAATGAACGAATTTCGTCTGAAACGAATGCAGTAATGAACGAAATTCGTTTTAGACGAAATAAATAACATTTTCGTCCGAATGGACGAAAACGAAACGAAAATTTTAGTTTTGCACATGTCTAGTGTGATTCAAACTTTTTAGCTGCCAGTTCTATTTCACCTTACCAACTGATAATAATAATAATAATAATAATAATAAAAGTGTATGTGTTTTTATAACCCTGCATGAGCATGGCCTTATAAATGTAGCTGAATGACCAAAGGATAAGTATTTAAACCAAATTTTAAATAATTACAATATAATCTTAAAATGCAGAATGATTGTGTTCACTGTGCTACAGAACTCCATTAAAATGAATAACTGGACTTACTCGATTGGAAACCCAAAGATTTCACAATCATTCTATTTCTGTTGTAACAATTTTCACTTATTTAAAGAGTGAAACAATTTCAAAACACATACTGAACATGATAATTTTAGTTAGCCATCTCAGTGCATATCTGTGAAATATTATTTATATTGTTTTATATCCAGCATGGCTTCCCTTCCTTCCATAGAGAAAGACAATCAGTATAATCAAATCAAGTCCAGCCAGAGCAGCACCAACTTCAATGGGCACCAACATCCCATTCTTATCTATTATACATTCCACAGCAGATGAACATTTATTACCATTCACATTAAGTGGGTATATGTGAAATTTGTATGTGTTTTGGGGAGAATTTCCTTGTTATTTGGAGTACCTGTTCAGCATTGCATTTATATGACTTACGATCTGTAGTGTGATGGAAATTCCGATTGTTGTAATCATTTTTAAATTCCATTTCTCTTGCATCAGCAGACAGGATTGTGTTTAACTCTTTACTTTCAAAATAATATCTGCTGGCACTTTTATTGTTTCCAATTTTCACAGAGAAGGAAGTCTAACACAATCACTGCATGCACCCTCTGGGCTTCCTCTCCACATCAGCTTCCACTGGTGTATTTATTTTATTTTATTTTATTTTATTTAGAAAGTGTTTTACCAGGAAAAATACATTGAGATTTCTCTCGTTTTCAAGTATGTCCTGGGGACCCAGTCCAGAATGGAGTTACACAGAGTTACACATTTAACAGTAGATTCAAAAATACATACATACATACATACATATATTAAACAAGTTGGAAGGGGAACATACAGGGTAAATCATTATTGATACAAAAAGGAACAACATGTACAGTATACAAAAGAGTTTGTAAACTAATAACAGGTACAATCTGTTTTGAGGATTTGGGAGATACTTATTTTCAGGGATCTTAGAGTAGATAATGATTTAGCAGAAACAGGAAGGCTATTCCACATATGAGGCGCTCTGAAAGAGAACGCACCTCTACCTGCTTCCTTTTTGAAGTGGGGAATCGCTAGTGAAGGGTTTGTGCAGGATCTGAGATTGTGGGATGTGCATGGAGTAAGAGCGAGCATGCCGCTCAGGTAGGGGGGGAACGTTCCAGAGAAGTGGTTATGCACTAAGCAAGCTAGGTGGAGAGCACGCCTGGAGGCAAGCGTCAGCCAATTTAACTCTTTTAACATTTTACAGTGATGCGTGTTATAATCACACTGTAGCGCAAAACGACACAATGTATTGTACATAGTGTCGAGTTTACCGAGATGGGTCTGCGGGGCAGAATCATACACAACATCTCCATAATCTAAGATCGGCATCAACATTTGCTGCACAATACGTTTCCTTACCGTGGAATCTAGGTTAGATTTGTTTCTATACAGAAAGCCGATCCTAGGATATAGCTTTGACACAAGCTTATCAATATGGAGACCAAAAGATAAGTTTGGATCTAGCCACATGCCAAGATACTTATATGAATTTACCTGGGTCAGGTTATAACTGGTTTTGGTCTTGATGGTTAATTGAGGATTGTTTAATTTAAGTAGTTTGGCATTTGTCCCAAACAACATGGACACAGTTTTTTCAGCATTGAGGAATAATTTGTTGTTAGATATCCAATTTTCAACTTTAGAAACCTGATCCTGTAGCACGGACTCCACTTGCGATAGTTGAGTACCGCAAGTATAAATGACCGTATCATCAGCATACATATGCACACGAGCCAGGTCACATACCGAGGGTAGATCATTTATAAATAGCGAGAATAGCAGAGGCCCAAGAACAGATCCTTGAGGCACTCCACACTTAATTGGCAACGGTAGGGAGGCAGTATCAGCAATGGACACATATTGAGATCTATCAGACAAGTATGAACGAAACCAGCAGAGCGAGGTCTCATTTACACCGGAACAACTTAGCTTGTTTAGCAGCAGCTCATGATCAACCGTGTCAAAGGCCTTTGCAAAGTCAAGGAAAACTGCACCTGTGAGTTCACCCCTCTCCATGCCACTCTGAATGTCATTGGTCACCTTTAAGAGGGCAGTTATCGTGGAGTGATTTGACCTAAACCCAGATTGAAGAGAGGTTAGATAGTTGGATCGTTGATAATACTTGCAGAGTTGATCATGGGCACATTTTTCCAGGATTTTAGAAAGTATGGGTAGCAGTGAAATAGGCCTGTAGTTTGACACCAAGTTTACATCTCCATTTTTGTGGATGGGGATAACTCTGGCTTTTTTCCAGGCTTTGGGGACATAACCGGAGGACAGGGACGCATTGATTAAGCAGGCAATGGGTCGCGCAGTAACAGGCGCACTCAGCCTTAGTAGCATTGATGGAAGTAGGTCCGGCCCACACTGTAATTTCATTTTTTGATTGAGGAGATGCGCTGCTATTTCACTATCTGATATAGAAGTAAATTCAAATTCAGCAATGTGTTTGGCCAGGGGTGATATCGATAGGGACTTGTCTGCCATAGAAAAAGAGGCATGATCTTCATTGTGGTGTGATGCTATAAGAGCTGTGGCGCATCCTACAAAGTAGTTGTTGAATTCATTTGCTATTGCCACTGGAGATTTTAGAACTTCATTATGTGTCTTAATTGTGGTAGGTTCTGAGCGGCGCGGAGGGTCATACATGTTTTTTATGACGCTCCAAAATTTGGTAGGGTTCGCTAGATTTCTGTTCAGCCGTTCAGAGAAATAAGTTGTCTTGGCAAGTTTGGTTTGAGTCTTGCATCTATTGCGGACGTGCCGATAAGTGTTGTGATCTTGGTCTGAGCCAGTTTGCTTAAATTTGGACCATAAAGCATCCCTGAAATGGAATAAGTCCAAGAGGTCAGCTGAGACCCAGGGAAGATGGGCACCCCGTACTCTCACTCTACGCAGGGGGGCATGTTTATCGCTGACCTGCATGAACTCAGATTGAAAATATTCAATTGCAGAGTCCAGATCGGGTATCAAGCTTAGCCTGCTCCACAGACAATTACTCAAGTCATTGAGAAAAGACTGGAGATTAAACTTCTTAAAACATCTTGTAACAATTACTCTAGGGGTCGATTTGATGGGTCTTACTTTCCGTACACAATACACTATGCAATGATCACTGAACACATTGGGTAGAATGCCAGATTGCTGGATTCTTTGGGGACAAGAGGAAAGGACCCAATCCAGCAGCGTATGGTTAGAGCTGTTGGGATTCATCCGAGTAGGAGAAGAAATAAGCTGGGTTAGGTTCATGGATTTGAACAGTGAGCATGTTTTAACATTTTTGTGGTCTAACCAGTCTACATTGAAATCTCCAAATACGAGCAGCTCGCTTTTCTTATTTTGGGCACTAATTTCACCCAGTAGTTTCTTGATGTCAGTAAATGACTGAGCAGGGGAATTTGGTGGGCGATAGATCCCTACAAGTACTAATGGTTTTGAGAATGGGTGTAATATTCTTCCGGCTATAACTTCAAAAGTAGAAGGGGTACTTGATAAGGAAAGGTTTATGAAATTAAGTGACTCATGAATATATAAAACAATACCTCCTCCTCTCTTATTTCTGTCTTTTCTGGAACAGATATAACCTTGTATTTGTATTGCAGAGTCTGGGGTTCTAGGGCTTAACCAGGATTCAGTGATGACAAGAGTTTTAGGTTTGTACACCTGACACCATGCTCTTAGTTCATCAATTTTTGGTAGAAGGCTGCGGATATTGCAATGGACACAGGAGAGGCCCTTATTGAAAGAGAAGTTGACATTTGTACTAGGCCAGGGGCCTGGGTTGGTTTCAATGTCATTTGCCAGGGCAAGGAGAAGAATGAACACAAATTTGCAGAGCTGCTTCCCCTGAGCTTTCACTGACAACCTATGTTGAAAAGAAGGAGAGGGTGGAGTGTTTTTTAACACTCTCCACCAGCACTCATTAGGAAGTGCACATTTACAAAGCAGTCCATGGTGGATCACTACATTATGTTGCAAGGCAGGGGTTATTGTATTGGGATGGGTGGGAAAATGGCTTACTAATGCCAGGAATAATGAAAACATAACAATACCTTTTGTTTGGTTGATCATACTGTCAGTAAGGCAGGTCAGACAAAAGAAAATGTAAAGGTAGGGAGGTTAAACTAATTTCTCCTCTGGAATGCAAAATTTAAAGGTGTAGTTAAGTTTATTTTAATTTATGAGTACCATGTTTGAATTGTAACACTTGAGAGTTCATGGTTTGATTTGGCACAACAGGACTATATTAAATCTGAAGAGTTAAAAGGTAGGCTAAGTCAGGTAGCTGCTAAATTACAACACCTGCTGCTTATAGGTGCAGGTAAATAATCTGCACACAGGTGAGAAGATTGAGGGGTTAGGTAAGGTCTATAAAAGAAAATTGAGCTTGGGGTGGGTGGGTTGTGGGGTGGGAGGGAGGGACTAAACACCCTTCTTGCAAGAATCCAAATGGCTATGTGTGCTGGGATTCTGTTGAGAGAAGGATATTCATAGTCACCGACTATTCTGTCAGGAAATTGTGCTGACAGGACTGCTGACAAGAGAAAGGGGGGAGGTCTCATGCTGCAGCTGTAATCGGCCACTATAACTATTTTTAAATAATGATTTGGGTGTTATGTTTGATTGTTCCAAAGTAAGAAGATGAAGGCTTGCCAGGAGATATAGTACCTTTGATTGGACGATGGATGTCATTTAATCCTGTGATCGCTATCAGACTGCCGATCCCTGGGTGACACCAGAGATCGGCAGTCTGATAGCTTTGATCCCTGGTGTCACCCTCCCTGGTTGAGGACCAGTGTGACGAACTTGCCAAATTCTCCCAAACTGGTGCAAACCAGCTGAATCCCAGTACTGGTTGCCTCACTATTAATATCTGGTTAATTATTTACTGTTGGGTGCTCCACCATACCACTGTCTATATCTTGCTAAGTGTACACTGATGTGAGCTATGTTATACCACTCTCAAGGTCTAAATGTATAATAATTACCGTATTTGCTCGATCATAAGACAAGGTTTTTTTCAGAAAAAAAAATCTGAAAAATACCCCTCGTCTTATAATCGAGGTCGTCTTATAATCTGACCTCAAATTGAGGTCAGACTATAGGACATGGATCCAGGTCCCCAGCAGAGCTGCAGGGGACCTGGATCCCCCTCTCTAACAGCAAGGGATGTCTGCGAGATGAGCGCAGACTCTCCTGATGCCGCCCGGCACGACCGCCGGGGCTTCTGTGAAGAAGCCGGGTTCTTCCGCTTTCGTCACAGAAGTCCCGGCGATCGTGCTGGGCGGCAGCAAGGGAGGTCTGCACTCATCGCGCAGACATCCTCTGCTGCCCCACTAGCCACCAGGGAGAATCGGGCAGCTGGGGGATGTCTGCACGATACGTGCAGACATCCTCCGTGCTGCCCGACACCTCTGTCTATTATGACGGACCAGCTGTCCGTCATAATAGACGGAGGTGTCGGGCAGCATGGAGGATGTCTGCACGTATAGTGCAGACATCCCCCGGCTGCCCCCACTAGCCACCAGGGACCAAGAAAAAGGTGAGGGGGAGGGAGGGGGTAGAAAGACATGGGGGACAGGGACAGAGGGGGGGAGAGCAACAAGGGGAGGGAGGAGGTTAAGAGACAAGGGGAGGGAGGGGGTTAAGAGACAGAGATAAGGGGAGGGAGGGGGTTAAGAGACAGAAATAGGCGAGGGGGGAGACAAAGGGAGGGGGGAGAGAGAGACAACACTAAGGGGAGGAGAGAGATCGAGAAAAATGGGGGCAAGGGAAAGAGAAAGGAGGCATTGGCTCATAAAAAGAAATAAAAACTAGAAATACATTTTTTTATATCATCATTTTTTATTAAAAAAGCAATTTACATGTGAATATATACAAGTTGAACTTTTTTCCTATAGGGTAGTCTTATATTCAGGCTTTTAGTTTTTTTCCTAATGGAATATCCAAAGTTTGGGGGGTCGTCTTATAATCAGGGTCGTCTTATAATCGAGCAAATACGGTACTACTGTCTGTGTCTATCTAGCTGTAAATCCAAGGAAGGCATCCAGTATCCCCATTATTGTCCAGCCAGCCAGGAGCTATTGATCAATCATTAATTTTCTTGTTATTTATGGACATTCTATCATATTGTTATATCAGGGGAAGGATGGAACACAATTTTATATTCTTGTATTTTGCATAGGAAGAGCTAGCTTTGTTTCGGTAAATGGCATCATTATAAAATATTCCGCATAGATCCAGTAGCAAAACATATGTAGAACCAAAAACAGAAATGTAGAAAATGTTATGTTTTTACGCAATATGTCAGTTTAAACCTACTAGGTATAACATTAAATAAATGATATGTGTGTATTAATTTAATTTTTTAACATGTAGAATGTACAATTTGCTTCGGTAAGAAGTGCTGAGGATTAAGGAACATAATGTGCCCCCTGATGTATGTTGTATAATTATAAATATAATTTGCAAGAGCTCTCTGTGCACCAATATTTGTTGTATAGTTATTGTTACTGAATACTGGTTTTATAACCAGCAAAAGACGTCCCACCAGCTCCCCATCCTTCATTTTGTGTATATATCATGAAGTTATTATTTAGTTATTATTCTTAATTGGGGTGAAAAGGCCAAGTAATTACTGAAATGATTCCACAATGTGTGCAGTAAACTAGCAGGTTTATCTTTTATAATTATGGATTAATATTATCATATGCACATCTTTGACCTATGTTCTCTTCATCAAATTTCTACTCCAGCAACCTTGTGACTTTTGACCAGAGCTCAGAGACCTTCATTGATAAATTGTGAGGTGCTTTTTCACATATGAAGGATATAACCCTAGTTATATACCAATAGACAGTCAAACAAACACAGTTGAGCATAATGAGTTGTAGTAAAATAACCAAACTGATGTCAACAACTAACAAAAAATTATAATGATGGGAGATAATGTTCATTTAATTGTTTACTCTTGCATTGATTTCCACTGAAATATTATGATTGGCAACATTATTGACAGTCAACCATGTCAGATGCACTGTAAATCAAAATGTAAAGTGCAAAGTCTAACATAAAACAGCAGAAACAAGGATAGGAAAAGAGTTTTCTTCTGTTTGACCAAGGATAGGAAAAGGGTTTACAACCAAAACTACTATCTAACTGTATGACAAATACAGTAAATTAAATCAACCATTTCATTGTTACATATATACTTATTCTTGGGACACAAAAGTTTTCAATATAAATAATTTTACATTGAAAAATTACAGAATTGACTCCTTTAATGAGCAAAGGCCCTGTCCACTTGTTAGTCTTACTAAAGAAAGCATTTGATAAACAGTACCCTGTGACAAAAAAGATATTTAGATACAGTACTAAAAAGCAGGCTCATAAATCAAATGATACAAAACACAGAAAAGTCCAGGCATGAAATATACAGTTGAGAAGATAGAGCTGCTGTAATACAAAAATAGGATGAAATTCAGACAGTCCTCCAATTATCCCAGGGTTGAGCACACCAGCACCGGAGTAAAATCTCCAGGATTCCGATGTGACTACAGTAAGAAGCTGGAGATAGAAAGGCACCCAATGCATTGCATTCTACAAAAGAACATTTATTCTGTTGCCAGCTGCTTTCCACACTGGAATTCTGGAGTCTCTACTCCGGCACTGGTGCGTGCAGTGTACAGTGCGCCTGCACTTTTCTGTATTTTATATCTATTGATCACATTGACTAAAGTGTATGTGAATTTATTCTAAGCCTCAAGAGCATTTGGACACATTATGCAGTCCCTCACCTGTTCTAGGTTATACGTGTGCTCACCCTATCTCTTTCTGTTTTTTGTGTTCTTAAATCAAATGGCCTTCAGTCTGAAAATTCAGTGTATTGTATATACCGTATATACTCGAGTATAAGCCGACCCGAATATAAGCCGAGGCACCTAATTTTACCACAAAGAACTGAGAAAAAATATTAACTCGAGTATAAGCCTAGGGTGGAAAATGAGGCAGCTACTGGTAAATATTGCCCCCAATATGCCATTTAATATGCCAGGATATTGCCCCAATATGCCAGGATATTGCCCCCAATATGCCAGGATTTTGCCCCCAATATGCCAGGATATTGCCCCCAATATGCCAGGATATTGCCCCAATATGCCAGGATATTTCCCCCAATATGCCAAGATATTTCCCCCAATTTGCCAGGATATTTCCCCCAATATGCCAGGATATTGCCCCCAATATGCAGGGATATTTCCCCCAATATGCCAGGATATTGCCCCCAATATGCCAGGATATTGCCCCAATATGCCAGGATATTGCCCCAATATGCCAGGATATTTCCCCCAATATGCCAATATGCCAGGATATTTCCCCCAATATGCCAGGATATTTCCCCCAATATGCCAGGATATTTCCCCCAATATGCCAAGATATTGCCCCCAATATGCCAGGATATTGCCCCAATATGCCAGGATATTGCCCCCAATATGCCAGGATATTGCCCCCAATATGCCAGGATATTGCCCCTTAGTATGCTCGTTATGCCACCCTCCTCCCCCAGACCCCAGCACTCACCTCGTTCCTGCTCTGTCCCCCGGTGCTCTGAAGCTGCGTGGCTGTGAGGGAAGCGTTGTGAGCTTCCCTCCAGCCGCGCGGTCAATAAAGTTTGTTTAAAAAAAACACACTTTATTGACCGCGTGACCGGAGGGAAGCTCACAACGCTTCCCTCACAGTCACGCAACTTCAGAGCACCGGGGGACAGAGCAGGAACGAGGTAAGTTTTAGATTTTTTTTTTTTCCCCACCGACTCGAGTATAAGCCGAGGGGGGCATTTTTCAGCACAAAAATTGTGCTGAAAAACTCGGCTTATACTCGAGTATATACGGTAGTATAAAACAAGGGATGCAAACTTTTGTCAGGCCTCGGGTCCCCCGCTTACCATGTCCAGAGGGGTCCCCATCTCTGGATACAGCTCCCGCTGCCAGGCGCCGCCATTGTGCTGTATTGCGACCATGCGGTAGGCTGCAACCCCGGCCTCGAGTAGCAGAGAACACGCTCGCAGGTAACGCAGTGGACCCTGCAAGTCTTGTGGGCATGTCCTCCTCGGGGAGAGTGTTCTGTGTGTGGTGGAGTCTTGGTGGGTGGAGAAGGGGTTGGAATCTTCACCAATCCCCCTCTCTATGCTCAGTATAGGGATGGGGACAGATCTCATGTGCACAGGGGAGGGGTTCATCATTGATAGCTCCATAAAACCTCTGCAAGCCCTCCAGACCATGCTTACTTGTTGAGTTGTGGTGTCTGTCTTCAGTCCCTTTACTCCCTATGTTCTAGTTGCGCTATTTATTCTGATTCCATGTGTACCAACCTTTGACATATGTCTGACCTCCCGTATTGCTGTTGCCCCGACGTGGAATTGTCTACCCAACCTGTGCAACCTGCCTCGACGCTCTGGACCATTATTTGACCACTCTTTGTATTCTCACTCCTGTTGTGACGTCTGCTCTAAGCATACTACGCTCCCTGCGCTATGCTCCCTTCTCTCGAGCCTAGCACCTTTAAGGTAAGGATGAGGATTGAGAAGGGCAATTAAGCAGGAAAACCCTAGAGAGGGTAAGTAAGCGGGAACACCCTAGAGAGGGTAATTAAAGCAGGAAACCCTTGTGTGTTGCACCAGCAAACAAGCCCACATGACACCAACAGAGGGGAATAATTACAATGCCCAATGTGCGTGCATACATACTGGGTACAAGCTGTCTTGGGTATTGTAAAAAAAACTTACTACACTTGACTGCAATCCTGTCCTTATTTCTTCTTTTTACATGCACCATATATAAGAAAATCCCACACAGGATATCAGTTAAACAGAAAAGTATACTTTGGTCACGAGTTGCACACCTTCACTGTGTTCACATTTTGTATTTTTGCTGTATTGGAAAGGTTAATTACCAGTTTGGTTTGCTGCATTTATTGTGTTAATTATATAAGTTTGCCTATATTTCACTTAATTTTTCCCTATTGTTGCTTGGTGGTAGAAAGCCTAGAAGTATCAGTTAATTTCATACATGTAAATCACTGCTAACCACAATTTCCTTCCTGACAGAAGTTGTTCTGAATAATTTAACACATTTCTAAGTGAACCTTTGCATAATACTAACAGAACAATCTGTGACACTGGTCCTTCAACTGAGCTGCTCTGAAATAATGTGTTAAAAATACATTAGTCAGCCATTTTGCAGTCACTCCATTTTATGGAATTACTTACATATTGAATGGGTGACACTAGTTAAAATAATTTGTTTAGTTGTATTCCATAGTAGCTAACTGAAGTGTGATGAACTACACATAATTTATATTTTGTGGGTAACTTTTCTGTGGTGTATGCTTTATTAGTCCTTGGAGTCCTAACAAGCTGTGCCAAGTATCTTTGTATATTATAATGCATGTCCTAAGAGATATTTTTGGTACCCCCTTCCAAGCTAAATTATTATTCACATAATTAGACCTTACCCAACACATCAAAAATATTTGTGTAGCAGTAGTAGACTGCCTTGAGTGCCCACCATGGGCGTCCGCAGGGGTGGGGGGGTGGCCAAGGGGGGCCTCCTCTTTGATTTTCGGGAAAAAAATGTCACAAGGAGACAGTCATGTTGACAGTAGCAGGCAGTCCACATCCGTTGGATGCAGCTGCCGGAAAAAAGAAATCATTGACACCGGATATGACCTTACATCAAATCCGGAGGCTGTATTTTCACGGTGACTGCATGAAGGAGTTGACCAGGGACACGGAGCAGTTAGGAGGTAAGTACTAGGGAGCATAACACTGGCATATTAAATGGCAAAATCATAAAGGCATGTTAAATAGCTAAATCATACTGGCATATTACATGGCTAAATCATACTGGCATATTAAATGGCTAAATAATACTGGCATGTTAAATGGCTAAATCATACTGGCACGTTAAATAGCTAAATCATACTGGCATATTACATGACTAAATCATACTGGCATATTAAATGGCTAAATAATACTGACCTGCTAAATGGCTTAACCATACTGGCATATTAGATGGCAAAATAATACTGGCATGTTAAATGGCTAAATCATACTGGCATATTAAATGGCTAAATCACACTGGCATATTAAATGGATAAATCATAATGGCATGTTAAATGGCTAAATAGTACTGGCATGTTAAATGGCAAAATCATACTAGCATATTATATGGCTAAATCATACTGGCATATTAAATGGCTAAATAATACTGACATGTTAAATGGCTAAACCATACTGGCATTTTAAATGGCTAAATCATAATGGCATGTTAAATGGCTAAATAATACTGGCATGTTAAATGGCAAAATCATACCGGCATGTTAAATTGCTAAATAATACTTGCATGTTAAATGGCTTACTCATACTGGCATATTACATGGCTAAATAATACTGACATGTTAAATGACTAAACCATACTGGCATATTAAATGGCAAAATCATACTGGCATATTATATGGCTAAATCATACTGGCATATTAAATGGCTAAATAATACTGACATGTTAAATGGCTAAACCATGCTGGCATATTAAATAGCTAAATAATACTGACATGTTAAATGGCTAAACCATACTGGCATATTAAATGGCTAAATCATAATGGCATGTTAAATGGCTAAATAATACTGTCATGTTAAATGGCAAAATCATACTGGCATGTTAAATTGCTAAATAATACTTGCATGTTAAATGGCTTACTCATACTGGCATATTACATGGTGAAGTCATACTGGCATATTAAATGGCTAAATAATACTGACATGTTAAATGGCTAAACCATACTGGCATATTAAATGGATAAATCATAATGGCATGTTAAATGGCTAAATAATACTGGCATGTTAAATGGCAAAACCATACTGGCATATTACATGGCTAAATCATACTGACATATTAAATGGCTAAATAATACTGACATGTTAAATGGCTAAACTATACTGGCATATTAAATGGTTAAATCATAATGGCATGGTAAATGGCAAAATCATACTGGCATATTAAGTCGTTAAATAATGCTTGCATGTTAAATGGCTTACTCATACTGGCATTTTACATGGCTAAATCATACTGGCATATTAAATGGCTAAATAATACTGACATGTTAAATGACTAAACCCTACTGGCATATTAAATGGCTAAATAATACTGGCATGTTAAATCACTAAATAATACTTGCATGTTAAATGGCTAACTCATACTGGCATTTTACATGGCTAAATCATACTGGCATATTAAATGGCTAAATCATAATGGCATGTTAAATGGCTAAATAATACTGGCATGTTAAATGGCAAAATCATACTGGCATATTCACTAGCTAAATAACACTGGCATGTTATATGGCAAAATCGTACTAGCATGTTATATGGCAACATCATACTGGCATGTTAAATGGCTAAATAATACGGGCATGTTAAATGGCTAAATAATACTGGCATGTTAAAAAGCAAAATCATGCTGGTATATTAAATGGCTAAATAATACTGACATGTTAAATGGCTAAACCATACTGGCATATCAAATGGCTAAATCACAATGGCATGTTAAATGGCTAAATAATACAGGCATGTTGAATGGCAAAATCATACTGGCATGTTAAATCGCTAAATAATACTTGCATGTTAAATGGCTAACTCATCCTGGCATGATAAATGGCTAAATAATACTGGCATATTAAATGGCAAAATAATACTCTCAGATTTTTGGGCAAATTGGCTGTGGCACATTAATGGCAAAATAATACTGGCATATTATTGGGCAAATTATCTGTGGCTTATTAATGGCAAAATAATACTGGCATATTATTGGGCAAATTGTCTGTGGCTTATTAATGGCAAAATAATACTGTTATATTATTGGACAAATTGTCTGTGGCTTATTAATGGCAAAATAATACTGGCATATACTTGGGCAATTTGGCTGTGGCATATTAATGGTAAAATAATACTGGCATATTATTGGGCAAATTGTTTGTGGCTTATTAATGGCAAAATAATACGGGCATATTGCGCAAATTGGTTGTGGCTTATTAATTGCTAAATAATACAGGCATATTATTGGGCAAATTGTCTGTAGCTTATTAATGGCAAAAGATACTGGCATATTATTGGGCAAAATAATACTGGCATATTATTGGGCCAATTTGCTGTGGCTTAATAATGACTAAATAATACTGGCATATTATTGGGTTGATTGGTTGTGGCTTATTAATGGCAAAATAATACAGGCATATTATTGGACAAATTGTTTGTGGCTTATTAATGGCAAAAAATACTGGCATATTATTGGGCTTAATAATACTGGCATAATATCGGGCCACTTTGCTGTGGCTTAATAATGGCAAAATAATACTGGCATATTATTGGGCTGATTGGTTGTGGCTTATTAATGGCAAAATAATACTGGCATACTAATGGGCAAATTGGCTGTGGCATATTAATGGCAAAATAATCAGTTAATGGAATATTTTAATAGGCAACCTGACTGCTGCATATTTCAATGACTAAGTGACTTTGACATGTTAATTGGTACCTGACAGTGGCTTATTTTAATTGGCAAAGTGATGCTGTGGCATGTCTGTGTGGCAAAATAGCATGTACTATCAGGGAGAATGACAATGTGGCTTGTTCTGCAGAGGCAGTTCTGTGGAACAAAGTGACACTGCGGTATATTCTGTGGGGCAAATTGACACTGTGGCATGCCAAACTGTGAGGGTGCAATATGAGTGCAAACTAAGTGTTGTTGGTGCAATATAGGTGCATGGCACGTGTTGTGGGTGCTGTATGGTGTTGTATTAAGTCCTTTAGATGTGGGTGCAGAAAAAGGGAATAAAAACAAGAAATGCATTTGCAATTTTTCAATAACATTTTTATTACATATACATGCCCAGTAGCCTGCCAATTGTGAGAAACAGGTAGCAATGTAAATGGTTATTTCTGTTTTTTTCTCTTAACCCTGATGAAGCCTTATTTGCCTCGCAGAGTGGCAGAGTGGAAAAGTGTACATAGTGCGTTTTTACATGGCATCTCAGTGAACATAGCATTACGTACTCCACAACTAGAACACTTCCCCTTTCTTTGTTCTTTCTGTAATTCTGACCAGCAGCATCTTTTCAATTATATAAAGGCATCAGTAGTGTTCCACTGTCTTGGCGGATAGGTAAAGCACCGGACAATGGATTGGCCAATGACCCTATGTATTAGTGGAACCAGGCTGAGCTGCAGTAGTGTCTAAAAGGGTCTGGTAGGAATTTAGACTTAATTTCTGGTATGTTTCACAAGACAAGGTCAGCAGCGAGGTTTGTGTAAGAACTAATACAGTAACAATAATACTATAATTTACACCAGACATTAATTGGTAACACATTAATCATCTAATGTATGGTTTTAGTTCTCTCTCCTACAAATGTATATAAAGCACATTTTCTTCTTCTTTTGTACACACATAATTTCATATATACTTTTTTATTAATTCGGTAATAAAAGGTTTCTTTTTAAGAAGTGTTCCAGTACTACTTCTGGCTTGGTTAGATTTGTCTTCAATATAATGTTCTTCAGTATACATTTTGGAAAGATTTCTGTCACAAAGTTCTCAAAATGAGAATTTAGAATCCCATGCTGATTAAGGAAGAGACCACAAACCCCTCAATGTATAAATATTCATTCAGAATATTAATATTCTGGATTCATCTGAGATATGGCAGTTAATCAAACTGTACAAAATAGTTTATTGAATTCTATTTTAAACCCATGTGTATTCCTAAAACATAGCACTTATATGAGTAATTATGTTTTTGGCAATACATATGTTACCCTTTAATTAGCAATGTAAACTTGAGAATTGAATCTAACAAAAGATAAGAAAGGTTATAGACAGAGAATAATAGACAAAAAAAAATAACTAAGATAAATGGATGGTAACAACCTATAGGCAACAGAAGAAAAGTGTATACATTTTATGTACAAAAGGTCAAATATAGAGATATATGAAGTAATTGATGTTCCTTACTTTAACTTTAAAGGCACAATGTAGTCACCTATATGACTTTGGTGCCACTTGTGGGCACGAAAGGGTGAACTAGAATGTCACATTCAGTTTTTTTTCTTCTCTTTAAAATTAAATAAATACTTACCTATGAAAGTGCTCCACCAAGTGGCAGTGCTAGGAAATTTCAAAGGTGCGACCACACCGATCTTGCACAAGCGTAGTTTAAACTTTACCCAGAAACCCCCATGAAGCAACCTGTCTTTTTGTCCCATCACCACCTGAGCTGTCTTCCCTGTCTGAGTTGGAGACGCATGTATACGGACCAGAAGCCAGCTCAGTGTGCTTTCCCCAAAATCATTTGGACACAAACCTCTCCTGCCGCCACTCTGCTTCACCCATGAGAGGGTGAAGTATCCGGAACACAGGTAACCCAACCCTGATTACTTATGGGGGACTGCACTGCCTATCACCCTCAGCCAGCTGGCATTCATGGAGAACTGCACTGCCTATCACTCTCAGCTAGGTGGCATTTATGTTAGGGATTGCACTGCCTATCACTTTCAGCCAGCTGGCATTTATGTTGAGGACTTCATTGTCTATCACTCTTAGCTGGCTTTTATATGGGGGTGATGGAATGATTTGACTACATGACTGACATTATGAAGTGACAGGGCACTAACTTATAATGCTCTGTATACACTACGATCTATAATGCAACACATTGCCTGATTACTTCACTAAACAGGAAATCACATTTTAATTCTTATTGGCTGTTACAGGAGGAAAAAAAATCACTTTAGAAGCTGATACAGGTGAAGTGAAAGTGGGCCGTCCTTAGCCTCTGCAAATGTGGAATTTCATCTAAGTGTAAGATCTTCATTTTTTAAGTAATGCGAAATGTAAAATATGCATTTTAACCACTTAGTGACAAGACATTTTCACCTTGACTTTGCCTTGGTGACAATGGCTGTTTTGACAGCGGGTGTTTGTGTTTAGCTGCAATGTTCTTCTTTCTCACATACTGTACCCACACAAATTACTTGTTGTTTTTATCTTCATAAGAAGGGCTTTCATTAGATACCATTATGTTTATCATATCTTATAATTTACAACAAAAAAATCATAAAATATGATGAAAATTTTAAAAAAACCCTTTTTCTAACTTTGACCTAAAATATAATTTACACAAATACAATCATTAAAAAAGACTAAATAGTTTCTAAATGTTGTCCCGAGTTCAGAAATATGCATGTTTCCATATTTTTCTGTATTTTCTTGCGAGTTCTGGGGCAAAAACCAAAAATAGTGTTTTTTGGTTTTTTTCCTATATTGACCTTTTGACCCCAACCCGAAACCAAAATTTAACCCTAACACTAAATTTAACCCCAACTCTAACCCTTATGCTATCCCTTAATATATATTAATTTTAATTTAATTTTAACCCTATACCTTGTGCTAAAAATTATTTAATTTTAACCCTATAGGCTAATCTAACTATATAACCAGTTTTTGCTAATTAAATGTTTTTTAAAAATGTTTACATTGCTTTGCTACTTGGCTACCTCTAGGGGCAGTCAAGTAGCATATTCAGAACAACGGAAGTGAATTTACTTTCACTTCCAAAACTCAGACCACCAGAGTGCATAGCCATATTAATGGAGCATGCTGCTCCGTCAATATGGCTCCCACGATCGCTCCAATCTTTAAAATTTGGAAAAGGCATTTTAAACTAAAATGTATACTAAAATAGGTGCTTTAACATTTTCTGTGGCTTTGAGTTGCGTCTAAAAAAGTAGCCTTTATTTTAATGCAGTGGCTTGTTTTATTTTGGTGGGATAGTCTTCTTCTGTGCATATTTATCATCATTGTTTGATGATTACAGGATCTCAGTCGCTTTTCCTGGTCTGTGTTGTTGTGTTGTTTGTCACTAGCTCTTATTCCCCATAGGTTTGAGGCATGCTGATGCTGGGTATGTATAAATGTGTCTGGTATAAATAGATGAGGAGAAAACTAACAAATTGCTTTGTAAACATTAAGAGTTTTGATAGAGAGGGTAGGATAGTACAGTGATGTTTTTATCATGCAATTTAGTTGAATAATACATAAATGAAATAGGGAGAAGAACTTATGAGAATATATATATATATTTTTTTTTTAGATTTTAAAGAAGGTTTTATTATAGAAAGTCAAGTATACAAAGGAAAAAATAAGCAGGTACAATAAAGATATACAAAATCGAGTAATACATCACATCTACACAATGAATCCGAGGTAGATCATAAATGGAAAGAATAGATGAAGAAGAGGATGAGAAGACGAAAAAGAGAATAGAAAGGGGAAGAGAAAGGAGAAGGAGAGGAAAGAAGTAGAGAAAAAAAAGGGGGTAATAGTAGGGACTGTTTTAGAAGGGGGAAAAGAAACAGAAATTTGTCACATATAGGAATGAGGACATGTAACAGTGAAATATGAATAATTACAAGGTAACAAATCATCAAGTCCTCTTTTTAGAGACGCTATGAAGACAGTTCAGAGTTGCATTATAATATAAAGTGAGCAATTTCCGGATAAGAAATTAAATAGAAAAGAAAATGAAAATTCAATACAATGCGATCATGCTCCAGTGATGGAATTAAGGACGGCACGTTGTCCTTGTAACGGAGATCCAGCAGGGTGGCCACCCAGTAATCAGCACAAGTTAGAATGTGGGCAACTCGGCAGTCGTTGTTCAGGCACTGCAGCATGTAGATCGCTCATGTGTGCCAAACTGCCCAGAGTCAAGGACACGCTGTTCTCTGTGGGAGGTGTATCATCTGTGTCCTCCGTATCCCCCAGCCACGCTCCAGTGATGCCCACGAGCTGCGTTGTGTGCCACCCTGCTGTGAACACGGTTCCTCATCATCATCATCATCCTCCTCCAAACTGTGCCCTGGCTTGACAGTTGTGTACCTAACCTATGCTGGTGCAGGAACCCACCCTCCAAGCCACTTGTAAATGACTGGCCTGATAATCGCCCTAAGCGTTTTTTCAAGGAGACATATAAGCGGGATAGTAAGGCTGAGAACAACGTCATTGGCACTGGCCATGTTGGTGGAGTACTCGAAACAGTGCAAAAGGGCACACAGGTCTCGCATGGAGGCCCACTCATTGGTGGTTAAGTGGTGCTGTTCCACAGAGCGACTGACCCGTGCGTGCTGCAGCTGATACTCCACTATTGCCTGCTGCTGCTCGCACAATCTCTCCAGCATGTGCAAGGTGGAATTCCACCTTGAGGCGTGAGTGGGAAGGCCTAAGTTACGCTGCAGCGCAGACAGGTGAGCAGCAGCAGGGTGAGAATGCCTAAAGTGCGCACAGACGGCCTGCACTTTCTGCAGCAGCTCTGATATATCTGAGTAGTTTTTCAGGAATTTCTGCACCACCAAATTCAGCACATGCGCCGGCAAGGGATGTGCGTCAAACCGGCTAGGCCCAGAGCTGCTGAAAGATTTCACCCATTATCGCACACCACCAGGCCAGGCTTGAGGCTCAGTGGCAACAACCACTCATTGATCTGTTGTTCCATGCCCGTCCACAGCTCCTGCGCGCTGTGAGTTTTTCCCCTAAACATATGAGTTTTAAAAGACCCTGCTGTAATTTCCCCCTGGCTTTGCTGAAGTTGGTGGTGAAGGTGTTATGCTGACCGGATGAGGAGGTGGTAGAGGAGAAGGAAGAAGCTGAGTAGGAGGAGGAGGCAACAGTAGGAAAAGAGAAATGCCCTGCAATCCTCGGTGGCAGAAGGACATGAGCCAAACTGCTATCTGCCTCAGGCCCAGCCGACACTATATTTGCCCAGTGTGCAGTTAGGGAGATATGGCGTCCCTGCCCGTGCTTACTGGTCCACGTATCTGTGGTTATGTGGACCTTGCCACAGATGGCGTTGAACAGTGCACACCTGATTTTGTCCGCCAATTGCTTGTGCAGGGAAGGGATGGCTCACAGGGAAAAGTAGTGGCGGCTGGGAACCACGTACTGTGGGACAGCCACCGCCATCAGTTTTTAAAACTGTCCGTCTCCAACAGACGGAATGACAGCATTTCAAAGACCAGGAATTTGGAAATGCTGGCATTCAGGGCCAGTGGTCGCGGGTGGGTAGGGCCATACTTCCTCTTTCTCTCCAGTTTTTGGGAGATGGACAGCTGAACGCGTCCATGGGACAGTGTGGATATGCTTGGGGACGGTGGCAGACGTTGTGGCATTGCTGCCACTTCCTCTATTTGCTCGGTGGCAGGTGCCACTGTGACTCCAGAGCTGGAGGAAGAGGCCAAGACAGCAGCAGAAGAGGAAGCAGGAGGAGCCTGAGACCTTTCTTGGGTTTTGAGATGCTTACTGCACTGCAGCTCGTGCTTTGCATGTAGATGCCTGGTCATGCAGGTTGTGCTCAAGTTTAGCACGTTTATGCCTCGCTTCAGGTTCTGATTGCACAGCTTGCAAACCACTCGTGTCTTGTCGTCAGCACATTGTCTAAAGAACTGCCACGCCAGGGAACTCCTTGGAGCTGGCTTTGGTGTGCTCGGCCCCTGGGTGCGGTGGGCAGTAGCAGGCGTACTGTCTAGGGGACGGCAGCTACGGTTTTGCACCCTGCTCACTCTTATGCTGCGCTGGTGCCTCTTTGCGACCACCACCTCTTCCTCCAAACTGGACACGTCACTCGCATGACCTTGATTCCATGTGGGGTCTAGGACCTCATCATCCTCCACATCATCTTCCACCCACCCCTCAACCCTGCCCTCCTTGCCAGTCTGCACACTGCCGAAAGCCACAGCAGTTGGTACCTGTGTTTCGTCATCATCGAAATCACGTGCTGTGGTGGTCCTCGCATGTCCACATCCTGACACATAAGTGGTTGTGCATCAGTGCACTCAATCTATTCCACTTCTGGGTCAAGTCTAGGTTTGATGACCCCTCCAGCAGAGTCATCAAAAAGCAAAAGAGACTGCTACATGACTTGTGGCTCAGACTGCTTGGCTGATTTGCAAGGGGGTGAGGTGAAAGACAGATGGCCATGGGCTGCAGGTGTCAACTCTCAGCAGGGGAACCGGGTGGGAGACAATGTGAAGGAACTGGAGGCACTGTCAGCCACCCAATCTACTATCGCCTGTACTTGTTCTGGCCTCACCATTCTAAGAGCGACATTCGGGCCTACCAAATAACGCTGAAGGTTCTGTCGCGTCCTAGCACCTGAGGAAGGTGTTTCACTTGTGCGTGTAGCTGGCACAGATCGACCACATCCCCTACTTGCAACAGGAGCTCCACCAACACCAGCAGCACCATGACCAGGGCCACGTCCCTTATTTGACGCTCTCCTCATTCTTTGCAGTCACCCACCAAAGTAACAGATGGTTTACGTCAGGCGACAATGTAACCGCCAATAGTCAACAATTTTTATTTGTATTTTTTTGTTTATTGGACTGCAAGAAATGCACTGCAAGACGTAAATGTACTATTTACCACCCAAAATAATTAGCATTTTTCAAGGTGCGGTGTAAGCACAGTATTGGACTGTTCTATTTGACTCTCAGAAATGAAGTGTACCGCAAGACGCAAATGTACTATTTAGCGCCCAAAACAATTCTAATTTTTCAAAGTGCGCTGTAAGCACAGTAGTGGACTGTTCTATTTGACTCTCAGATATGAAGTGCACCGCAAGATCAAATGTACTATTTACCACCCAAAACTATTAGAATTTTTCAAAGGGCGCTGTAAGCACAGTATTTGACGGTTCTATTTGACTCTCAAATATGAAGTGCAGGATGCAAATGTAATATTTAACACCAACAAATTAGTATTTAAAAATGCCTAGATGTTGCCCACTGAGCTAACAGAACAGGATTAAAGTCATGTGCCTGGCACACATGCAGTTGCAAGTGCACTGCACTCTCTGTGGCACTGGGCTCAGGGGAGGTACAAATATGTAGTATAGCACCCACTAAAATAATCACTGTAATTTGAATAATCACTGTAGTTTGAATAATCGCTGTAGTTTGCAGATTCAACACCAGAATTTTTTAATCTGTCCCTCACAGCTGCAGCATCCTCTCCCTACACTAAGAAGAGCTCATGTGATGTGCGTGTACGTGACTCCAGCTTATATAGAGAGGCTGCGTCACATGCTGCACTGGCCAATCACAGCCATGCCATTATTAAGGTCAAACGAGTCAAACGCTTGTTGATTGGCTGCCCTGCAGTCTTTCAAAACGCACCATTAAATCGTCAAACCCCGAACTCCAACCCGAACATACAGTGAAATATCCGTGTTCGGGTACGGGGTCAAAAAAACATAATGTTCGGTGCGAACCCGAACAGTGTGGTTCGGGTTAGCTCAACACTAAATACATGTAAGTGAGATAGCATTAAGATTTGCAAACACACACGTTAACTTGCCTAAAAGATCATGAACCTTTGAATTTAAAGGTGAATTATTTAGTACTTAATAAAACACATAATATCAGAGAAGATTTTTTTTTTTTTCGAGTGACTGACTAACATAAAGGTTCGCTCCAGAATATCGTTGAAGATACAAAGTGATATTGGTCATGAACCTACTTGATCACGGACACCCAGGGGAGCCTCAGGAGAAGAAGGTATTTGCAGGGTACGACTAGATGTAGAGATAGGTGATGGGTGGGTTCTGGATCCATCCAGGTGCGGCACGGCATAGAGGAGCCAGTAGTCCCAAACTTGTGAATTTGGCTTTATTTGTTGAGGAGTGGAAATCCTACTTGTCTCCATACATTTAACAAATGTTATTTCGTCCCTCAACTGCGTAATTGTAGGAGGGTCAGATGTTTTCCATCTACGTGCTATCAGTCTCGTGGCTGCTGCTATAATATGCAAAGTTCATTTTCTGGTTGGACCTTTGAACCCCGATGGGAACATATCTAGGAGAGCCATCCGAAGAGAGGGTAAAACAGATGAATTGAGAAACGAACTGATGAGAGCAAAAACATCCCGCCAAAAAAACTTTCGTTTCAAGCAGCTCCACCAGCTATGGCTCATTGAACCTGGAGCTTTTGCACATCGCCAGCAAAGGTTGGAACAGGAAGGGTAAATAGATGCCAGTTTCGTTGGTACCATGTACCACCTGAAAAGTACTTTCCTATCTGTTTCGAGATGAGAGCTACATTTGGAGACTCCTAACATAGTGGACAAGGCTTGAGAACACTTCGAGATTGAGAATACCTTATGTATGTATCCCCCACTATGTTGCCAAGTATCTTGCTGTGCTTATACTGGTATTCTCTATTAACCACGGTCTAATCTGCAAGCACTATAAATCTGTTTATTCAAAAGATCCAACTGTAATTATAAATAAAAAATCTATTTTTTTTATTGTTATGTCCCTTTTGCAGAAGAAAGAAACCCATGACTTGGTAACAGACTGTTACTGAGTTTCATGATATTGATCTTTCCTTTCACCTTACTAATTTGTGATCTACAGATTTATGATGTAGATGTAACATATGTATGAACTGAGTGTTTAAGTAACATTACATATTAGTCAACCATCAGCAATTTTAAATTACAAAGATTCAATAATTCACTCCTTGAAGACTAGAAGACAGAAAATTAGCCAAAGACTAAATCCAAATTAGCCAATTCTACTATTTACTTTACTTAATATAATATTGTGATTGTAGATTCAATATTGGATTGCATACCAAACGAAATTGGAATGCTCAGCATTGATACTGGTAATTCTCTACCCCATTGAAGCATATAAGGCAATTTTTCAGGTGCGTGAAATATTAGCAACAAGTTATAAAAGGAGGAGATAGCCGCTTTCGAGGAAGACATCATGCGAAGAAGTGTTTTCAATACATGGTTTTGGGGATCTGTTGTAGACAGTTTGAAGTTGGCCAATAGATCTTTGATACCAGTGTACGTGTATTGTTCTTGGGTAGGAAGCTGAAATTTGCTTTGAAGATCTTGAAAGCTAAGCATTATGGATCCCGATAGTATTTGGTTAACATGTTGGATCCCTCTGGCCTCCCAAGTTTGGAGTTGGAGGTCAGGGGTTAGATGTGGGAGCATCGATATAGGTGCCAGATGTATTGCATCATGTGTAGAAAGCATTTTAAAAATACTTTTTTGCCAAAGATTTAAAGACCATTTGGTGCTTGGTAGATGGTCCCGTAGTTTAGGAAATTTAGATTTGGGTAGCCAAAGTAAGTCTCTCAGGTGGAAGGGGCTAGTGAAAGAGGTTTCATACTGCAACCATAAAGGGGGTTCAGTTGATTTACATGCAGACATCAACTGTGCCATGACCGTTGCATTATAATACAATGTAAGGTTAGGGGCTCCAAGACCTCCAGTTTGTTTGGGCAATTGGAGAGTGTTCATGGAGATCCTATGCCGTTTATTGTGCCAAATGAAAGAATTAAATTCAGATTGGTAATGTTTCAAAGGAACATGTATTGGTAATGTCCGAAACAGGTACATGAGTTTAGGTAAGGTTGACATCTGCTGCAATGCGACCTAACCATGATATTTCAAATTTAGTCCAAGTTCTCGGATCATTTTTTATTATGGGCCAAAGTTTGTCATAGTTTGTCTCTAAGAGGGATGAGTATGACTTAGTTAGTTTAATTCCCAGTTAAGTTATGAAATCTTTCCTCCAATCGAAATTGTATAGGCTTTAAAGATGTGTTATAGAGCCATGCGGGATATTAATTGGAAGGGCCTGAGTTTTGGTAGCATTGTTTTTGTAGAAAGAGACCTTTCCATAAGAAGAAATTAATGACATTAGGGGCTGAATAGAAAGGACAGGATTAGTCAAAATAAGAATAATGTCATAAGCGAGGGTTGTAAAAAGATAAGTCCAGTTAATACGGTCAAAAGCTTTGTCAGCGTAGAGAAAAAGAAGAAGAAGGGGTTGTTGCTTTTGGGAGCGAGAGGATATTAAGTGCACTAAATGTCTGGTATTGTCAGGCGCCTGTCTATGGGGAATGAAACCAACTTGATCCTGGTGGATCAGGGAATGGAGAAAAACGTTAAGTCTATTGGCCAGGATTTTAGCATTTATTTTAATGTCGGTATTGAGGAGGGATATGGGTCGGAAATTTGTACAGTCAGTCTGAGATTTACCTGGTTTAGGTATAGTAATAATCGTAGCTTCTGTCATTACTTGGGGGGATGTGCCCGTCTCAAATAATGAGTTAAACAGTTCAGTTAAGTGGGGTAGTAGGATCTCCTGGAAAGTTAGGTAATAGGAATTAGGGAACCGGTCAGGACCTGGAGATTTTTGGGGTTTTAGAGATTTAATAGCTCTGGAGAATAATTATTTTAAATCTTAGATTCCTCACTAATTTTGAACTTGGGTGACTGAAGAGGTGATTATAATAATTCAAGTGTTAATTGTTAAAATGTTCAATGAAAGGAGGACTAAGTACATGCAATAAACCCAAACAAACCCAAAATATTATGTTACACCATTCCTTTGCATAAGGACATACTTGTATTTAAAATATGACAGTAGTTAATTATATTAAATGAGAAATGTGATGTAAAACCTAATTTATTCAGTGTTTAAATAAAAAAGTAGTTTGTGGTCTGAAACAAGCAAAGTCACCAACCTATCATACATTATAGTTGAACTTTTTTAGAGCCGATGCTAGGTGGGTGTCTAGGGTGCTCTGCACCCGGCCCAACATGGTCATCCTGCACAGTGCAGAATTCAGGTGAACCTAGTAAAAGTAGATTTTCACTAACCAGATTCTCTTTAATGGACATTGGCCAGACCCCTCCTCCCAAAAGCACATACCTGAAAGAGTCAGAGCACCAGTTATTAAATAACATTCCAACGTTCTGTCTGATATAGACACATTGGGTAATACAACTGAAAGCAAAAGAGTCTATGATTATTGGGGATTGAACAGCCATCAGGTATATAACTTTCCTCTTTTCCAAAGGCAAGAAAGGGCATTAGGAAAAGAGACCTGAGATGCTGGTTGTGTGGTGAGGTCCAGCACACCGGGTTCATTCATGCTTGAAGCATGATTTTTTTCCATGGGGGCAAGCCAACCAAATGGATGGATGAGAATCCACAATAGCTGTGGTAACAATGCATAATCATATAATTGCTAACATAGATCACTCTAGTTGTTGAGTACTGACTTTCCTTTTTTTCTTTTACTATTTTAATTTTTTTTAAATTATTATTTAATACAATCTGTGTACAAAAATAAATTATATAAAATGACATGACATGTCGATCTTTGGCAACAATCATATAGATCTCTAACATCATTTGCTACTTAGGATCTTGCAATTGATATGTTTAATTAGGTATAACATGTATGAACTCTATATTATTTAAAAGTGTTTAAATATTTAACAAAAGATAGTATATCAGATGAAATGACATGTTTATTGATGATTACAAAACCTAAATATATCTAGCAATCTCTACTTTAACTTACCAATTAATCTACAACTGGATACTGTTTCTAAGGGTGTGGTTGTTTTGGGAGTATCTGTGACTTTTAAGATCCCCAGGCCCAGGCTTCATATTTTTGTTGTTGAATTGTGTTTCTGCTTTGTTTATTATGGATATGATATTTGAAGGTGGGTTGTTTTTATATATGTACCATTTGCACTTTAACACATCAGATATTAGACAAAACATCACATAATATTTTACAAGGTATTATGTACAATAGTGCAGACAAACAAATGGCATTCCAGTATGTCGTTATGGTGTACAGATTGGATCTCGTTTCTTTAGAATTTGGTTCATGAATGAAGGTGATGTTTGAAAGGCTTGTTTATTTTTTCTTTTTAGGCCCAGAAAAGTGAGTTGATGTATAAGCTCCAATCTTTAATAAGGAGTTCTATTTCCCAGTCTTATTTTGTTGCGTGTTGAGCCAAGTCACACAAAAAATATGAAAGAGTTTTTCTTTGAAGATTGTTATGGACAGCTTATACCTGCTTATCTAGAATTGTAAAAGGGTTTTGTTTGTTACAGCGGAGATGATTCTTGTAAAGTGGGCATGTTTGATGGATGTTTGATGGATGTTTGATGAAGAAAGATTGCTCCTGTCTGGTTGCATTTACAACAGGAACCATTTTGTGTTATATTAGAGTTTTTTAAACATAATGGGTACATATAGGGTCAATGGAGCATTTTTAAATACATATTTCTATACATTGTCGATTAAATCGTGAGGCAGAGTGCTTCGTTTGTTTTTAAAATAATATCAATAGAGGAGAGGGAGTGTCAAATGATTCTCCTTTAGACACAGCACTTTTAAATTGACATGTATGTACATGAGACAAGGAGTGTGTTAAACTAGACGCAATGATAGCAGTGCCTCCCTATAGCAGTGCCTCTCCTCCTAACCTCCGCGCGAGCATAAACCTCCGATTCTGGGGCCAGAATCTCAGATGGGGGAGATTTTTTTTTTCTGTGATAGTCCTGGAGTCTTGGGGCTCAACTAAACTTTTAACTCCAGAGTCTCCTTTTGGGGCTATGCACTGCGGATTCGGGCTATATCCCCAGTAGCCCACCCCTTGCAACGCCACTGGTCATATGTAGGTAATTCCTTTCCTTACCCACTGCGTATAGGGGTATTCTGCTTTTCCGTTTATAAATTTTAAGGAATGGAAGGTATAAAGATTTAGTAAAATCCCAATGATTCTGAAGACAAGTCACCAAGCTCGAATTGGAACAAATAATACTAGGTTGTTTTTGACTCCTTTGGCAGGTGTCCTACTGGAGTTCATAAGAGGGCTTTGAGATTTATGGATAGGTAGGTGTTTTGATCTAGAATTGGGTCAGTACATTTCTTATTTTGTAAGATCCAGTCCATTGTGAAGTGCAGGAGGGCAGCCCAATTATACTCCTTAAGGTTAGGTGCATTAAGTCCCCCTCTATTCCACGGTTGCTGTAGTTTTAGCCAGAGATGTTTAGTTGTCCATACGAAATTGCTCAACGTGGGGTTTATGTGTTTGACGTCTTTGGATCTAAGGAGTAAGTGTAGATGTTTCAAAGGATATAGTAATCTTGGAAAGGTTACCATCTTAATAAAAGCAGGAGCTTTCCTGTGACAACATTACATCAAACTTACCATATAGTGATGGAAGCTATGCTGCATTAAGACTATTTCTGGCTAACTATATAATTTTAGAAGCTATCCATTAGTAACTGTCTATCTTTATACTCTTAGGAGTTATTTAATACCAACATCACCTATTTTGAATGGCCAGTCCTCATTTTGAAATACATCCCTGTGTCCCTATTTTCTAGGAATTTGTCAGATGTTCCCAAGAAATAAAATTCACAGTAATATGAATATATTACAGAGCACTACATACTCAAAATTCACAGTAACAATGTTCTTTTATTATTATTTTGTATGTGTAGAAACACAAAGAGCCTACCCTGATCCTACCCCACGGATACGGAAAGACCAGGCGGTATTTAATGTATAGAGGAATATATATTTGTCTCCCCCACTATGTTGCCAAGTATCTTGCTGTGCTTATACTGGTATTCTCTATTAACCACGGTCTAATCTGCAAGCACTATAAATCTGTTTATTCAAAAGATCCAACTGTAATTATAAATAAAAAATATATTTTTTTTATTGTTATGTCCCTTTTGCAGAAGAAAGAAACCCATGACTTGGTAACAGACTGTTACTGAGTTTCATGATATTGATCTTTCCTTTCACCTTACTAATTTGTGATCTACAGATTTATGATGTAGATGTAACATATGTATGAACTGAGTGTTTAAGTAACATTACATATTAGTCAACCATCAGCAATTTTAAATTACAAAGATTCAATAATTCACTCCTTAAAGACTAGAAGACAGAAAATTAGCCAAAGACTAAATCCAAATTAGCCAATTCTACTAGTTACTTTACTTAATATAATATTGTGATTGTAGATTCAATATTGGATTGCATACCAAACGAAATTGGAATGCTCAGCATTGATACTGGTAAAGCAAGCTAAATGCTGCCTTCATTAATAGACCACAAATGTCATCCATAAATAGTTAATGCCTCATCCACTTTTAATATGGCTTGGCATTTTTTCCCTCCTGTTTAAGATATTGTTTTCTAAATATTTTCTACAGAGCCACATGGCACTATTTATTTGTCACATGTATTTTGTTCTTAGATGTTAATCGAAACTGGGAATCCATGCCAGGTTTTTGTTCAAGAAAAGGTACAGAACAGCTGGTGGTGAAATTTTGATAAAAACAAAACAAGCCAAAAACCTTTATTTTCCATGAATTGAAAAGAAAATGAATGTCAATTCGACTTGTGATTTTTGGCTACTCAGCAAGTCATTACTTACCCTCTGGTTCTAGTTCAGAGAAAATGAAGCCAATAGATATAATGGGCTTCCCTCACCTCATAAAGTTGGAACCATAATGTTCATTTTAAATTTACAATAAAGCATGTTACATAATTTTGTTTTCAAACGCACGACTGTACTGTAAATTAGATATAAAGGTATTACTTATAAACAAAGCTCACTTTGAGATAACGCCAGTGTTAGGCACTATCTCTGTGTGTACAAGAAAACAAAGACAGTACTCTTGGACAATCAAAGCAGTGATTTTAATGTTGGTATAAAAAAAACAGAACAGTATAGTGAATGGGTGCAAAAATGAGGCAATATCAAATGTGGGATTGATGCGTTTTGCGCTCACAATGCTTATTCCTAAGCTCCTGATGGCAGTATTAGGCACTATCTCTGTGTGTGCCCATGTATAAAGCAGTCATGGGACAAAAGTCTGCATCGCCTGTGCTGATCCCGCACTTCCAGGTTGCTGTGATGCTCTGTGCACCGTTGCAACGCATGTATACACGATTAGCCCATTTTCAGAGGTTCTACTCCTGTATACTATGTATAAAATGTGGAATGTATACAAATTGTTCAATCTCCAGAATATATTTACTTTCCAACACTTTAATGTATAGTATTTTTTTTACATAATGCCCCTTCCCATATCCAATCTACAGTGTATTGGGGAAATATACTGTCTATTTCTGCAAACTGGGTTTTAATGCCCAGTTTTTCACTTCACTATTACGTATCTCCTGAACAGTCACAAGATGCTAGACAGTGGTTAGAGGAAACTGGGAGAATATTTGCAGAGGGTGATTTATTCGACACCAATTGTTAAATCAGCCTCCAAACAGCTAACTGATATTATTGAGAAATTAGACTCTGAATTTAAACTAATTAAAAAGGTAGAGGACTTTGACATTTTGGAAAACAAACTTTAAAAAGAGACATAGACAGCTTCAGGCGTATAATAAAGAAACACAAGCATAACAAATTCATAAGGGATTCCAAAGACTTCAGAACTGGCAACAAATACAAAAGACAATCTCCATACTATAAAAGAAACAGAGTAAATTGCTCTGCAACTGAGGGAGAGCCCACTGATACAGACAAATCGCAAAATGAGAAGGATAACAACCAAAATAAAACATCTGCATCTAAAACTAAGGGAATAGTCAGAGGAGACACTTTTTTTAGGCAAAGAACAAACAGCACCTCTGATGCTACGTTATGCCAGTAATACAGCTCTTGGGAGAAGAGGGAGATACTTTTCTTCTAAACTGCTATTGCACATATCTATATCCTTTTTAGACAGACTGTGTCACCATTCTGCAAGATACAGAGTTGATCCAGCCACATACAGTGCTCATCAACATTAAGCACTATTCAAAAAAATAAAATAGAATAACCCAGTAAAAGCCACAATTACCCACATGGAACCCTGATTCTCAAAAAAGAACCCACAACACAATGGAATACTAAATGTAAAAAATGTGTGGCTCATCCTCTTACCCTTTTCTGCTCCATATCGCTCCCATTTTGCAAATGCATCAGCCGCCAGGCTATTGCTTGTAACATATACTTAAGTTTCACCTCTGTGGAAGCCTGTTGGTGAAACACATTGTGCTTTCTGCTACATTTCAAGCACACAGTTATCAGTACGGACTGTTTGTTTTACATTATTACCCTTTATGTACTATTTTTTGTATTTTTTATAATTTTACAATCATATTTAATTGCACAATCCCAGTTGTACTTTCTATACAGTGTTGTCATCAGTTCACTTCAGTTTTGCCCTCTGCCCTGGGAAAATGATAGAAGACTACAAATATGTTTAATGGAACTACTTGACAATAATGAAGGAGAAACTACCTCATACAGCAACTTAAAACCAAGTAGAAAATGTACTCCAAATTTCATAGACTATTCTAATTTACCTCCCCTGAACACCAACTCTAATATCACTGAAAATGATTATGGAGCCTTAGAGGAATTACTGCAAAGAAATCCCAATCAAACAGTCAGAACAAAAGGGAAGCATTTTATTAATGAATACAGACGACTACCTAGCAATAACCATGACAATATTATCAGATAGAGACATGCTGTATAATTTCAAATAACCCCTTATCAGAATATTTTAAGGATCTACATCTGATCATGAATACTGACAAACTCATGGGAGTACTCCTTGCACAAGAAGCAGATTTCCTGTACCCTGTGTCCCCTGTTATGGCTGTTTTTATAGCCTGCCAAAAATCAATAAAAAAAATAAAATACCACCACCTGGGAAACCCATAATCTCAGGGAATGGGTGTCTGACAGAAAACATAAGTACTACCCTCCTACATCAGAGGCACTAAAGGCATCTTTGTCAAATTAAAAGAATGCATCATTCCATCTGAAACAATGTTATGCAGTCTGGATGCAGAGTGATTATATAGCTACATCCCACACAAAAAGGGAGTACTATCAACGAAACATGTTTTAGACCAAAGAAGTCCAGAACATACAAATAAAGTACTCAAACTACTGGGGTTCACACTCACTAATAACTGATTGTTCTCTTTAACAATAAAAAATACTTACAACAAAGAGGGACAGCAATGGGGAGGGACTTGCTGTGCACCATCCTACACAAATATGTATCTCTGATGGTGGGAAGAAAAAATAGTCCTCTCATTTCCACTATCTCATTATACAAAAAATAATAAAAAGGTTTCACTAAATAGAAAATATCCTAATTGTATGGAGTGGAAACCAGTACAGACTTCCAAGTATTTGTGACCACTTTAAATCAAAATGAAATGAACCTACTGTTCACAGTTGAAGTGACCTGTATAGTGATCAATTCCTTTTTCATAACCATCTCGAATGATTTGCACATCAACCAACAGCCTATTTTAGTGGAACAGTCACCATCCTGAATCACTGTAAAAATAAATCACAATCGGGAAATACCTGAGATTTCGAACAAACTGCTTTGACATTGAAGATTTAAAACAAAAAGCTGTTGATCTAAAATCCAGACTCCTGGCAAACGGGTTCTCAAAAAAACGTAAAGCCTACATTAGAGCTCTAAATTGCATTAGAGAAGACATCAACTAATACTAAAAAAAAAGAGGGTTCAGATTTGATAAGACGCTTTAGGACATTTGATGATGGACGACCAGTAGTGAAGAAAATTCTTGGCCAATTCCAGCCTACCTTAGGAGATGATAAATATCTGACAACACTCTTACCACAAAGAGTGGTGGCCACAAGGAAGAGAGGACCCAGCATTCATGATACATTAGCACATAGCCACCTAGATTTCTCACAAAAAGAAATTCACATGGCAGGAATAAAAAACTATTGACTATCTAATGTGGATCATGTAAAGGCTTGTGACTACTACAAAATCCTACCAAAAATCAGACAAGCCCCACACCTATGACATCACATCACATATCATTTGTAAAAGTACAAATGTCATATATCTAATAAAATCTAAATGCAGGATTAAATATGTCGGGAAAAGATTCTAATAACTATGAAGAAGAATCCTTGAACATGTGGGAGATGGTTAAACAAGATAAACCTAGTGTCAAACACTTTTGGGCATTTCACGATGGCAACCCTTATGTATTATAATTTTGTGGCATTATGAAGTTGAAACCATCTCCAAGAGGCAGTAATTTTAATAAAATGCTTCTACAATGGGAATCATTCTGAATATACCAATTAAACGTCCTAGTCCCATGTGGACTCAATGAGGGTTTCTCATTTACACCATTTATCAAATCAAGAATCATGTTTCCCATGACATCCATCATTCTCTATCATCATTGTATATGTCTAAATTGTGACCTGCCTATCTTCTCAAAATAGTTTTATTCATGAGTGAAATACAACAGTCTTTGATATTCATCACAAGGAAGGAATTGTAAATATTCCATTCAATGACAAAAAAGATGACTCATCTTTGAGCTAATAAAGGCCAGACTCTGAATATGCATATAAACTATATACAAATAGCTATAATGTGTCTTAACCCCTTTGTGACATCGGACGTGGCAGGCCCATCCAGGTAACAGTGTTGCTGTAATGTCTCAATATCGAGGCATTAAGCAACACCTAATTTCCTTCTGAAGTCACCCGCGAAAATTCCAGAGAAACAATGTGGGCACCATATTGGATATCAGCATGGCGCTGCCCTCTTGTGGCCAAGAGAATCGGAAGTGAGCAGTTATCACCCCCAGTTGTCACCACCCCTATAGGCAGTCAGCAACATTACACTACAAAAAAGGCTAGATTAATTTTTGATCTAGAGTTAGGGTTAACATGAGGATTAGAGTTAGAGTTACAGTAGGGTTAGTGTTAGCATAAGGGTTAAAATCAGATTTAGGGTTAGAAGTGGGGTCAGAAGGTCACTGTAGGAAAAAAATGGTTAGGAAATAAAATATTATACTTTTGGTTATTGCCCTATAACTTGGAAAAAATAACAGAAAAATATGTAAACATGACACATTTCTAATTTCATGACAAAATTTATAAACTATTTATAAGGGAACTTTTTTACCGTTTGTAATTGTGTAAAAGGTTTTTAATATTAGGAAAAGTGTGTTTTTTTCAATTTTTTTAGCATTTTTTTTTTTTTTCTTTTTTAGTAAATGATATGATTTAATGAAAATAATAGTATCAAAGGAAAACCCATCTTAAGCCGATAAAAACAATGTATAATTTGTATGGGTACAATAAATGAGAAATAAAAAAAATACAGCTTAACACAAACACTATAGAAATGGTTAAGGAGCCCATGACACCAAGGGTAAGACATGGCCAGAAAAGTCATGTCACTAAGGGGTTTATATATTTATTAGTTTCTCCAATGAGAAACCTTTAATGGGGCTTGTTCTAAAACTGTTATTACCATTGAATAACTCCCAAACCAATCACAGCTAACGGCAGTATTTTTAAAGTATTCCTTACAGACATGACCTATTTGATAGCTCATTCCCCCTGAGAAAGCCATGTGTGTTCAGCAAAAATTACGGTGAAACTTGCATTGGGGTGCACAATCACTATAGTGTTTATTGTGCTCTAAAATTGACTTAAATCTATATCTAGTTTCCTGCTTCTTAGATCTAGATGTAGACCAAAGTAAAACCTGCACATGCAGGACCCTACATGTTAGGGATCTGACTAGTGCCAAGATTATCGGCTTCTTTTCTTCTCCATGTCACCAATAGGGTTCACCCTCTGTTTCACGGAGTCAATTATGAGACAGAGACGGAGTAGCCAGAAGCAGGAAAGCTGTCTTTATTGCGCAATCAAGGAGAGTCGACCGTGAGGTGGGAAAGCCTCTTTCAGTCAAGTCTGATTTGCATATTACACACTTCAGTATTTATACATTTTAAATCAATTAGTTAAACATTAATCATAAAAGTAATATATGCTCAGGTGATGTTTTAAGACATTAGGTCATCTGGTCAAATCATGCTTATTCCGCACGATCTGACCACAGGTTTTTATTACTATGTTATTCAATTCTTTTATTAGGGTCTCAAGTACAGAATACATGTGACTTTAATTATTGCTGATGAGTGTCTCTTTATAAATGTATCTTTATATTAGTCATTATTGATTAGAGGGAGTTTTATGGTTTTATCACATTTAATCAAGTCAAGCTAGTCCTAAGTCCAATACTGACTAGGTGTGTTCAGTACTGTCAGAAAAAATGAAAAATAATCATTTTTATTCTTTTAAACATAATGTGATTCTTTAAGCAAGATATAAAGCATTTATATATATATATAGGATTTCTGGTGTTTAGCTCACAATCCACCCTTTTGGACACAAATAACTTGATATTTGTATGTCCATCTTAAAATCCTTAATTGACATTGATAACCTTTATTTTCTGGGGTCCTGGCGGTACCCTGTAGTTTTATGCAACACATTTCTTACCGGTAGGGCATCATACATATTCTTGGATCGGGAACACAATACCTTCATAAGATTTGGGATGCACTGGATGCAGCAGCATGTTACAATCAATAATACCAAGGAGACTAGTATTCCTCCTATTAGACTTCTCAGCCATTTAGCTTTAGGTAACCATGAAAATAACCAATCACTGCCTGTCTCTTGTCTCAGGCTTTCTTGGGCCTCCTTTACATTTTCTATGTTATGTTCTATATCTCCTGTATTATCCTTGATAAACACACAACACTGCTCACCAATCAGGGCACACACTCCTCCTTTAGTTGCAAGTAATGCAATCATTCTAATCTGCATTTGTTCTTCATTCAACTTTCTAAGTGTATCGGTTGTAACATTCAGTTCATAATCTAGAATAGTAGCCATATTGTTAACCTGTCTGTATAAATCAGCCATACCAACATTTGTGAAGATTGATCCAAAAATTCTACTCCATTTATCTTCTTTCAGGCTTAGGACGGATATGTCTGACACGTCCCTGATATTTCTTATTTTACCTTCAGGTTATTTAGAAGTGATATATATATCAGGCACCATTTGTCCAATGTAACAACTCCCATACCATCCACAGGGCAATACACGATAGGCCCATTTACCACATAACCAATATATACCTGTCCCTAGCGTAACATCACCACAGAGACTATGGCTAGTGGTTTGTAACCAAGAAGTGGAAACATGTACCCTAGAGCATAATAATAAGTTACGTTACTCATATCTTTAGGGACTGTGAGTTCAGTTTGTTTAACAAATGATCATCAAAAGAAATGACCTCATCATTAAGAGTGATGCTGATAGGACTTTCTTCTGTGAGAAAGGTGCCTACTTTCTCAGTGACCCATGTGAATTAAAATATTTATGATACATAAGCAATATACATTTTTGGGAATAATACTTTGTTTTATCCCGGGGTCTGAGGTCCACTTAAAATATTGAGAAGGGGTTACCTACTGATGCAAATACTGATGTGTGTGGTGTGTATGCACATAACCAACAGGTACCATTTTTCTTTCTTTGCACATAGGAAGCGTAAGCATGTTTAATAAAGTATACTTTTCTTCCCAAACTGAAAATTCTTTTACCCTGGGATATATCCCTCCCCCATATTATTAACCTTTTATTTTCATGACCTCCACATATAACTGAGTAGCAGGGCACACCAATAATTATTGCAATTCCAACTGAAGAAGCCACTAATGCAGCAACAAATATGTACCAAGTGTCATCTAAACATGTGTATTTGTTAGAAAATAGTGGGTGATTGGTCATCATTATTATCTTCACGAGATCTGTCATCAGCATCTCGGCTTTCCTCCGCTGGCAGGTGGTCAGGGATTATTGTGCCCATCAAAACACCTATTTGTTGTTCATGTTGTCCCTTTTGAAGAGAAGTTGTAAGTCCTTTGCTGCTTTCTGCTGTCCAGGATCTTTAAACAGTCTCTTCCTGTTGGGAAATGTCCAAAAGTGCTGCGTTAACTCTCAAATGGTGAATCCACATCTTTCCTTCCTTAAAAACATCAGATTGTTTTGCTGCTATCTTCTTGTCTTCTTCTGTATAAATGGGTTCTTTGGGTAGATCAAGATCTGCAGGTAACATGCCAGCTTCAGTAGCTATTGGTTGCATAGCTGCTTCTTTTGCTTTCCGATCCGCCATCTTGTTTCCTTGGATTATGTCAGACTCTCCTTTGAGATGTGCCCAGTAGTGTATCACTGCGACTTCCGTTGGTAGTAGGACAGCGTCAAGCAATTCATTAACTTGTCTGCCATTCTGTATCTTTGTTCTTGTAGCTGTCAGAAATCCTCTTTCCTTCCAAAGTACACCAAAGGCATGTACTACTCCAAAGGCATACTTTGAGTCTGTGTAAATATTTACTCTTTTATTTCTGCTGAATTGCAGGGCTGCAGTTAACGCTGTCAGTTCAGTCCCCTGTGCTGACAGGCAAGGAGGGAGGGGTCCTGCTTCAATCACTCCACTCTGAGTAACAACGGCATACCCAGTCTTCCGTTTCCCTTCTACCACACGACTGGAGCCATCCACATAAAGTTCATAATCAGCATTGTGTATCGGACAGTCTTTCAAGTCTGGTCTTGGCATTGTTGCCTGCTCTATGATTTCAATGCAATCATGTCTTTCATGTTGTGTGGAGTCGGGTAGTAGTGTGGCTGGGTTCAAGGTATTACAGACCTCAAACGTAAGATTTGTACTTCCGAGGAGAATTGCCTTGTACTGTCCAAGTCGTGCAGGAGTAAGGAATCCGGCAGCTCCTCCATCTATCAGCTGACAGACGGCATGATTCGTAAGGACTCTGAGTGGTTGTCCAAGGGTTAACTTGTTTAAGTCTTTGATAGTAAGAACCACTGCTGCCAATGGTCTGATGCACGCTGGCCATCCTCTTACGACAGGGTCGAGTTGTGTAGAGAAGTAGGCCACTGGTCTTTGAGATCCTCCAAAAGGTTTAGTGAGGACTGCTGATGCGACCCCTTGCCTCTCATGAGTGTAGAGCTGAAAAGGTTTGTTAAAGTCAGGTAAGGCATGAGCTGGGGCTTTCATAAGAGTCTCTTTGATTTGTGTAAAGTCTTTTATTTCATCTTGCTCTCATATCAATTTTTATGGTTGTGCAAGGGTTAATTTCTCATACAGTCTTTTGGTTAGAGTTCCAAAGTCCAAAATCCACAGGCGGCAAAATCCTATCATCCCCCGGAATGGTTGAAGTTCCCTTTCAGTTGTAGGGAGGTTTTATCCCACAAATGGCTTTAGTTCTTTTCGGTGCCAATTGTCGGGCACCTCTGGAAATTATATATCCAAGGAATTCCACTTTAGTTTGAGCCATGATAGCCTTTTCTCTTGCCACCTTATATCCACATTGATGTAGATGGTTAAGTAATGAAATAAAGTCTCTGATGTTGTGGTCTTTTGTGGGGCTTGCCAGCAACAAATCATACTGGATTAGCAGTGAGTCAGATGTATGCCCCCACTGAGCCAAGTCCTTGCTCAACTGACCCCACAAGACAGAAGGAGATTCTGTAAATTGAATCCAGGTGAGCTGTTTAACTCCATCGTCAGAATTGCCCATTGAAATGCAAACAGTAGCTGACTCTTTCTTAGCAATTGTAAAACAAGAATACTGCTAGATGTGAACTGGAGATGTACATGGCTATCATCCACCTATGTACTTGGAAGGGTCTGCTGCAGCACTTCAGGTGGGATACTTTGCAACTTTGAGTCAGTGTGTTTTCCAATCAGTGCCATGTGATATTGCAGTAGCAGACAGGTGGGAAGGGTGATTGCTTGTTTGTAAAATAAATCTTAGTACATAGTTTAGCAAGGATCTCTCTTCCCAAAACAAACCAACCAACATTCTTTTTAGAGAGTACAAATTCATGTTTTACTTTCATGCAATCAATTTCAACACTTAAGGGCTCTATAAAGTATGTTTTAGATGGAATGCCACCTATACCAATGATTGTGGTGGTCTTTTTACTCAAATGACATTTCCAGTGATATTTGGTACCACAGAATAAATAGCTCCTGCATTTACAAGAAACATGTTTAACTTTCCTCACTTTCTTCTTGAGAGGAAATAAACACTGGCATTTTGCTATTAACCTCCTCTTTTACCCTCCTCTTACATGGGGTAGATTTCCCTCTTCACTCGAGAAAACATACATTTATTCCAGCTCGTTAAACTTGCTCATATCTCTTCCTTCCCTGATGTGACACCTGTCCCTTCCTTTCTATGCTTGGGACATACACTTGGGTCATGCATGCTTACAAATGTTATAAATGATAGTGCTACCAAAACATATACTTAAGCAGGTCAATCAGTTTGGAGCAACAACCTAATTATCGCTTGTCAGATAGAAAATAACCGAACTGAATCAATTAACCCAAAATAAATAATTAATATGCGGTGAGAGGATAGCATAAACAAATAATAACTTTCAAAACTTGTGTCTTTGTGATAAACCAAAACAGTATAGTGAGATGTGTGTAGAAATAATGTCAGAATAAAATTATATATTTATACCAAATGTTTTAGCGTAAAAGTATTCATTTATTTCAACCTTCTCATTCTCTCCCCTAACTGATGTCAAATCACCAGTCACTGCACTCTGTGCTCTATCTTTCTGTCTAACTCCTTTCTGCCTCCCGGTACATAAACACTTTCTGCGCCATCTCTACTGCTTCCCGCACATATTTGCCATCTTATCTTCAGTCTTATAGAATGTTCCATGTATACATGTGTAACTTTCTCCCACAATAAGAGTCATCAAAAACCTTGGATTCTTATTTTCATCGGGATCCAAACTTACTTGCACCCTGTCAGTTTCCTCCAATCTATACCAAAATGCAGCTGGATTCTAATCCTTCTCCTGTCTTGTTTCATATATGCTTTTGAGAAATATATGAGATGTTTACCACACTCTTGTAATGCTTTAAAAACAATATTTCTATAACCTTTCAAAAACAACCGTTTTTCATAGTTATTAAGATCCCACTTAGGGTCCTTATCAGGGAATACATCCTCCACACCTTGATACTCCTCTCTGTCAACAATAGTCCCTCCCTTCTCCAGAACCTGTCTCATCTCCTCCGGGGTAAGGAGGCTATGCAACAGGGTCCGGTCATCCAACCCAAGTGGGTTGCGAGGATTGAAAGATTGTATGAAAGAGAGCAGTAATTCTACTAGGGTCTTCGCTATATGTGGGGTTGTTACAATCTTTGCCCCAGCATCAGTTACCATAGTATCTGTGAGGGGAGCAACCAGATCACCTTGAACAATTTTCTTTTTAGTTGCAGCTCGGGTATCCATCCCTACTTTGGATGGCTTTCATTCCAATCTCAACTTACTAACGTACTCTCTCAACTCATCATCATTCATATTCTCAACATCACACGGGGCGCCTTCATCTTTCATACTCGCACCCTCACCACTCTCAGCCGGCATAGGGTAGGGTGGGGGTGGTTTATCCGAGACTGCAGCCCTATCGCCTGTGGAGGCCGGAATAGTAGCCTCCTTAGGTAGACGAGGATACAGTCTGGGAACTGACAAAGGGAATTTGCACGGCTCACGTTCATTCACATGTTTCAAATTCAAATTACATATCTCATTACTAACAAACAGCACCTTATTCTTGACACGGATATTTTTATCAATCTGTTTGGCATTCATTTTGCATCCATCAAACAAGGTTTTTCCCATATATGAAGCTTCCAACCACAAATTACTTTTATTGAAGTCTGGCTCCCAACGTCCCTGCTCCATCAACACCTTACGTAAAGACAAAATATCACCTGTCTCCAAACTGCCGACCGATGGCCAATCGGTCCCTAATCCTGGCCAGACCACCTCGCATAAATGTACAAACATTTCCTTGTCCCATTCCCTTGAGTACCCGGTAACCAAACTCCAGTTATCAAGTATACACTGCAACGGGGTACATTCTGATGCTTTGCTGTGACTGGCCCCCATTAGATACCTGGACTTTCCTGCAAGAATGCTGAAGTGCACCAACCTCTTGCGTCCCCTGAACTTGATCCGACACCTATAAACTTAATTATAAGTCTCCAAAGTTCCCTGAACTCGCTTTACACTTATGCACTAAATAAGTAACGAAAGTTCATATTACCTGGCAGTTTGAAGAGCAGGTTGCGTCAGTCAGATTACTGTCTGTTGCCTTTCCTACTTCCGCTGGTCCTTTAGGCTCCGTTACCTGAGATGCAGAGTCACACAGGATCGGTGATAGCAGATATGAGGTTGGACACAACGGATCCACAAGCCGGCATTCTCACCTCTGTTTCACCGGTCCAGTATGTATCATGCAATCAGGAGATTGGAGTCTCGCCAGAAGTCGCCAATTCTGTCACCAATAGGGTTCACCCTCTGTTTCACGGAGTCAATTATGAGACAGAGACGGAGTAGCCAGAAGCAGGAAAGCTGTCTTTATTGCGCAATCAAGGAGAGTCGACCGTGAGGTGGGAAAGCCTCTTTCAGTCAAGTCTGATTTGCATATTACACACTTCAGTATTTATACATTTTAAATCAATTAGTTAAACATTAATCATAAAAGTAATATATGCTCAGGTGATGTTTTAAGACATTAGGTCATCTGGTCAAATCATGCTTATTCCGCACGATCTGACCACAGGTTTTTATTACTATGTTATTCAATTCTTTTATTAGGGTCTCAAGTACAGAATACATGTGACTTTAATTATTGCTGATGAGTGTCTCTTTATAAATGTATCTTTATATTAGTCATTATTGATTAGAGGGAGTTTTATGGTTTTATCACATTTAATCAAGTCAAGCTAGTCCTAAGTCCAATACTGACTAGGTGTGTTCAGTACTGTCAGAAAAAATGAAAAATAATCATTTTTATTCTTTTAAACATAATGTGATTCTTTAAGCAAGATATAAAGCATTTATATATATATATAGGATTTCTGGTGTTTAGCTCACATCCAGATTACTGATGGCTGCATTAGGTGCAGACCTCACTGGAATCTGTCACAAGCTATACTAACAGTCACATTTACTATAGGGCAGAAGGATGGCCTAGGTATCCTTTAAATACTGCAACGGGTACTCCGTAAGGAAGTGCATCAGTGTATTAACAGAGCCAAGGAGTGTAGGCTGCTAAGTCATTCTGCCATGTAACGCTATGGGCAAACTAAATTGATACTTTAAAGGAAAAACAGTGTGCACCATAACTAGTGTACAGTAAAGTTACCTCCCGTTATTATACTCACATACCTGTGAATACTCGCTCCCCAAACATTCCCCTTGTTTCTTTCCCCTTGAAATAAAGACAAGAAGCTCAACATCATTTGGAATTAAATGGCCACAGTGTTAATTTAAAATAAATATAAAAACATAGAAACAAATCACTTTGTTAAATACAAACCATATAGCATATAACCACATAAATATAAAACAACATATCAATAACCCAACATGAACATATTAACCAGGAGTAAAGGATCAATATACACAACCATAACATTACCACCAGCCGCACATCACCCACTCAACCCCGGGAACCGGGACCTTAAACATAACAAGTCATATTTAATATTCCGAATCAGACGTCTGATGGGGACCAAACCACATGTAAAAACAAAACATCTGAACGGTCCTCATCACGGGTTAATTGCATCACAGCATGTAACACCTGATGCCAAATCATGCCCTGAAAACCAAGCCAATGCACTGTCGCCGCTGAATCTGAAACACCAAGTTGACCCGCAGTAGGACGAACTACACCCTGGTGAGACACCCAATAAATGTGTCATTCCATTATCCACACTGACAGAGTGCGCTTTACCTGAATACACAACACAAGTATAAATGAACCCAAACAAACATTTAAACCACCAAATCGGGATGGACGTATGATCGAAAACACTGAGATTCCCAGCGCACGTCCGGCAAACCCCACTGGGACACCTCCGTGGCAGCCCCTATTCTGAAAGAATGAGACCCAAAAGAAACCGGATTAAGCTGTAAATCACTCAGGCAATGTTTAAAAAACCTGATAAATTGAAATCGGGATAACGCCGATCCATCCTTATGGAGGACTGGCTAAATGTGGGCGAATAACCTGAAAGTACAAAAAAAAACACAAAACAGGGCACATAAGACAGTTCTCAACTTCAAACAACTGACATCCCGTCAAGTGAAAGAAGTTCCCACAAACCATAAAACCAACACCAATTTGGGTGGTGCAAAAACCATTTCCCCCACCTGTGCCAACAACACAGCCCACTCCCTCCAGAACTTATTTTAAGCTGCCCAAGTACCTGGCACCAAAGACTGTTTAATCAAATTGAAGGCCTGGCACATACCAGAGTGCCCTCCCGAACCGCTCCCGGAGCCAGCTGGCGAAATCAAGCCCACTGAAAACGGGAAAGAAAATCAGCGACACCATTAGAAACACCAGGGACATGAATGGCACGCAAATAAACATTAAACTGTAAACAGCGGAGCACCAGATGTCTCAATAAAATGATCACAGGTAAGGAAGAGGCAGACAAAGAGTTCACTGCCTGCACAACCCCCAAGTTATCACAGTGAAACAAAACCTGCCTGTTAACCATAGCTTTACCCAAGATTTCAGTGGTCACAATTATAGGAAAAAGCTCCAAATTCCTGGTAATGGCCCCATCATGCCACTCCCTAGGCCACCGTTCTGCACACCAATGCCCCTGGAAAAATTACCCAAAACCAAATGACACAGAGGCATCAGTAAAGAAATCGAGCTCTCAGTTAGCCACCGGTGCAGCCAACCAACAAGACTTACCATTGTAAGCACGCAAAAATTCCAACCAAACCTCCAAATCAGCCAGTGGTCAAGCGTCACTCTGATAAAGTAATCAGCTGAGACCACGCCCCTGGTAGGCAAAGACAACCGCCTGGAAATATGCAGCCCATAGGCAAAATTCAGCATGCAAAATTCAACTTCCCAAGCAGCGATTGAAGCTACCGCAACGTCTCTTTTTTAGCACCATGAACTATGCAAATTGTGGCAAGAAGATTGGAAATTAGCTAATGTTGTGCCCATTCACAAGAAAGGTAGTAGGGAGGAGGCGGGCAACTATAGACCAGTAAGTCTTACTTCAGTAGTGGGGAAAATAATGGAAACCTTGTTAAAGAATAGGATTGATGAACATCTAAAGTCGCTTGGATTTCAAGATCAGAGACAGCATGGGTTTACTTCAGGGAGATCATGTCAAACTAATCTTATTGATTTTTTTGATTGGGTGACTAAAATAATAGATCATGGTGGTGCAGTAGACATTGCTTACCTAGATTTCAGTAAGACTTTTGACACTGTCGCACATAGAAGGCTTATCAATAAACTGAAATCTTTGAGTTTGGATTTCAATATTTTTGAATGGATTAGACAATGGCTGAGTGACAGGCAACAGAGAGTTGTAGTCAATGGGGTATATTCGATGCAAGGTCTTGTTACTAGTGAGGTACCTCAGGGATCTGTTCTTGGACCCATTCTCTTTAATATTTTTATTAGCGATATTGCAGAAGGTCTTGTTGGCAAAGTATGTCTTTTTGCTGATGATACAAAGATTTGCAGCAGGGTTGATATTCATCGAGGGATAAGCCAAATGGCAAATGATTTAGCTAAACTAGAAAAATGGTCAGAGCAGTGGCAACTGGCATTTAATGTGGACAAGTGCAAGATTATGCACCTTGGGCGTAAAAACCCAAAAGCAGAATATAGACTATTTGGTACAGTCCTAAACTCAACATCTGAGGAAAGGGATTTAGGAGTAATAATTTCAGAGGACTTGAAGGTAGGTAGGCAATGCAATAGAGCAGCAGGAAATGCTAGCAGAATGCTTGGTTGCATAGGGAGAGGTATTAGCAGTAGGAAGAGGGAAGTGCTCATGCCATTGTACAGAGCACTGGTGAGACCTCACTTGGAGTATTGCACGCAGTACTGGAGACCGTATCTCCAGAAGGATATTGATACTTTGGAGAGAGTTCAGAGAAGGGCTACTAAACTGGTTCATGGGTTGAAGGCTAAAACTTACCAGGAAAGGTTAAAGCATCTTAACATGTATAGATTGGAGGAAAGACGTAACAGGGGGGATATGATAGAAACATTTAAATACATAAAGGGAATCAACACAGTAAAGGAAGAGAGTATATTTAAAAGAAGAAACACTACCACAACTAGAGGACATAGTCTTAAATTAGAGGGGCAACGATTTAAAAGTAATATCAGGAAGTATTACTTTACTGAGAGGGTAGTGGATGTATGGAATAGCCTTCCAGCAGAAGTGGTAGAGGTAAACACAGTCAAGGATTTTAAGCATGCGTGGGATAGACACAAGGCTATCTTAGCTATAAGACCGGGAACGGGGGACTAATAAAAGTACTCAAAAAAAATTGGGCAGACTAAATGGACCGTATGGTTCTTATCTGCCGACACATTCTATGTTTCTATGTAAACAATTCACCAAGCTTATCAGCAGGCAAACAACAAATCATTTCCACAGAGTCAATTTCAATGCCCAGAAATTTAAAAACTGTGCACGGGACCTCAGTTTTTTCCTGAGCCAAAGGAACCCAAAATCTAGAAGTAACCACCTGAATGGTAGCCAATAACAGAAATCCGGACCCACAGGCCCCACACATAGAAAGTCATCTAAATAATGGATAATGGATGAAACACCCAACTCTGGCCACACAACCCACTCCAAAAACGTGCTAAAAGTGTCGAACAAAAAAACAAGAAATAGCGCAGCCCATAGCAAGGCACTTATCTACATATATCCCATCCTCCCATTTGCACTCCAGCAAATGAAAACACTCAGGAGGGACAGGAAAAAGCCAAAATGCCAATTCAATATCAGCTTTTGCCAGCAAAGCACCCTGGCCAGCCTCCCGAACCAATGAACTGCTTTATCTAATGAGGTGTAGCATACTTTACATAAGTCACTATCAATCCTATCATTGACAGAGACACATTTTGGAAACAACAGATGAAGTATAAGCTTAAAATTTCCCGGCCTCCTTTTTGGGAACAACCCCAAGCGGGGAAATCCTCAAATTGGCGAAAGGAGGGTGCAAGAAAGGGCCCTCCATCCGCCTCAAAACCACCTCCTTGGCTAATCTGTTGGACACCACCACCGCATGGTCATATGTAGATTTAAGGTTCCTGGAGACCAGACCCCCATAACTCTCCTGAAAAGATATTCTAAAACCATTAAATTGCCAACACACTCCCGGCTTACCAGTTGCTGGGGCGGCGGATAAACCAGTTACCCTTGAGCCAGACAGAAAGGATGACCCAGATTTGGCAGGAGCCAAAACCCGAAGCCTCAGAGCAATTTATTTATGATAAATTGCTCATCGTATCGGAGCCAAGTCTGACCCCCATACACCCGATGAGCCTTACCAAAGCTATTAGCGAAAGATGCATCAGAGGCCTATGAGGCTGAAAAGCAGGAGCCCGGTAGAGACGCCTACTCCGAGAGGGAGGCCCACGATCATGTGAGCGGCACCAGGCGGGGGCTACCGCCTATGCGGCAGTCCCAGACAGACCAGAGCATGCAGTATGTGAGGACCGATTACCCAAGGCCTGCGGGAGAGATACTCAGGGAAAAGGTAAGCAAAGAAGGCCCCAAAGAGTTCACCTGGGAGGTAGGCCTACCAGCAGACCCGGGACTCAAGTAGTGGGAACCTATGGGAGAAGGGGGGGGGGTGGCTAGACTCATTGTGTGGCACTGATGGGCAGGATTCCTTCTCTTAATCCCAGAGAAAGAAAAATCACCCCCAGGATACCTGGGACGCCTTCTAGAAGAACAGAGACCCGGGAGGTCTGGAAACCCTACCGGGTGAAACCCGGACAGCAGCTCCAGATTGGGAAGGGGTGGGGCGAGAAGGGGGAGAGGGCTCACCAGCACCATGAGCCAGACCAGAAACCATGGCAGGGATAGATCCAAGAGTCCAGAAGCCTTTTAAGGTTACTCTGAAGCCATTCCTCTCCCCTAATAGCAGCAGCCTCCCTTAATCATGCAAACATAGAGTCCATTATGGCACCAAAGGAAAAAGGTCTTTGACGAAAAGGCACCAAAGTTCCTTCTTGCACAGCAAACTTTTTTCAATAACTAACTAAACCCACCCATATCCTGTTTACACTAACTTGTTCCCCATTAACACCTCCCACCCTTGTGATACATTGTTCATTAACACACACTAGCCCTGTACTCTCAGCTATTACCTACCCAGTCATGTGGCCCCTGCGTTCATTTTCTGTGTGTCAGATTCCAGTGCTTTCTTTCTATAGTTCATTATTCACTATCAATATCAACTAAGATAGCGCTCCGTTGTATAAGGCGACAAACAGTGTGCAGTGTCGCAAAAAGTATATATTTAGTGCTATGGGCGACTACAAATGAAAATGTGATGGCAAACATAGAGGTGAGCATTTCACACCAACTATACAGTTCATTTTATACAACTTTCAGCAGTTAAAAGCGGGTTGACATTCTTGTGGCAAGAGGAATACTCTGATGTAGGGATGTTATTCACATATAAACCCTTTACTAAAAGGTGGTGAGCTACTTCATATTTACAGAAATCCCAACGACTCCATCTTTTTTTAACTCGCAATTGAGGACTTTCACCAATCACTCTACATCCCACACAATTGTATATACACAGTGTGCCATCTAGTGGCAGTTTTTCACCATTACAGACTACTTTAAGGATGTCTTTCATGTATGAAAGGTTTTTTTAAAGAAACGCACTAATAAAAGTTATTTTTTTCACTTTACAAATATAATCAGGGGTGGAAGTATCAATCTGTTTTTCTAGTGCAGTTTTTCAACAAAATCCTCAAAGTCTCATAGGTGTAATTTTGGAGGTGAAGTTATCACAAGGGAGTGTGTTAGCTTGTCATTCTTTACTGTGTGAATTACATTGTGAACCAAAGTTTTGTAAGAGAGGTGATGTGTTTGTGGTTTATAAGTGAATGTTCTAGAATCCAATCAGTTATTGCTTGTGTTTGTTTGGTATTATTGTGTCATATCCAGTGTTGCCTGTCTCTTCAAGGTAATTGTAGGGCTGGAGCGAAGGGAGCGGAGTGCAGGGAGCAGAAGATACTTGAAGTTGGTCACAATATTTTATTGGCTTCACAACAGGAGGGAAAGTACAAAGAATGATCATATAACGGTCCACCATTTGTATAACCAGGGACAAAAAGAGAATGTTAAATCAAGGTAACATTTGTGCTATTGTGTTAAGTAAAGGCCTGTAGTAAGGCAGTAAGGGGATTTGCAAGCAAGTGAAGGCTGGATATGGAGACTATAAAGTGTTTGAACTAAATCCAGAGGCATTACTAGGGTTGGTGTCACCAGGTGCGGTAACTCATGGTGTCACCCCCCTGGATTTCCTCCAAAACCATGCCAAACAGATTCCTTAGTGATGCCATTATTATTAAATATGCCAGTATTATTTTGCCATTCAATGTGCCACTATTTAACCACTCAATGTGCCAGTATGTAGCCATTCAGCCTTCTTCCCAATTATGTAGCCTCCTCCCCAATTCCCTAGTACATACCTCCTTGCTGCTCCGTGTCCCAGCCGGGATTTATCCACTTATGTGGGATTTGTGACGTAATTTTCCTATTTTGGGAAAATATCGGGTTCTTATATTTTTTAAATGTTACTTTTAATTTTTTTTTACCTGTAATGTATCCTTTACAGAACAAATTAATGCTAGAAGCCTTAGTTTCCCATTAATTAAGATAGCTTTATGTATATCCCAACATATACTTAAATTAAAGGTACACCCCAGCCACCAAGTGTACTTTAATCCATACAATATTATTACTAATGTGCTACTTGTTATTTCTTTACCCATAAAGGTGTACAAAGAATTCACCTAGAAATATAATTAATTGGTTCTAGTGTGAACACCACTCTATTGCTATTCTCATTTAAAATTAATTTAGTAATTAAGCAGACGTTACCAACCTTTTAGTTTTAAGTGTAACAGTCAAGATTCAAGACTACTATCCCAATTTTAATTATTTTCTGTTCGTAGATTGACAGTTCGCTATCCCAAGGATTTCTTCTCTGTTTATGATTTTGCTATACGTTATTCGGCAGTGGATTCTTCACTGTGCTTTTTACTTTTAGAGCTGAAGATCTGGAGAGTTTTAATCATTCTCAAGATGGAACTTCCTCACACTCTGACTGCCAGACAGTTTCAAAAGTACAATCTACAAAGCTTGTAGGTGGCAAACTACCAGCAGATACAACAAATAAATAAAGTATCTACAGAATAAAAACCGCTTTTGCAATAATAATATGCAATGTATTATCAGCTTTAATCTGTATTGTTTTTAAGAGGTGTCCGTTTGGCGACTATACTGCACCTTTAATTTATTACACAAACCTCTTTTTCTGGAAGGCTATTACACATATATATCATCCTTTCAGCTTCAATCTGTGACCACTTGTTCTTACATTTCTCACTTCTGAAAAAAAATAATGAAAAATGATTCAATATTTGAATGTTTCTATCATCACATCTTTTGCATCTCTCTTTCAAGCTGTATACTGACAGTGCAGTGTTTGTATATACAGTATCTCTTCTGCATGCTGAGTGCATTTCATATATTTTACTTTTTACCCAAACTTTGCTCTATGAAATCATCAAAAGTAAATTATTTGTTTTAAAATGCAAATTTACCATTAAATGCTCGTGTAACTACAACACATTTTTAAAGACATCCCATAGTCTTTGTGAAAAAATCATTTTGTGAAGCTGCTATTTCACTTGCGACCATCTTTCATTCTTATTGGTGCGAACACATATGTGAATGCTAATGATTATGTGGCCAGTTAGGAAGGATGACACTTATTGCTTCTTATTGTAATACATGTAATCCTATGGCTATTCTATAAACCGAACATTCGGTTTATAGAATAGCAATAGGAATACATGTATTCCATAAGCCGAAAGTCTATAAACCGAAAGTCGTTCGGTTTATAGGCTGTCGGCTTTTAACTATACGGAGACAGAGTCTCCATTCATAAAATTATGAATGGAGACTTTTTCTCCGTATAGTTAAAAGCCGACAGCTTATAAACCGAACGTTCGGTTTATAGGCTGTCGACTTTTAACTATACGGAGACAAAAGTCTCCATTCATAATTTTATGAATGGAGACTCTGTCTCCGTATAGTTAAAAGCCGACAGCCTATAAACCGAACGTTCGGTTTATAAGCAGTCGGCTTTTAACTATACGGAGACAAAGTCTCCATTCATAATTTTAGAGAAGCCAGGGAGAGAAACGAGGTACAGGGAGGTTTGGCAACCATTTGAATATCTACTTATGGTAAAAAGAGCTTCTGGGGTTCTCAGATATTGGGATATATGTTTTATGAGTATATAACTTATTTCTTGATCTCTGTTTTACTTCTTAGTGGCCCTATGATCGGATTGTCATATCCCTTTCCTCCCTCTAACCTGGGTATAAATGTACGGTATTTGTATTGTATGTAATAGTAATTGTACAATGTTATATGTATAACTAAAATAAAAAAGAAAGAATTTAAAAAAAAAAAAGAATGCCCTGACTTGCTTTTTAGTTACCGGACGTGGCCAACAGGAGATGGCCGCTACCTTGCTCTCTTGTGGTTTAAGGAGCCCCCGCCCGATTGTGTAACCTAGATATTTTGCCTCTTCTAGCCCTAAAGAACACTTAGCGGGGTTAGCTGTCAAACCGGCAGCCCTTGTACTATCCACAAGTGCCTGAACCTTCATCAAGTGGGTTTCCCATTCCGCACTGTGAATCACCACATCATCCATAAAGGCAGCTGTATACTCCCTTTGGGGGAGAAGTATCCTATCCATCATACGCTGGAAAGTGGCTGGGGCACCATGCAACCCGAATGGCAGTACTTTATATTGGAATAACCCGTCAGGGGTAGAAAACGCGGTTTTCTCTTTTGCTCTCTCTGTCAGGGGAACCTGCCAGTATCCCTTAGTGAGGTCCAAGGTGCTCAGATACCTGGCCTTACCTAATCGCTCTTTTAACTCATCCACTCGAGGCATCGGGTAGGCATCAAACTTAGAAACCTCATTTAACTTACGGAAATCGTTGCAGAAACGTATTTCACCATTCGGTTTGGGCACTAACACAATAGGATTGTTCCACTCACTTTGTGACACTTCAATCACCCCCAACTCATCTTTTTTACCTCTGCGCTGACTGCTTCACGTCTAGCCTCAGGTATCCTGTAAGGCTTCAAATTGATTTTCTTCCCTGGTTCAGTTAGGATGTCATGCTTGATTACATGTGTTTTTCCTGGTATTGGGGAAAACACATCCCTATTTTTAGATACTAACTCCTTGACTTCCTGTTTTTGATGGAAGGCAAGAGTTTCAGCGATGTGCACATCTGAACCTTGCTCACGAGTGGCTTGAGTGGGTTTATATTTGGTCATGATGAGGACCTCTCGTTCTATCCATGGCTTCAATAAATTTATATGATAGATCTGTTCTGGCTTCCGCCTGCCTGGCTGTCTTACTTTATAGTTCACCTCACTGACCCGCTCAGTGATTTCATACGGCCCTTGCCAACTGGCTAAGAATTTGCTTTCAACCGTGGGGATGAGAACTAGAACCCTATCACCTGGTTTGAATACCCGTAGCTGTGCATTCCTGTTATAACTCGCCTGTTGAGCTCTCTGGGCTTTCTCCATGTTTTCCTTAACTATGGGTATTATTGCTTTAATTTGCTCTTGCATTTGAGCGACATGCTCTTTTAGACTATGATGGGGGGTATGCTCTTGTTCCCATGTTTCCTTGGCAACATCTAGTATGCCTCTTGGATGTCTACCATACATCAACTCAAAAGGTGAAAACCCTGTGGAAGCTTGCGGGACTTCTCTAATAGAAAACATTAGGTAGGGTATGAGATAATCCCAGTTTTTCCCGTCCTTGTCTATCACCTTCCGCAGCATAGCCTTTAGAGTTTTATTAAACCTCTCCACCAGTCCGTCAGTTTGTGGATTGTATACTGAGGTTTTCAGTTGCTTGATTCTGAGCAACTTACACAAATCACACATGATTTTTGATATGAAAGGGGTTCCCAGGTCTGTGAAAATGTCTTTTGGTATACCCATCCTGCTAAACATCATCAGTAACTCCCTTGCAATATTCTTAGAGGTGGCATTTCGTAGAGGTACTGCCTCTGGATAACGGGTAGCATAATCCACAACAACTAAAATGTACTGATGTCCTCTAGCGGATCTAGGTAATGGTCCTATCAGGTCCATTGCTATTCTTTCAAAAGGAACCTCTATGATGGGAAGGGGTACCAATGGACTACGAAAGCCCTTATGCGGAGCTTTCAGTTGGCACTCACGGCAGGATTTGCAAAACCTCTCTATTGCCGAAAATACACCTGGCCAATAGAATCGGGTCAGGATCCGGTCTCTAGTCTTTTCAAAACCAAGGTGCCCACCTAATACATGGCTATGGGCTAGCTGTAAAACAGTGTTTCGGTGAGATTGGGGAACTAACAACTGTTCCACCTCCTCCTCCCCTTTCTGCTCTACTCTATGGTATTCACATGGACAGAATATACATCTTTATTCATCATCATCTTCCTCCTCGTCATCTTCCTCATCATCATCCTCATCGTCATCATCATCTTCCTCTACTTTTTTTCGGGCAACTTTAGGAGCAACCTTTGCGCCATCAACTTTACCTTTGGATTTGTAGTCAGCAACATTCTTTTCATATTTTTCCTTCAGTTTAGCTGCCTTGCTGTTGTAGGGTTGCTTCTCACCATCACACAAGTTATTCCACATCTCACCCAATTTTTTTGCTATGTCACCAATAGATATGCCAGGATTTGTGGATTTAATTTTTGGACGGAATTCCGAGCAAAACAGGAAGAATCAAGATGGGGGCCTCTTTGGAGCATTAGGGTCCTTCTTCTTCTTGCCTCCCTTAACTGGTCCAAAATCTTTAATTTCTCGGTCATATCTCACTTTGTCCGCTCATTCGGTTGTTAGCAGGTCTGGACTTAGGCCGAGGATCCATACTGTGTGGCTCCTTGGCGACCAAATACCTCTCAATCAGGCACATCATTGCTTCCGGATCCTTAGGGTCCCCTTGGCTGACCCATTGTCGCAGTCCTGTTGGCAGGTTTCTGAGAAAAAGGTCCATAACAACCATCTCCACTTTCTTGGTAGCAGGGTTGTGCTCTGGTTTCAGCCATTTGTGAGCAAGCCTTAGCAATCCATACATCTGGGCTCTGGTGGGTTTACTCACGTCATAATTCCAGTTGTGAAACCTTTGGGCTCTAATGGTAGGTGTTATGCCTATCCGCTTTAGAATTTCGACTTTGAGATGCATATAATCCTGGGCCTGGTCAGAAGACAAATCTTCATAGGCTTTCTGGCATTCCCCACTCAGACATGGAGCTAGAAGGCCCGCCCACTGGTCTGAGGGCCACTTTTCCCGGGCAGCAACCCTCTCGAAAGTGGTGAGGTAAGCCTCCACATCATCTGCCTCTGTCATCTTATGCAGGAAGTCAGTTGCACGGATCCGGGATCCCTGTTCACCGAGGGGCCCCCCTGCACATGGCAATAACACTCTCTGTAAAACCTCAGTAAGGACAGCTCTATCCTCCTGCTGAGCGTCCCTTAGCCTCTCAACCTGTGCAGCCAATAAACGGTCTGTGTTTTGCTGTACAGCAGTTGCTTCTTGTTGTACAGCGGTCGCCTGTACCAGGGCCTTCAGTAGGTCCTCCATTTTAGCACCAGGCAGGTAACAGTCTTAAAGGCACAGTGCTACTTATTTGGTTATCAGGTTTGCCACACAAAAAGTCCCCAATAAGCAGGCTAACAGATGACAGGCACACCCACAGACTTTCTATGTGCTAAACTGCCCGCATCCTCCACCATATTGTGATCCTTGATCTCAGTTAGACCACTGTGCTCACAGGGGATGATCCTTTATCCTTCAGATCAGCCTCTCTGTCCTCCACTCATGTAGCTCAAAGTGTCATACCTTAATTCTATTTGTGGGCTTTTTTTCCTGACACTTTGAGCTACATGAGTGGAGGACAGAGAGGCTGATCTGAAGGATAAAGGATCGTCCCCTGTGAGCACAGTGGTCTCTGTGGATAAGCCTACTATATCTGAGAAGTTTGTGAGTGCATTGATAGAGGGGAGCTTCGCAGTCTCCCCCAGCTCTTATTCTTCCTTATTTGTCACATCTATACATTCACCTTAAAGGTGTTATATTAATATATATTTTTGCTCACTACAGTTTACCTATAGCGCACTTTTTGTACCTTTTTCTCCTTGAACACATTTATATGACATTTCTTTCATTGTAAGGATTAATCCCTCCTAAACAAATTCATATAGCAATGAAAGTCTAATTTTAGTCATGTTAATTCGATTTTTACACATATTTCCAATGAAAATTATCAAGAAAAAAGGAACAGGGGCCAGAAAGCACTGCATGTGTGCTGTTTATCTCTATAAAATGCTACCAACAAGAAAATCTTTCTCCCACCACTGACAGCATGACCATCCCATGTGTCAATTTCAACAATAAGTTTAAATGTATCAAGCTTATATTTTTGTTTGGTTATGCATTAGTTTTACTTTTTTGTGCTAAAAAAATAATAATATTGCAAGCAAAGTGTAGATTCAATGAATATCCAATCGAAGCATACTGAGATGCAAAATATTTTAACCAAAGCTATTAAATACAATAATCGTTCTTTACAAGTGCAATTGTAAAAATAAGAAAAGACTCACAGTTAAACTAGTACAAATCTTTGCTAGAATAAAAAATGATTATAGAATGGTGACTGTTAAAATCTCCCTCTTAGTACAGTATAACAATTAATGCTTAGAACATGTAGTCAGGCCTCAGTGGAGGTGAATCTTTCCGTTTTATTATATGAAAAACATTTTTTTTGTTAGATGTACTCTAAAAAATAACATATTAACAATCTTTTCCATGGGGGCTAAACTGTGACTTGCCTCAACAAAAATTTGGACAAAATGTTATTGATTGCGATAGTGCCCCCTTTGATTCAAAATTTTAGTTAGGTCTAGTATAATTCCTGAGATATCCCATTTTTAATGAGGGGGCTGGCCCCTTTCATCTGAAATTTGGCCAAAAAAATTATTGATTAAACAGTTTTTTTTCATTAGATCTATCACGCAAATGCAGTATTCACAATCTGATTTTGTGTATGTCCGGGGGTGATGGGTTAGCCCCCCCTAAACTGAAATTTTATTATTTTTGGTATTCGTTACTGGTTAGAATAATTACATTTTTTTCAGTTGGGGTGAGGAGAACACATCATTCCCCCTCCCACTCACCTAACAGAAAAAAATACACTTGATCTAACCTGAGGGAGGTCAGTAATATGGCTTACTGCCTTAAGAAATGTATCCTGGAGCAATAAATATATGCACAGCCACAGTAGAAGAACAACTTTTAACCCCTTAAGGGCAGAGCATTTGAAACATTTTTGGCTATTCTGGACAATGGCTATTTTAACATTTCTGTGCTGTTTGTGTTTGGCTGTAATTTTCTTCTTTGTCATTTGCTGTACCCACACAAATTATATATTGTTTTTTATCAGGACAAGAAGTGTTTTCTTAAGATACCATCACTTTGATCATATCCTATAATATGTTATAAAATAATAAAATATGGTAAACAAAAAAACCCACAAATGTTCTGACTTTTGTTTGAAAACTTTTATTAGTCTACAAAAGCTAATGAAAAAAAACTTCTAAATAGATACTATTTCTCCTGAGTACAAAGATACCACCCATGCATAGGTTTGTTGGGTTATGTGGTGGTTAAAAGGCCACATTTGAGAGGTGCGCTATTTGATTTTCCAACTTGGAATTTTGACAACCTGCATCCATGTTCTATTTGAGACATTTTTGAAGCCGGTCTGTATTTTACCCCATTAAACCATATTTTTTTTTAAAGTAGATACCCTAGGCTATTTCAAACGGTGGTATTTCAACACTTTCCATGCACTAATTCTACCACCAGCCTTCAAAGTTTGTGGTAGTAATTTTATTGTGTCTTTTTCCACATACATTTTACTTGAGACAAGAATTCACAGATTTTGGTATGTGTCACTGCCAAACAACACACCAATATGTGTTCAACAACATCTCCTGAGTACAGGGATATGACCCATTCATTGGTTTGTAAGCTTGTTTGGGGGTTAAGAGGTCACATTTGAAAGGTGCGCTTTTTGATTTTACAACTTGGAATTTTGACATGTAGAGCAAGGAAGGGGTTAATAGATCTTATAAGAGCCTTTGTTGAACTGTAATAAATTACACCCTAAAAATGCACTGACAAGAAAAAATGTGCTGCTGTGCAGTGATCAGTGGCAGGGAAGGGAAGGGATTAATTCACAGGGTACACTATACAAAGGATAGTCTTTGGGTCTCACAATTTTATAACATTTTATATAATTTATTATAATTAAAAACTTACATGAAACTGATCTATCTCCCTCCCTTACTAAAACTCAAGTGAGGAGAGGGAGGCAGACCAAACAGTGCAGATCAATATTTACCAATACTGATCTGACCAGGCGAATGGTGATGCTTATCTGAGCAATCACCAAAACGCCTTTGCCACTGATCGGCTGTGACTGATCACTATACATGTGCTCAGACAGCTTCAAAAAAAAGTTTACATTACACGTAATCCCCTAGCGGATATAATTAACCCCTAGCGGGTGTACCAAAAAATAAAAAATAAATGCTTCTGCGGCCAGATCGCTGCTTATGCGGTAAGATCACTGCTTATGCGACCAGATTGCTGCTTGTGCAGTGTTCTACGGCAAGCAAAAGAGTAATAGCTCTGAAAAGAGCCTTTGTTAAATTACAGTAAAAAATGAACCACTAAAAAATTGCACATACAGCATATAATTTGCTGCTGTGCAAGATCACTGCGTTTGCACTGGGTCTCATAATTTTATTAAATGTATTATAATTAAAAACTTACATTATACAGCTTTGTCTCTCTCCCTCACTAAAACTTAAGTGAGGAGAGGAGGCAGATCTACAATTGTCAGATCAATATTTTACAAATACTGATCTGACCAGGCGAATGGTGATGCTCATCTGAGCAACCACCAAACCACCTTTGCCATGGATCGGTTGTTACTGATCGCTATACATGCCCTCAGACTGCTTAAAAAAATGTTTACGTTAAACTCAGATTTTGATCGTATGCAATGGTTACTACTGCATACCACCATCATGTGTAGGATGCGATCACAGGACTCCGCCCCCATGTGAGGGAGACTGGGAGCAGAAAAGTAAAGTCACAGGAACATGGGGGAAAGGAAAGGAACATGGGGGGGACAGAAAAGGAACGTGGGGGACAGAACCATGAGGACACAGTAAAGGAACATGGGGGTACAGAGAAAATAATTAGGACAAAAAAATGATTATTTTGGGACAGAAGCATGGGGACAGAAATGGAACATGTGGAACAGAAAACAAACATGGGGGGGGTCAGAAAAAAAACATGGGGGGACAGAAAAAAAACATTAAAGAGTCAGAGAAAGACACGGGAAGCATCAGGGGAGAGAGAAAGGCTTGGGGGACAGAGAAAGACATGGGGAGCATGAGGTGGACAGCGAAAAAGATGGGATGAAGAGCAGGGGGAACAGAAAGACATGTTTGAACAGATAAAAATATGTGGAGCATTGTGGACAGAGAAAGACATGGGGACCATTAGGGGGGAGAGTAAGGAATGGGGCAGAGAAATACATGATAAGCATTGACAGAGAAATACAATCAATCAGCATGCTGGGGCAACTCCTGTTAGTGCAAATAAGCATTTTGTGCTAAGTCCTGTTGGCATGTCTGGGGGCAGATTGCCATGTCTGAGGAGTAGATTGTCATGTCTGGAGGTTAGATTGGCAGGTCTGAAGGTAAATTGGCATGTATGAGGGGCAGAGTGACAGGTCTGGGACAGACTGGCATGTCTAAGGGGCATATAGGCATGTATTGGTTTAGATTGGCAAGTCTGGGAACAGATTGGCATGTATGGGAACAGATTGGCATGTCTTAGGGGCAGATTGGTTGAATGCTTTTAACAGGATTCGCTATGTGGCATAAATAATGGACTCCTGCATGTGGCCTATTTTTTTTTTATATTTAATTGGGAGCTATGCTGTGCCACTTAAAGTATAATTATCTGTCTGGTTAACTATACATTGATTAGGGCTGTTCTGTACAACCGACTGAATACTAATGGGAATAGTACTGTACCATATCGGTGCTAACTATAGACCGAGCTTGACTATACCACCCCTGAACTGGTATCAATACGTGGACGGGGCAGCAAAGTCCATCTTCACCTTGGGTGACAAAAATCCTTGCACCGGCCCTGCATACATCCATCACTTCAGGAACCATGAAGGATGGTTGGGAAGTTAAAACGCACTGTATACCTAGCCCTGTCATTAGCAGATGTCATTCCTCCGCCTCCTTATGCCCAGTGGTGTATTTTGGTTTTGTGCTGCCCTAAGCAGACTAAATTCAGGCACCTCCCGACACACATTGCAGAACTAGGACATGCCCCAGGACCCACAATCAACACCTAGGAAATTCCCCATCACCCACATTGCATACCCATTATATGCCCATCACCCCAGGTCATGCCCCATTACACACCCATTACATGCCCCATCATTCAAGGACATGTCCCATCACCCACATTGTACACCCATTACATGCCCCATCACATGCCCCATCACCCCAGGTCATGCTCCATCACCCCCATTGCACACCCATAAAATGGACCATCACCCCAGGACTTACCCCAGGGGCAGCATCTAGTGGCAGGCAGCATGGTGTCTGTGCAGTGCCCAGGTCACAGACAATCTACCATAAAGGCTGTCACACTCCCCAAATGGTTTGAAGCGTGAGTACCAACTGGTCACGTAACCCAACACATGTATGATGTCAGAGCGCCGGGTTCACATGACCTGTTGGCACTCACAGGGAGCGCAACCAGCAGCACGGGCAGCATCTCTGCTGGCAAGCTCTCATGTGGGTGAGGTAAACTGCAGAAATATGAATCAACTCTTGATCACTTAGATCAAACTTATGAGTTTATCCACATTTCACACAGAGCATGTTTTATTACCCATTTTAAAATATTTTCAGTAAAAGTTAGGTTTTGAAATGATTTTGCAATAGGGAAACATTTCACCCCACTTAGAGAATTGCATCTCCTCAACAATAAAATATATATTTAATATTTATGTATTAGCGTTGTAAAGAAGCATACAGCATTAGAAAGCACATGCAAATTGCAACAAAGACTTAAGTTTGGTATCAAATATACTTAATAAACAGGTGCAGTGAACACTATTAGCAGTAGGAGTTATTCTGACTGAAATCAATGAATATGTAACAGTGATGATCAGTATCACAGGTGGGATTCTCAAGTGTTCCATCCAATTATCAAGGGAGAAGAGGGAGATTAAACAAAATAAAAGAATGCACCATTAAGACTCTAAAGCTGTTCACTCATGACACAACAGAGCCCTCCTGTGGTTGAACAGAACATATATTATCAAGTTAAGTACAGCAAACATATAAGAAGATAAGTAGAAAAGGTATAAATTAAGGGTTTAAAGGTTGAAGGAGAGGAAGAAAAATAAAGCACATAAAATCCTTTCAGTAACATGTGTGTCTAGGACACAAATCAGGGTTACCAATATCTGCCACTAAGATCTATTATAGTTTTGTAATTAAAAAGGCACACATTAACAAGCGATACAAAATGAGGTATGAAATGGGAAATGCAACAGTGATATAAAAAAAAGAAGAGAATGTAAGAAATGAGAGGAATTTTCTTGAACGCTACCAGTGCCGGCACAGAGGATGCCATTAAAAAATTGGGCTATAGGGCCAGATCTGTAGCCCAATAAATCATGCACTTAAAAAAACAGAGCGTGTTAAATGCCGGGGAAAGGGATCTGACAGATAACTTACATGGGTGTCAAGAGAGTGCTGGACGGCAGTGGTTGTGCTGTGTCCCATAGCTATATAAGCAGTCAGGTAAAGATCTATCATGCCCCAAACATCATGAAGCATAAAAATTACTTTTGCATTTGAGCCAGCATAAAGGTGTTTTGATGAGCTAAGAAACGGTTCCATATTTGTGTTGATCCTCAGCAGTGTGCAGATTTTGCCTTGGCATAGCGTTTAGCATGATGATCCATCCACAGGTGTCTTGTTAGTTGTCTGACCAGTGTCCATTTGTGTTGGAAACAGTGGTAAGTTCAGTTCATGTATAAAATATAATTTTATTTTTGATCTGTTGATCATATGTAAATATCTGATTCTCGATTTCATGCAGAGTACACCAAATAGTAGATAGAACCCCATTAAATGTAATTTATTATAATTAAAGTAAATATTATTAAAGTAAACATTATTTACTTTTATTTATAAAACAATAACATTTTAACGTGGGTCTTTTATGGTGAGAAAGCTGGTGATCTGTCATCTACTGTTTAATTTACTTTATTTGCTCGACTTTGAGGTTGAGAAATTTACTTTTATCTTTATAAATTGTATGTCTGGAAAGCTACCACCAACCTTTTATCTAGGATCATGAACACTCACATATCTCCATCTTCCTGGACATTTTAGCTGTCTCGCCCCATGGAGCAAAGCAAATGGCGGAAAATAAACTGATCTCAAAAATTGTATTGGTCTCCCACTGGGCCATAGCAATGTTTTAGAAAGGGACTGAGAGTTCTGTATCAGTTGCCTTCGTATGTGTAAATTAGTATATGAAACTGCAAGACAATGAACAGTAGACTTCGTTTTTGGACAAATGCAGCTTCGGACGAAAATCAGTTTTTATTTGTTTTCTGAAAATGACTGCAGAAACCAACGAAGAAGACGAAGATCAAATGAAGAATGACCAAAAACCATTAGTTCATTCATCTATTTGTTTTTTCATCTGCACAAAAATTGGCACAAGGGGAGGACTTCGGCTAATTTCAGGCTGCCTACAGCAATGCCTGCTGTCTGTCTGCATGAAAAACTCCATATTTTCGTGCAGGCAGAACTGAAGGAAGCCCTGAAGGCAACCCCATAAGTCTATGGGGCGGACTTTGGCTTATTTTGGAAGGGATTTGGTGATTACAGAAATAGCCGAAGTCCTCCCACACAAGTCAGTGTAATGACTTTGGTTATTTCAGTAATAGCCAAAGTCCTCCTGAAATTGAGTAAAAAACACATTTAACCCCATAGTGACAAAACATTTTGACCTTGACTTTCCCTTGGTGACAAGGGCTGTTTTTACATTTCTGGGGTGTTTGTGTTTAGCTATAGTTTTCTTCTCTCTCACACACTGTACCCACACAAATTATATGTTGTTTTTATCGTCAAAAGAAGGGCTTTCATTAGATACCATTATGTTCATCATATCTTATAATTTACTTTAAGAAAAAATCACTTTGATCATGATGAAAATATTTTAAAAAAAAAACACTTTTTCTAACTTTGACCTAAAATATAATTTACAAAAATACAATCATCTAAATGTTGTCCCAAGTTCAGAAATATGCATGTTTCCATGTTTTTCTGCATTTTTTTGCGAGTTATGGGGCAAAGACCAAAAATAGTGTTTTTTAGTTTTTTCCTTTATTGACCTTTTGACCCCAACCTGAACCATAAATTTAACCCTAATCCTAAATTTAACCCCAACTCTAACCTTTATGCTATCCCTTAATATATTTTAATTTCATTTTAACCCTATTCCTTATGCTAACCCTAATTTTTATTTGAACCCTAACAGCTAATTTAACCCTAATCCTGGTCTTTTTTTTTTCATTGCAATGTTGTTGACTGCCTCTAGGGTCAGTCAAGCAACATATTCAGAGCGATGGAAGTACATTTTTTTCACTTCCGAAGCTCTGACCACAAGAGGATACAGCCATATTGCCAGAGCATGCTGCTCCTTCAATATGGCGCCCACGATCACTCCTTGGGGCGATCGTGGGTGCATCAGAGCCCAAATTTCGGTGCTGGCTATTGCCTCGACATCAAGGCAATAGACCAGCACCATCAGAACGGTTTTCGCTATTTTTTTATTAAAATATGCTATCATGGCATAAATGGTACAATTACCATGTCAATGAATTCCTTCGTAACCCCAATAAAAATAAGGGAATTTATCTCTATTCACTAAACAGTGAATAATGGTCAACTGACATCAGAACAGCAAAAAAAAAGCCAAAATAGCAAAGTTTGAAAAATTATCCTTTGCCTATTTCTCCAACAATAAAATGCCTGATTTATTTCCTTGTAAATTCACCACAGTTCCTTGTTCAATAAATAGTCCCTACTGTCTTGTCCCGACATAGATGGACCCAGGCATTCCTCTCCAGCTGTTACCGAACTACAATTTCCATCATGTTCAAATAACTACTTGCCATATACTTCTTCTTAAAGTTCCTAGGGTGCCTACAGCATGTGCCCTTAAATAGCATTTTGATAGCTCTTTCCACTGTTGATGGAGTATATTGTATATTCAACCGTGAAGGAACCAGATCATCATTAAAGTTAAAATCCATGAGTTTATGATTAATGTACTGGTTGATTAAAAAACTCTAGTTATATTGTGCATACGCAATCCTCTGCTTACAACATAAGTCATATCCTTTAGTCCACCAGCAGGATCCCCAGTGAACATATCAAAACAGCTGGCTTAATAAAAAAAAAATCATAATAGTATTCCCAGAGTATAAAAGGCATTGATTCCAAGCAGGATGCTGTCTCTGGTGTTTCTATTTGTGGAAGTTAAGTATCTTGTGTGTGCGGACACAGACTAATAGTGCATGAACTCTGCATGCGTATAATGTTTTAAAACTAAATTTGAAATTAATATTCATGTTTTAAACAGCAGTGATGTTAACAAATAATCACAGAAGGAGATAGAAAAGAAATGCTAAGAGGATGCCCTTAGGATTGTCTATATATTTAATCCTCTACTTTCTAATACAGTGCAGTAAACAGAGATAAGTTGACAGGGACATGTGAAACGTCTGTAAATGTTGTGTTTTAGTTGGGTTTCTTGTAATTATAAAATAAATATGGACATTTTGTTCTAAAGGACAGATTCCCAAGTCATTTAGGAAATAGAGTATACATGCGCTACAGGTTTAGTCACTAAAAATTATAGTAATTATGTTCCCAGAGGCCCCTTAATTGCTTTTGCCACTCAGGCCAAACGTTTCCAGCCTTTGTTGTGTGACGAGCAGAGGCGGCTCTAGACTTTGTGAGGCCTTAGGCGAAAGTCGAACATGAGGCCCTCACGGACACACATTATTAAATAAAATATATGCAAGTGATAATAAAAAGGAACTGTAGAAATAGCATATTTCAAGATCAGACTCAAATCCCAGCTTCTAGAAATGAACAGCTCCTAGAAATTTTATTTGTCTCATAATTATTCTACAAACATCTATAAACATTTGGTATAGATAAAATTGTGTGTGGCTGACTAACTCACATTGTTATTGCTGTGTCCTAAATGTGAACACTAACACATATCACACAGTCATTCATAGACACACTCAGTGAGCACACACTGACTCACAGACAGACTCAGTCAGCACACAATCACACTCAGCCAGCACACACTCACAGATACACTCAGCCAGCACACACTGACTCACAGACACACTCAGAAAGCACACAATCACACACTAACAGAAACACTCAGCCACAGTGGCGTAGCGTGGGGGGTGCAGGGGGGGCCGGCCGCACCGGGCGCAATATCTGGGGGGGCGCACTAGCCCTATGCGGCCGCGTGGCCGCCAGGGCCGTCTTTAACGCGGGGCAAACGGGGCAGCTGCCCTGGGCCCATTTACTCCTGGGGGGCCCCAAGGCAGCTGTCCCGTGGGCCCCCAGCCCCTGCTGCCGCGTTCACAGCGCATTGCGCTTGTGAACGCTTTTTTCCGGCAAGCCGCATCCGATGGATGCGACGGCCGGAAAAAAAAAAAAAAAAACTGACGGCGGATGTGACGTCGCATCACTTCCGGTGTCTGCTTCCCTCCTCCGTGCAAGAGGGAAGACTGCACGGAGGAGACATCCGGCGGGGGACACGGAGCCGCTTCATGTAAGTACGGGGGGGGGGGGGGCTGGCTGGCACAATATTCCTGGTATCTGATTGGCACTATATTACTGGGCATCTGATTGGCACAATATTACTGGGTATCTGATTGGCACTATATTACTGGGTATCTGATTGGCACAATATTACTGGGTATCTGATTGGCACAATATTACTGGGAATCTGATTGGCACTATATTACTGGGTATCTGATTGGCACAATATTACTGGGAATCTGATTGGCACTATATTACTGGGTATCTGACTGGCACAATATTACTGGGTATCTGATTGGCACTATATTACTGGGTATCTGATTGGCACTATATTACTGGGTATCTGATTGGCACTATATTACTTGGCATCTGATTGGCACTATATTACTGGGTATCTGACTGGCACTATATTACTGGGTATCTGACTGGCACTATATTACTGGGCATCTGATTGGCACTATATTACTGGGCATCTGATTGGCACTATATTACTGGGTATCTGATTGGCACTATATTACTGGGTATCTGACTGGCACAATATTACTGGGTATCTGATTGGCACTATATTACTGGGTATCTGACTGGCACAATATTACTGGGTATCTGACTGGCACTATATTACTGGGTATCTGATTGGCACTATATTACTGGGTATCTGATTGGCACTATATTACTGGGTATCTGACTGGCACAATATTACTGGGTATCTGATTGGCACTATATTACTGGGTATCTGATTGGCACAATATTACTGGGTATCTGATTGGCACTATATTACTGGGTATCTGAATGGCACTATATTACTGGGTATCTGATTGGCACAATATTACTGGGCATCTGATTGGCACAATATTACTGGGTATCTGACTGGCACTATATTACTGGGTATCTGATTGGCACAATATTACTGGGTATCTGATTGGCACTATATTACTGGGTATCTGATTGGCACTATATTACTTGGCATCTGATTGGCACTATATTACTGGGCATCTGACTGGCACTATATTACTGGGCATCTGGCTGGCACAATAATACTGGGCATCTGGCTGGCACAATAATACTGGGCATCTGACTGGCACAATACTGGGCATCTTACTGGCACTATATTACTGGGCATCTGGCTGGCACAATAATACTGGGCATCTGACTGGCACAATAATACTGGGCATCTGACTGGCACTATATTACTGGGCATCTGGCTGGCACAATAATACTGGGCATCTGGCTGGCATAATATTACAGGCATCTGGCTGGCACTATATTACTGGGCTCTGACTGGCACAATATTACAGGCATCTGACTGGCATAATATTACAGGCATCTGACTGGCACAATATTACAGGCCTCTGACTGGCACAATATTCCTGGCCTCTGACTGGCACACTATTACAAGCATCTGACTGGCACAATATTCCTGGCCTCTGACTGCACACTATTACAGGCATCTGACTGGCATAATATTACAGGCATCTGACAGGCACCATATTCCTGGGCTCTGACAGGCACAATATTCCTGGGCTCTGACAGGCACAATATTCCTGGTATCTGACTGGCACAATATTATTGGTATCTGACTGGCACAATATTACTGGTATCTGACTGGCACATTATTACTGGGCTCTGACTGGCACAATATTGCAGGCATCTGACTGGCACAATATTGCAGGCATCTGACTGGCACAATATTACTAGGCTCTGACTGGCACAATATTACTGGGCTCTGACTGGCACAATATTACTGGCATCCGAAAGTTACAATATTACTGGCATCTGAATGGCACAACAATTATGGCATATGTGTGTGTGTGTGGGGGGGGGGGGGGGGTAACATTAGAGGTACAGGATTGAGGAAGTTGGCTCCATCTAGCCCAGTCTTGGATCATCTCCAGGGTATGGTTCCATTTTGATGTTTAGTTTTTGTTCTTGATATTGTTTGTCGTTTACGATGGTTGTGAGACGACATAATAGCATGGCCCATGCTAGGTTACTACATGTGTATATTTGTATTCATAGACCTGCTGAAAATGTGGAGAATGTGTGTAATGCATGTTCGCACTCAATAAAGTGTTGGAAAATAAACTTGTATTTAGATGCATTTTACTTTAATTACATAAGTATTTTCATAACAAACAATACATGTGCTTGGGGGGTAAGGGTTTCTTTAACTAATCTAGTAGAAGAGACTCGAGTGCTAAAATCCACGGGTTAGGGGGCGCAAATTACTTGCCTTGCCCCGGGTGCTGACAACCCACGCTACGCCACTGCTCAGCCAGAAGGAAAGGTGCTCAATGTTGAAAGTGGTCTCACAGACCACGTTGTGCTAGAAGATTGGCACTTTGTTCTTCCTCACAGCACCGGATGCACTGTGATTTAGCCATTCAATATGCCAGGATTTTGCCCCTTAATATGCCAGGATTTTGCCACTCTATGCCAGGATTGTGCCACTCAATCTGCCAGGATTTTGCCCCTCAATATGCCAGAATTTTGCCACTCTATGCCAGGATTTTGCCCCTTAATATGCCAGGAATTTGCCACTCTGTGACAGGATTTTGCCCCTCGTTATGCCACAATTTTGCCCCTCACAAATCCTAGAATTTTGCCTCTCAATATGCCACTATTTTGCCCCTCACAATGCCAGGATTTAGCCTCTCAATATGCCAGGATTTTGCCACTCTGTGCCAGGATTTTGCCCCTCACAATGCCAGAATTTTGCCCCTCATTATGCCAGGATATTGCCCCTCACAATGCCAGGATTTAGCCTCTCACTATGCCAGGATTTTGCCCCACACTATGCCAGGATTTTGCCCCTCACCTCATTATGCCAGGATTTTGCCCCACACTGTGCCAATATTTAGCCACTCATTATGCCAGGCTTTGCTCGTTTGTGCCACCCTCCTCCCCCCTTCCCTAGTACTTACCTCCATGCTGCTCTCCATTGTTTCCTCCGTACATCTTCTCTCCTGCACGGAGGAAGGAAGTTCCGGTCGCGTATTTTTTTTTTTTTTTTTAAAGTTATTGAAGCTGCGCGGGTTCAATAAAGTTTAAAAAAAAAAAACGCGATCGGAGCTTCCTTCCTCCGTGCAGGAGAGAAGATGCACGGAGGAAACGTCCCAGGTTAGTGTTACAGGGAGCTTAACGGCATCGTTAATCTCCCTGTTACATCAAAGGTAATAAGGTGAGTTAGGCAGCCGCGAGGCCCCCGTGAGTGCGAGGCCTTAGGCGGCTGCCTAACTCGCCTAATTAGAGAGCCGCCTCTGGTGACGAGGCTACTATCTAGTGATTTGTAAAGCCAAGCAGCATATAAATCCCCTCACCTGCATTTATCCTGTGAGGTGAGCTTTAACATAGGCCGAGGGCCAGCGCTACCTATAGGCAAGGTAAGCGCTGGCCTAGGGCACAGATCTGCAGGGGGCAGTCCGAGCGAACCCCGCAGGCTGCAGTTGTGGAGGGAGGAGAGACGCCTCTCTTAATGAGCATGCGCCTAGTTCTCCTCCTGCTGTCCGGACAAAGCACTTGTCCTAAAATGTACTAAAATGTTTCTTTTTTTTTTTTAAATGGATCCACTGGTATATATTATGTATTACTATTTAACACATATATAGAAATAAAATAATTAAAAATTAGCTTTAAGCAACAAAGCACATTTAAGTATTTTTAAGTGTTTTTTTTTTTACTGTTAAATTAAAGGGCAAAAAAGAAAAGATTTGTTTTACTTATTCATTTTTACTGACTGGCTTTAAATCACTGTTTGAAAAAAAAACAGGGCTTAAATTGCATTTTTTTTACCCGCTAAACCTTCATAGAAATGATGGAGTTTGTTAGCGGGTGCAATAAAAAAAAATTCATTTTTCATTTATTTACTTTTTTTTTTTAATTGTACAGATTAAACAAAGGATTGTCTCATAAAAATGGTCTCAAAAGAAAACTCTATCTGTCCTTAAAAAATAAAAAAAAAACAATTTAAATTATGTGGGGATTCATTTAAGAAGTAAGCATGCACATAACTAAAGTTGTAAATTAGCTCTTGTCCCAAATTAATATCAAAACAAAATATCCATCGTACTGAAGTGTCAAATTAAAGGTAGCTCACAGAACATACCTTGTTTAACCCATTCAAGACCATTTTTTTAATGTTGCAAACCTAAAAAGGCCAGAGGGATTTTTCCATTTTTGAGTTGAAATGCAATTTCCCTCTCTGTCATTTAACATTTCCATAAAAGTTATGTTTTAAAAAACAAACTCTATCAGGATCATTAGACCTCATGAACAACCCTGCAGATTATGGTGTTTAATAACATCACTCAACTAGCTTGTGTAATTAAAGTAATATAGTTAAATACAAGTACAAAAAGAAAGCCATCCATTAGTGGATATTTAAAAGAAAGCCTGAACAGTTATCTGACCCTTTATCAATACTATGTGCATATAAAGATATTGATTATCTGGTTCACAAGGTTACTGTTAGCTTGTTATTTGGATAATTTACCATGCCTTTGGTTTGCCTTTCTTTTCTTTTTATTTGTTTGACCATGGTTTAGTCCAAGGCTTACATTAGCAGTGTATTGGGGAAACATGTAAGACATTTCTCTTAGTACATATATAATGGTTTGCTGACCTTTGTACAGACTATGCAGGGCAGTGGGTTTGTTATACATCAGATGGGCAGAGGTGTTACTAGGCGTAAAAATTGCCTTTTAATATGGGGGATCACGCTGGGGGAGTTTTTATTTAATGTGGGGGAATCAGGCTGGGGGAATTTGTATTTATCATGGATGAGTCAGGCTGGGGGAAACTACCATTCACTCTGGAATTACTTATTCCCACATATTACATACAGATTTACCCAACCTGTCTCCCCCATATTAAATACAGATTCCCCCATATTAAATACAGATTCCCCCAGCCTGATTCACACATATTAAATACAGATTCCCCCAGCCTGATTCACACATATTAAATACAGATTCCCCCAGCCTGATTCTCACATATTAAATACAGATTCCCCCAGCCTGATTTCCCCATATTAAATACATATTCCTCCATATTAAATACATATTCCCTCAGCCTGATTCCCCCATATTAAATACAGATTACCCAGCCTGATTCGCCCCATATTAAATACAGATTCCCCCAGCCTGATTCTCACATATTAAATACATATTCATCCATATTAAATACATATTCCCTCAGCCTGATTCCCCCATATTAAATACAGATTACCCAGCCTGATTCCCCCATATTAAATACAGATTCCCCCAGCCTGATTCCCCCATATTAAATACAGATTCCCCCAGCCTGATTTCCCCATATTAAATACAGATTCCCCCAGCCTGATTCCCCCATATTAAATACAGATTCCCCCAGCCTGATTTCCCCATATTAAATACAGATTCCCCCAGCCTGATTTCCCCATATTAAATACAGATTCCCCCAGCCTGATTCTCCCATATTAAATACAGATTCCCCCAGCCTGATTCTCCCATATTAAATACAGATCCCCCCAGCCTGATTCCCCCATATTAAATACAGATCCCCCCAGCCTGATTCCCCCATATTAAATACAGATTCCCCCAGCCTGATTCCCCCATATTAAATACCGTTTCCCTTAGCCTGATTCCCCCATATTAAATACAGATTCTCCCAGCCTGATTCTCACATATTAAATACAGATTCCCCAGAATGATTTCCCCATATTAAATATAGATTCCCCCAGGCTGATTCCCCCATATCAAATACAGATTCCCCCAGGCTGATTCCCCCATATTAAATACAGATTCCCCAGCATGATTTCCCCATATTAAATATAGATTCTCCCATATTAAATACAGATTCCCCCAGTCTGATTCCCCCATATGAAATACAGATTACGCCTAGCCAAATTCCCTACTCAAAATGGAACTGGTTAATTTTCTTCGTTAGTGGCACTTTCAAGATGAATTAGCGACAATCTGAAACTATTTAAGCAGGAAGTATGTTGAGACTTTCTAGTGATGCTAAACCAATTGTTAACCTGATTAATTTGTACCAGTGTGAGATGAGTAGATATAGTGACATCCAGTACATAACAGATTGCTAGACCTCTTCACAGGTCAGTGAAATTTTCCTATAACTGGTTTTTACCTTGGTGACCTGGTCCTATAAGAAAGCATTATGAAATATTTCTACAATATATATCAGGGCGGGAGGCAATGAATGATGTGTTTGATGGATACAGGGGATGTTTTTAGATGGTAGAGCAGGTTTTTTTTGTGCCTATGATAGACACACAAAAAGTCGCTGTGGGTGTATAGGAACATATCAGGTCACATTTTAAAACACACAGACTGTTTCCTAACAGTTTGTAACACATCTCTTAGATTCATGACTGAAGGAATAATGTAAACATATTGAAAATAACTTACTACAAAAAAAAATAAAAAAAAATTACCACATTTTAAACAATTTATTTGGATACCATGAATCAGCATAACAGTATCTTTTTCTAGGTATACATTGGTAGGACTGATTACACAAGGGAAGATAAACATGATCCGTTATACTATAAACACAGCCAGATGCAGATTATCAATGTATCTAATTTATATGGACATAAAACATTCTGAGCAAATAACTAACATACCATTTAAAGGCATAGTCAACAAAACGCAAGTTTCATACCTTATTACAGCCATTTTTTAAAAAGTTTTATTGAAGTTAAATCCATCATACATAGAAAAAGAATAGTGTTAAAGTATCATGGCCGCGAAGATGAAAACTATATATTGTACATACGGTAATAACATCAGTCAATTGGTCATGTTGTGCTAATAGTATGACAATTTTGTGAATTGTTAAATAACACAATAAACAACTTACTACTAAGCTTAGTCTCCTGTACTAATTTCTGACCATACTGGTCAGAAATTAGTACAGGAGACTAAGCTTAGTAGTAAGTTGTTTATTGTGTTATTTAACAATTAGCCGGCTATAAACGGCTTAGCCGGCTATTTCTCGCTAAGAAACCTTTCATGTCTATCATACTGATAGACATGAAAGGTTTCTTAGCGAGAAATAGCCGGCTAAGCCGTTTCAACAGTATGTCCTTGACAACACGACCCATTGTGGAGAACGGCTGTCGGGATCGCCTAACAATATTTCTTGGTTAATCCCAAGAGTCCCTCTCATGGGCACATGCCCTAGGTAGCTTAGCTTATTGCACAACAATTTTTTGAGCACTGTTTGCTTCTATATCCCAGGGAGCAGTTTCTACTTTAGCACTGCAGGAACATATAATAGCGCTGAGATTTCAACATTTGGTGTGAGGTAGGGTACACACAGAGAGGAGAGCAATATGAAGAGGTGTAACAATAACCACACGATAAAAGTCTAGTAAAGTTTAGCAAAAATGAGACTCACTGGGAAGCACAGACCTTGTAGTAAATCAGTTTGTAATCCACTTTGTAACAAAGCAGGAGCAGGTAACACAGTTTAGTAGATGGTACACCGTAGCAGGGAAACACAGCTTAGTCGATGTTTGCAGGAGCAGGTAACACAGCTTAGTAGATGTTTGCAGGAGTAGGTAACACAGCTTAGTAGATGTTTGCAGGAGCAGATAACACAGCTTAGTAGATGGCACACCGAAGCAGGGAAGCACAGCTTGCATGCAGGAGCAGGTAACACAGCTTAGTAGATATGCAGAAGAAACTAAGAGGTAGGAAAACTTCAATGACTGGAACCGAGTAGCGTTAAAATGTAACTTTTAATTCTCATAGTAAAACAGCAGCTTGTCGATAACAGTGTTACTCCGACTAAGGACCGGACGCTTGATTACAAGGTGCACTTTTTCTTATTACTATTTGTTTCCCGTTGAAGTCTGGGGTCACCTTTTGTATTTTAGTAGATATGCAGCAGTATGTTTCAGCACAGCTAGTGAATGGCAAACAGTAGCGTATAGAATAGCAAGGTACAGAATCGAAAGGAAAGATTAGTCAGGAATCCGGGGTCAGGGTCACAGGCAATCAGCAAAACAATAAGACAGTCCAAGATCAAGGGCACCAGAGAATAATCAGAAGTCAGGAACAATGCGGGGTCAATATTAGGTAGAAACAAACACTTACTGGTAACGCTAGGAAGCTCACTGAAGAGAATAACCAAGCACTGTGTTAAGGGCTTGGAGTCTTTTAAAATGTTCCCGCGCATCGCATGACAGTGCTTGGCGTGGCGTCACCGGAGGGGGCGTGTCTGAGCCGTGTGTATTATAAGGAAGCGGACACTGGAGGGAGCCGAGATGCAGATAGTCAGGTGAGTGACTACAAGGCAGATCGTGACATAGGGTGACCACATTTTAACTATGCCATTCAGGGACACAGTGTGGAGCATATGAGATTACACATACATAAGCGTAATATATTACATACACATAAAATAAATGTTTATAGTCTATAAAATATCAGGAAGCCTTGGGAACTATGTAGATTTCAAATTTAATAATATGCATACAGTCATTACCGTATTTTCCGGCACATAAGACGACCCTCCAACTTTTGAGAAAATTTTCCTGGGTTAAAGTCTTCTTATACACCGGAAAATAGTATCTATATTTTAATTTTTGAGGTTAAAATATAGAGTTTGGGACCCTCCTCCCCCCTTCCCCAATCCCTAATCCTCAGTACTTACCTACTTTCTGCTCTGTCTCCGGATAAATATTGTTTAAAAAAAAAGTTTAAACAAACTTTATTGACCGCGCAGCTGGAGGGGAGCTCACAACGCTTCCCTCACAGCCACGGACGGCTTAACAGCCGGAGAGGAGACAGAGCAGAAAGTAGGTAAGTAAACCTTAGCATTTCCGGCGTATAAGACGACCCCCCAACTTTTGGGAAGATTTTCCTGGGTTAAAAAGTCGTCTTATACGGCGGAAAAATACAGTACTCGTCATGATCAGTTGCAGAGCAAATAAAATTAACCCCTATATGAACAAACCTTAGCAGTTTCAGACAAATAACCCCTGCTTGAGCAGACCTGAGCAATTGCAGAGAATTAATCTCTTCTTGAGCAGTTGCACAGAATTAACCTCTGTATGAGCAGTTGCATAGAATTGACCCCTGCACTAGCAGACTTGAGCAGTTTCAGAGAATTAACCGCTCCATGAACAGACCAGTTGCAGTAAATTCATTAATAAATTTGGTCACCCTAGCTCAAAAGCAATGGTAGGTGAGCCAGAAAGCGGACAGATAACTCCTCCCACTTTGATCATTTAGACTTCAGGTAAAGAGACATTTTGAAGTAAAAAAAATATGGGTTGCAAAGTTTAGTTTTGCATACTTCCTGGTTTGGCTTTAGCTCATTGTTGTAGGATTATTTTTTTGTTTTGTTTTGCACAAGTAAATACAATGGAATTGCAAAGTGTGATGATGCTGAAACAAATTCACTTAAGAATGAACTGACAATTAAACTGACAAAATCAGGCATTAATAGAGGAGTTGGAAAGGCAGGCAAATTAGATAAGTTTTCCAACTTGGCTATTAATGCCTAATGTGTGTAGTTCACCTGTCAGTTCACCATAACGTACATATTAGTGAAAAGAACCCATAGAGAGTGTAAATTGACAACATAGCTCAAAACCATTCAAGTTGGAAAAATTCTCAAACTCAGCGATTGTGGCCAACATTTTGCATCTTGTTTATTAGTTTACACAATTCATTGTTTTATATATAAGCCATTAAGCAGGACATACTTAGAGTATTTGGAACCCAGGGTGTACAGACATCTTTTGGTTGCCCCCACTAGACATCCGTGATTAATTGGCTCAAAATAATAGAACTTGAAGGAGGGATTTTGTTTTTAATATGTGTTGTTGCAGCTTATTCCATGTGTAGGTATAACACTTTGAATAAGCCACGGGAGATGTCAGGTACCACCAACATATGGACAGAATAACAGGAAGCATATTGATAAAACAAGGAAACTGTGCCTTGTTACAGGTACAGTCAGTAACCACTTCCTATCTGAGCATTGCTGGTTATTTATGTAGCAAAGTGTAGTTAGCGGGCTCTAATCTCCTTCAAGGGACACTACCACTTACATAAGATGTAACTGTATTATCTGTGCATTTAAAAGAAACACATATATCAGACATTTGCAACTGTTTTTTTCTCTATGTTTGAATTAATTGCATATAAAAGTAAAAAAAAAATGACGTGTCTGTCTCCAGCATCCATTTTGAGAATTTTACCCATGATGCAATATTCTCAATAATCTTTCAGCAAGTCTCACTGTTGCAAAAGCCTGCATGATGATATCATAAGATACTTCCCTGCTCTCTTACTAGATCCTGTTTATCATAGTGGGCATGACTAGGTGGCTGTGTACACCTTTTTTACCTGCAGTCCAACACAATCTGTGCATGTTTATTTTATATATTATTGCATAAGTTATGGCAAAGTTTTATCAATTTATTAAGTTTAATTGGGTTGTGCAGTACATCAATATGGTTTGTAGTTTGTTTTTTATTGCAACACAAAAGAGATTAATCTGTATGGTAACTTTTTAAAGAATTGTATTATTTGTTATCTTTTCTATGATTGTGTTTCTCAGACGCACAGACAGTAGTGCCTTGAGTGCTGTAAGCAATTTAATCAACTTGTTTTTCCAGTCTTACATGTTAGAGACCAGCCACTGCCAACATTTCATTGCATAACAAAGAGAAATACCAACCATCACCATTATTATAGCAAGTACATATTTCACTTCCAGATATTTATTATTTCTTATATTCAGAAGGACTAATACTTAAAGCAACTCAGTCACCTCTGTCAACTGTTACTAATACATTAAACGTAGAGAATAGAAAATGACCAAAATTATCTATACATTGTGTTAGCAGAATTAAATGCAAATGTGTAAATTTAGAGAAACATGTATATTAAATGCATCTGTGATGTATCCAGCTTATAAAATCACCTTGTGGCTTGATATGCAAATTACATATTTCCCATTAAAAGGTAATTTGCATAACCATACGTAGGTGAGGTTCTAAACAGGAGACACCACAGACACATTTAAAGGTCCACTTCAAGCAGGGCTGTCTTTAATGTTAATGGGACTCAGGGCAAGCATCTATATGCGGGCCCCCCCATCTTACTATTCTTAAAGCATAATATTATGTGAGGTTTTTTTTTATAACGTTGCATTTACACTATAAATGGCTTCTGTATAGTGGTGCATGGTCCACAGAGAGTATAATGTATAGTGCTTCTTAGGCCATGTGTGCCACTAAACCTTGAAACATGTCACACAAATCCCAGTCACTTTCATACCCCATGCTGTCTTACACAGAATCTGCCACCAATGACCTCTTTCTATAACATGGTACCTCAACATAATGCATACTTGCCAACTTCCTTTTTTGAGATCCATGGACAAAAAGGGGCAAGGCCTAAAGGTGCGGATTTATGCAATGTAAACATTGAAAGGGATGAAGTGGTAAGTGAGGGACAGAATACACTATTATGTAAAATCAATCAAATGTCCTCCACTGGCAAGTGAGAATATGAAGAAAAAGAGGCATAAAATATAGTGCTCAAGTAACGGGCTCATTGGGACACTCTAATGTGTTGGGCCCAAGGCAGCTACCCTTTTTGCCCTGTGTTAAAGACGGCCGTACTGCAAGCAAAAACATTACTATAAGCAACCATAACTCTCAATGATACTTTGTGAATTCCTATGGTCTTCTTGCAGTTAACCCGGATAGATGTTACATTAACTCCTCCTACTTCTGAGTCTATGCATATAACTTTTACATACTGGCTTAGAGAATGTATAATACATATGAGTTCAAAGGGAAATCAATTAATTAATAAAGGTAGTTCCTATGGGATTCACTCCTTTGTTGATTAACATCTTCATGTCAAAGGTGCCTGTGCTGCCACTCGACCCACTAAGCTCCACCCACGTGGCATCGTGATGCGTCGGAGGCAGAAGTTGTGAGGTATGCCAAAGTGGTCTTCTGCCTCATTTAAAAACAAATCTGGGAATTTTACTCAGTTTCTAGATGATATCGAGCATTTTCACTATAATGCAGAACTGCAGTGTTGTTTCAGTAGAGCGCAAGGAGGCGGTCATTTTAGTGTTTGACAAGGACATAAGGAGAAAAATAGTAAAATGTAAATAAAAAAAATGTGTGTATGATAAGAACATGATATATGTTTGAAACAAATCAACTCTTTGTAAATCACCACTCAATTGCTTCTATTGTGAAATGCAAGATAAGTAGGTTATATCTGATTCTATTCCACCCTGTTTTACAGACCCAGAAACATAATATTAAACAGGCCAATGCTAATAAAAGTCATGTGATTACAATTTCAAGACATATTTATTATATTTAATACATGGTAGATGTTACGTTGCTGGAAAACATATTCCTTTTTTTCTGTGCATCAAAGAGCATGATCCATTTAATGGTCTATTTTATTTCCCGGAGTTTAAAACATTAAATAGGAGGGGATGTACCCAAGCTTCTTTCTATGGAATATTTTAAACTTTCACATTACATTATCTCGGCTCCACCCAGCTTCCTTTAAATAAGCTCTGACTTGTTTGGGCTGGTGAGACTACTTGTTCTTCGAGTTTAAGAAACACTGCACACTAGAGAGATGTCTTATCACTCTGGATATCGAGTTTTATTTTGCTCTTTTTACTTCTATCTGCTATTTATATTCTTGGGCCAAAGTATTGCTGAAAAGAAGCTCAAGACTATCGTTTTAGTAAGTGATTTATGTGTGTTTTGTTTCTTTTTGTATGTTTTGTTTTGTTTCTTTTTGTATGCTAAACAGTTCGCTGGTGCAAGGAAAAATAAATTTGTACAATAAATTGGTTGCATATTCATTAATGGTGCCGATTCCCATAGACATCAATTGATCTTTTTGAATATGATGCATAATTTTAATATTTGGTTGTGCCCTCTTGTTGCACCCAAAAAAGCGTAGTCAGTAACACCTTATTAAAAAAAATGTAATTAATTTGTGTTCAAAATTGAGAAAAATGTATGCAAAAAAGTGGAGCATGTGAATACAATTATAATATACAGAAAAAAAGCAATAGTGGAAACATTTTCTGAAACTACAGAAACTATGTAATTATTATTGCAGAATAATTGTTGGATGAGGTGTTAAAAAGTTGCAACATTTTTAGATTACTTAGTTGCACTTGGATTCTCCATCTCCTTATCTTATTGTCAGGGATAAGCAAAGTGTCCACACAAGGACGGTAGTGTCCCTGTTGTAAGGTCTGTAAACGCCTATAGAACATCATGAAATTATCAGTAAAAAAGTCGGTAGAAGTGTCCACCTTGGTCAGTGTCGGTGCTGACCCCTGCTTAGCGTTAAATGTACTATGTAGAAAAAGTTGCAATGTGACTATAAAAGTCACTTTATATATATATTAAAAAAAAGCTATACCTACATGCTTTTTAGACTAAGCAGATCATGATTTTTTTGGGTTGTACTAATATTTATTTATGCACATACCTTTTTAAATGGCAACTTTAACGCTCAATACACTGCAGTGGTAAACAGGAAAGTAAAAAGCTAAATATTTTTGGTTTTAGTGAAAATATTTAGCATTTTTAATTGAAAATATTCGACACATGTTCTGCTCTTGGCTATTTTGCACTGTATAATTTATTAGTTTGTTGTTTTATTTAGCACTTCAAATGCCTGGTGTCTTTTTTCCCCCTCCCTCCCAATGCCCGGTGTCTCTCCCCCCTCTCCCTCCCAATTCCTGGTGTTTCTTTTTTTCCCCTCCCTCCCAATTCCTGGTGTCTCTTTTTTCCCCCTCCCTGCCAATGCCTGGTGTCTCTTCCCCCCCCCCCCCCCCCCCCTCCCGATGTCAGGTGACACCAGGCATTGGGAGGGAGCGGAAAGAAATAAAAGACACAAGGCATTGGGAGGTGGGACAAAGGGAATTGGGAGGGAGGGAGAAGGGAAAAAAAGACATCCGGCATTGGAAGGTGGGAGAAGACACACCAGGCATTGGGAGGGAGGGGGGGAAAAGAGTCACCAGGCTTTGGGGTAGAGTGACACCAGGAATTGGGGGGGAATGACACCAGGCATTGGGAGGGAGTGGGGGGAGAGACACCAGGCATTGGGAGGTAGGGGAAAAAAAGAGACACCAGGCATTGGGAGTGAGGGTGGGAAAAAAAGAGACACCAGGAACTGAGATGGAGGGAGAGGAAAAAAGAGACACCAGGCATCGGGTGGGAGGGAGGGGAACAAAAGAGACACTATGCATTGAGAGAGGAAAAAAATAAGATAGGATCACATGTGTAACTGTGAATGGGTGGCTGCATGTGACATTACATGTGTTACTGTGTGTGTGTATGTGGCTGCATTTGACCTTACATGTTCCTGCACATGTATGTGACACTGTGTTACTGTGTGTGTAAATACCCGAGGGTAGGACCAGCAAGGGGCAGCAAAATATATGTTCAATCAAAGTTTAGAAGCAGCAAACGGTTTGCGGAGGGAGCTCACAGTAGACAGGGAATGCCAATGCATATATATACAACCACTTAAATGGATGGGTGAACAATCAAGTTACCAAAAATACCAAACAAAATATATGTTCGCCTATGGCGGCAAAAGTCTTGCACCGGCCCTGTCTGGCACAGTATTACTTGTATATTAATGGCACAATATTACTGGCATCTGAATGGCACAATATTACTGACATCTTAATGGCACAGTATTACTGGCATCTGAATAGCACAGTATTACTGGCATCTTAATGGCACAATATCACTGGCATCTGAATGGCACAATGATACTGGTATCTTAATGGCATAGTATTACTTGTATCTTAATGGCACAGTATTACTTGCATCTTAATGGCACAATATCACTGGCATCTGAATGGCACAATTATAATGGTATCTTAATGGCACAGTATTACTTGTATCTTAATGGCACAATATCACTGGCATCTTAATGGCACAATGTTACTGGTATCTGAATCGCACAATATTACTGGCAGATGAATGACACAATAATACTGGCATCTTAATGGCACAATGGTATAGGCATCTCAATGGCACTATATTACTGGCATCTGAATGGCACAATAATACTGGCTTATTAATGGGAAAATTGACTGTGGCTTATTAATGACAAAATGATAGTGGCATATAATTGGGCAAATTGGCGAGAGAGAGAGAGAGAGAGAGAGAGAGAGAGACTCACCTTGTGGGGCTCCTGTGTGTTGCATAATTAATGGCGGTGCCATGTGTGGAATAATTATGGGGCGCTTGTGTGTGGCATATTTATTGGGCCCCATATGTGGCATAATTAAGGAACTTTTTTTTTTTTATGGGGCTCCTATGTGTGTCATAGTTATGGGGCTCCTGTGTGGGGCATAGTTAATAGGCCATCTGACTGGCATTACTAAGGAATCTGTTTGGCATTGTATTGGAGGAAATCCAGGGGGGTGACACCATGAGTTTCCGCACCGGGTGACACCAACCCTAGTGACGCCTCTGCTGCTAGGAAGCACTGTGCAAAAGTGGTTCTATTTCTTCTAGATTTATCCAAGACTTTCAGGCTACTATGAAGCTCTGTGACAAGACAGAGCTGATAGGAGAAACACACCTCTAGATGGAATGGATATGTAAACATACAGCTGTATGCTCAGAAGCTGTACTTGTTGTATGCTCCAATATGCAAAAGCTTTCCATAAGTATCCAACATCCCCAGGATGCTTTTCAAAATTCATTTAAAAATATCTGGAATTGCGGACAACCTGCTCTGTGTGGGAATCAGTAGATATGAAGGAGCCATATCAGTTTTAATAAGGATACATGACAATCATTTGTCACATTTCTCAAGCGATGTGTACGAACTTATATACTGCATGGCTGCATTGAAACTACAGATTCCTTGCTGGATGCATATTCCAGGGCTGAAATAAAGAACGCTGCATACCGATTACAGCCTTAAGTATATACATATATATTTTATAGATCTGATTCTGGGTTTTTCTGACTAACATTTTTCCTCAAGCCTTTGACCTCATGTCAATGTTTGTTGTTCCTTATCTTGCCTCTTCACTATAGCTTTGTCTCTTAAATACAGATTAGTGCTTGTCACCAAGGTTAGTTTTTCACAATCCATTCCTTAAAAACCACTAGTTACTCTTTTTTCTTTTATTGATATCTCTGTTTGAATACAATCAGGGAAAACACGTAACATATGACCACTGAGACATAACCTATTGTTGTATTTTCTATGGATTCCCCTATATTACTTATTGGTACAAAACTATAAAACCGGATGTGAGGTATTCATCATCAACAATTGACTATTTCCGTGTGAGAATTTTCTTCATTTTCGCACCCTGCTTGTATAGGGCATAGTTTGGATCTACCACATTTCCATTGGCATACTACTTGCATATAAACATCAACTACTTATGAAAAAAGGAGGGAAAAATGTACTTTACCCTCGGGGAGCATTATTCCCTGAGGGTAGAGGAGGAAGCCCTGTAAGGGTCAAAGCTATAATAGACAAAATGTCTTTGAATACTGTTTCTAATACCCAACTGTAAAGTGGTTTGTTAAGTAATAGAATTTTAGTTTTAATAGTTGTGTTCACTTTTTTGCAGGTATATCGCCACGGTGACAGGAGTCCTATTAACACATATCACAATGATAAATATCAAGAAAGCTCATGGCTTGATGGTTTTGGACAGTTAACAAAGGTATGGAAAGATTTCCACTATGGTTTGTGATTTCTTCTCTACAGATTATTTTTATGCTTATTCTGTGCTGTTAAAATAAGCAGTCTAAGAGGGTAAGTACTATATGAAAAATTACTGACAATTCAAAGTCTGTACATTGCACAGTTTGGGTGTTTTTGTATAGAAATATATGTAGGTGATTGTTTGGGAATCTCTTTTAAAGTTTCCTGCTCTAGCATCTCTTTGTTTACAATTGCTGTTATTTACATTGCATGGAGGATTAGTACTCTTACACCAAGCATATGCACTAACAGCTACTTTAAAAAGCTGGTAACTGCCTCCCTGGCACTTTTTTTTCTTTTTGTTTGACAGAAATTATTGGGGACAGTTGTGTCCCCTGCACCTGTGCAGTGACCATCTATCTGCATTTCTATGGGAGGCTGTAACTTGTTCTCTGGAATGCACTCTTTATTTGTGCAAAACAGGATTTACAAAATGTATGTACTGTTACTACTTAAAACTGCAAAAAATGTAGAACCAGTTTGTTACATGGTATGTGGCAAAATACATTTCTGATGATACAGGAACTTTTTTTTTTCTTTTTTTTAAAGTCAGCATTCAGTACATTAAAAACTTGCAGGACTAGTTTGACTGTTTTGGAAAATGTAAGTTATTATCTAGGGACAAGGCAATGAGGAGCTAACAAATCCACATCTGCAAAACATTATAAATCTCCTTCTAAACATGCAGCAGATATAGAAATCCAGAAAAGGGTCATAATAAATTTTAAAAATATGGGGATGCACAATCAGTATCACAATCTGGCCATTAGGAGCTCCAGTGTACCCCTATCTAGAGGCACATGGACTCGTTGCACATGTAGGGATAGTAGATTTCTCTACAAATGCAAAGCTCATGCACTAGGCATGCGTGTGACGTTATTATCTCACATGGCTAGTAAAGTTCCCATTAACTTTAATGGGAAAATTGAAGGGGCAGAAGCAGTTCTGACAAACCTGCAAAATAAAAACAAAAAGATTGAATATGCCTTTTATAATGCATGCCCAAATATGATGCTAATCCATGCACTAAAGTGAACCTTAACAGTTGTGGACAACAAGCTCAGATTCAGTTACATATTTGCTCATTATCTACATGTAGATCAAGATACTTACCCCAAGGGAACTACCCACAAAGTCTGTTCCTTTTGACAATATGGCACAGGGTAGGGTTGGCAACTTTGGGCCCAGGGGGAGCAAAAAAATGTGTGTCCTTTTTGCTTTTTCATCCCACCCATGATCATTAGAGACAGAAACAAATATACATGTATGATAGAGTGTGCATAGTGCAGGTGTAGCTGACACCCCCACCCCCTGACCCAGTAAATAATGACACCACACTTAATGATGGTGAAACATAGGCCACAGCAATTTTATTGAACATTAATAAAAAAAACATGGTAGAACTGTATCAGCCAATCACTGTAAACTCAATCTCAGGTAGATACAGCCTAACAAACAAACTATATCCTTGCCAGCCTAACTTAATTTAACTAACTGTACATAGTGCAAATAACAAACAGTGACCAACCTGAAGTAAGTACTCCCCTCCCCCTCATCCGAGGGTCTCTTACCCCTTACCTTATCCATGCTGACCACTAGCCGACTCCTCGCTCAGTGGGCACGTATCAAATGGTGACTGATCACCTAAATAGAGGTTATTGGGTCTGACCCCTCCTTTCCCATTAACAAACCTGACCGGCAAGTACATGACCCCCACCACCGGCGCCGCTGTTTTACAGCCTAAAATCAGCGGGGCCACCCAACGCCATGGCCTGTTCCACCCCTTCCTGTAGTGCCAAATTAAAGAGATCTAAACATACCTCTGCGGGGTGCACCCCATCACTCCTAAAATATATCGCAGCATCCCACTCGAACACTCGATGGTGGATAGAAATGCCCCCAACACCCAGGACAAACTTGGAAATGTGCTTGTTCACCTTAATCCTGCACTTCTCTATCGCCTTCTGGTTATGAGCTGTGCACCAATAGTTACAGGGGACCAGCTCGGACCAAACTAACCGAACATCCGGGAACAGCACTAACAATCTAGCTAGATCTTGTCGGATGAGGTCACACAAACCCCATGTCAGAATAGACCCTAAATTGTTGCTGCCCAGATGGATTAGCAACACATCCGGAGGACCCAAGAGCCTGGACAGCTGAACCAGCTCAGGAAGGAGACGCACCCACCGCATTCCCCTGATCCCTATCCAGCAGACCTCGGCCACCTAGGGTAGGAATCCTAGGACCCACCCCCTGGGTCGGATGGCAGTGCATTGCCGGGCCCAGAAAATGTAGGAGTGGCCTAAGAGCCAAACCTCCCTGACTGCGGAACATGGGAAGACAGGACGGAGGAGACAGCCATGAGCCCCACTGGTCAGATATAGAATACAAAACGCTGTGACCCCCATCTGCCAATGCGCTGTATAGCCCTGTCGGCAAACCCTTCGGACGCAGCGACTATGCGAAATGAATGGCCGCCAAATTGAGAGCTATCGAAACCCAATCTAGCTAATGTTAGCTTGAAAACTTTTACAAATTGATATCGGGATAAATGAACCCCATCCCCATGGAGTAAGAGAGGGCCTGCGGCAGAGGGCCTAAAATTGGAATACGAATCAAAACAAGCCACCGGGCACACCAAGGACCCCTGGACTTCCTGGAGGAGCACCCAAGCCCCCCTAGCCAAAACATCCGTTTTGTAGCGGCGGATCCTAAACCGTAACCCCCCCCCCCCCCCCGCGGTTCCCTCAACACATCCTCAACCAACAACCCCACTAGAGTATGCTTGGACGGGCTGACTAATTCTCCTATACTCATAGCCCCGAAAAAGGCCAACGAAAAAGCTAAGCGGAACAACTCAACCTCAAACTCATTTATGCAAACCTCGGGAAGAATCATGGAAATCTGTGACAGGAGCGCCCCTGACAATGGGTACCTCCGGTCCACCCCCTTGGGTCCCCTTCTCCACCCTCTCAGGAACTGGCGGACCAAGAACTCCCTTGTGACATCCCGAACCCCGAGACTTTGAACCAGAAACTAAGGCCCGCTGTCACCTACCTTGCTTCTCCTCCTGATCCGCCGCCATCGCAGATCAGGAGGACGCCATCCCGTCGGCTGGGGCTCAGAGTGAGAGGCCCAGCATCCCTTGATACTGAGACGCGCATCCAGCAAGACGGGTGTTTCATGAATATTCATGAGCCCAGTTAAAGGGCTATTTATTAAATTAACCACTCCCTTGCCAATTGATCAGAGGTGTGTCCTGATCAATTGGTAGTGTATTTAAACAGTCATTTCACAGGTTACCTTTGCCTGTGATAGTGCCTTGTGTACCTCACTAGCGTTTTGACTCCTGATTGACTCCGTTTATCTGTTGCTGACCCGGTTCGTCCCTGTATACTCCATCCGTTTGTTCCTGCATTCCTGATTATTCTGTGTATGACCCTGCTGTTCCTGACTATTCTCCGTCCGCCGCCTGCCTCGATTTCTGCTAGTGACCTGTTTATCCGTATCTCTCCTGTCCGTGACCCGGCCTGTCTCCTGACTCTCCGTTTGCCTGTATTCCTGTACGATCCTATACGGGCTCCACTTGCTGAGTATCTGGTAGTAAGTGTTCCAGCAAAATCCTTGGTGACATACCACCGGCGGCTCAACCAAGGGTGTGTAGTCATTAAGGTGAAGACCAATACTTGCTACCTACGGTACTTAGTGAGTGTCCCTATAGCCTCATCTACACTTGTGGTCCATCTCCTGAACAAGACCGTTACACCCGCTAGCTTAGCGGTCACCACATTGACAGAGAAACCGGACCCTTCCCAAGACCACAGTAGCCATAGCAAGCCTTGGAGCCTATCTGCATCACAACTGAAACCCCCACGGGATTGTTCGAAAGCCAGCTAGTCGCTCCAGACCTTACCATATTTTTCCCACGTGGATTGGGAGACAGAACGGCAATCCAGTGGGCTATTCGTCCAACCCAAGGTTGCACAGGACCGGAGGGCAAGGAGCCCCTTCCGAATCCACCCCCGTGGGCCGCCGCCCTGAACACCTCCCACTGACAATGAGAGAGGGTGTCTGCCATGACGTTAGAAACCCCCGGGATGTGAACCGCTCTGCATGATATATGACAATACAACACAAGCTGTCGCAAAAAGCGAATCACCGGGGGAGATGAGGCAGTGAGATTAATGATTGCCATCACCAGCCCATGTTGTCACAATGGAACACTACCCTCCTATCCCTAAAGATATGCCCCCAAAGGACCACCAACACCACGATGGGGAAGAGCTCCAAGAAAGCTAGGTTTCTCGTCAGCCCCGCCGCCACCCAGGAAATTGGCCAAAAAAGCTGTAAATGTGCCACATGTATTTAAAGTTTATGATCATTTATGATTAGCACATTTTGTACATGTATCAGGATATATTTTGTTATCCTGCACACTTAAATCCTTTACACACAGCAGGGGTATTTCTATTTACAACATTTACAGTGCACACTGATAACATGTCAAACTGTAACCTTTCAGACAATGAGAGCAAATCTGCCCATGCAAACAATGAAGTGTAAATAAATATTGAACAATTCTTCAGTTTCAATACCTGTTGTGTTTCTCAATTAATAGATTGGAATACAGCAGCACTACGAGCTTGGAACATATCTAAGGAAGAGATATACTGGATTTCTGAATGAGTCGTATAACAGACATGAGGTAACAGATATAGGGCAGATAATATATATGTACCTATAAAAAGAACACTAGTACTTAATTGATGTACTGTTAGGATATAAGGACCCCAGGGATTATTTATAAAGGTTAATTCTGAAACAGAGTTTAAATGTAGTGCCAGCATGGATTGCCCCCTTTTGGAACAAGCAAACTGAACTGCAAAAAGCAGATAGCAATAGATGATTTTTGACATTCAGTTGCAGAGCTCTTTAGGTGACCACCAACAGGAGGATGACAATTTTACTTGAGGCAAGTTCATTTGTCGGTTCACTCTCATTGACTAGCCTCCATAAAGCACACTGCCGATGTGCCATTTCTTTCCCAGCCCCACCCGCGCCTGCATCTCCTCCTGGAAGCAAGGGAACTATCCCTCCGTCTGTGCTTCTCTATGGAAACCAGCCTGCTGAGTGGAAGCTCAGTGAGCCTTATTTCCAGTGTGCAGCTGAGGGAGCAGCTTAAGCTAGACACAGACCATCAGATTTGGTTTCTGCAATGCCCATCATAATCATACTGCCATGATACTGACTGCAATGCCCATCATAATCATACTGCCATGATACTGACTGCAATGCCCATCATAATCATACTGCCAAAGATTTGCACAGTGACAGGTAACTAACTTTTCATGGCCTTGTACAGCAGGGACCTGGCAGTGTGTTAATGCCATATGACATCACTAAAACAGGAAAATCCATTCAAATGAATGGGAATGATCTTGGTTTCTGCAGCAAAAAGAAAAGGAAATTGAATTTTACATCTTGATTACCTGCAAAATTCATCTAACTTTAATTTGTTTTTATATTTTAAGAAATGGACAATGTAAAAATGTAAAGTAGTTTAATGTGCACTAATTGTGGCAGATGGATTTTGGGCATCAGACAGTCCCTTTAGGTAAAATAAAAGTTACTTGAACACAGGTTCAAGTAACCCTTGAGAGTAAATTAGCATGGAGATGCTGAACAAAGGCAAAATTAATTTCCATGGCTAGACCTCTCAGGATTACTTTCAGGCCATGGTTAACTGCGATTGTGTGAAACCACAGATAAGCAAGGATTGTTTATATTTTTCTTTTATTCATAGGTCTATGTAAGAAGTACAGATGTAGATCGCACTCTCATGAGCGCACAAGCAAACCTTGCTGGTCTGTTCCCACCAGCAGGTGAGCAAGTTTGGAATTCGAGCATTCCATGGCAGCCAATACCCGTGCATACAGTTTCACGGTCACAAGATAATGTAAGTGCAACACTTTTATGTTTTTATGTTCCTTAAAAAGTAGAATAAAGATGAACAAATTCATCCTGAAATAAAGTCACCCTGAATAGTCCACCTTGAGGAACAAGAATGGTCTACTATGACATCATAGCAATCTAGTTTATGTGATGTCCTGTTTATTTGCAAACACAATAGGGCTTATGAATTAAAGGTGTCTCCAACATAAATGTAGTGCAACTGCATCATAATTAAGGTCTACCCCTATTTATAAAATCTTGCTGCAAGAAAAAAGCCTCCATTGCACCAAAATAAAAAAGTGCTTAAATTATTGTTAAAGAATTTAGTAGCAAAATTGCACCAATTGGAAATCACTTTATTGGACTACAATTCACAGTCAGTTCTAATCTGGTGTTAATTGCACTGAAAAAAAAAATCACCAAATAGTGAGAATAAAAAGAGTTTCATATGAAGAATAAAAAGTCATAAATTGAGAATTCTGTTTTGCCCCCGTATTTTCTTCTCTATGAATCTATTCTGACAGTTTTATACATACCACACAGGCACAAAAGCAAAAACCTGAATAAAGGAATCAGGATTAGACTTAAATTAGTGCCATTATTTTTATAGAACCCCCAGTGGCTTTATAAATATGTTGATATTAAATAAAGTGGACATTCCCTTGAATCATAGGTTATTTATGGACAACAATGTGATATACAGTATGGAATTTCACCTGCCATATATACATTGCAGTGCTCTGACTGACATAAGAATGAAACTCTGTTTGGCTAACGTATCATGATAGGAGATGCATTCATGTGTCCATTGGAGGTTTGTAATGTGGACAGAACTCCACATGATTGGAATACTCAGTTCAGAGGATTACGTCAATAATTGTAACTGCAGGATCAGTTTTCTAAAGTTGAAAATTGGATAGCTAACAACAAATTATTCCTCAATGCTGAAAAAACTGTGTCCATGTTGTTTGGGACAAATGCCAAACTACATAAATTAAACAATCCTCAATTAACCACCAAGACCAAAACCAGTTATAACCTGACCCAGGTAAATTCATATAAAGTATCTCGGCATGTGGCTAGATCCAAACTTATCTTTTGGTCTCCATATTGATAAGCGTATGTCAAAGCTATATCCTAGGATCGGCTTTCTGTATAGAAACAAATCTAACCTAGATTCCACGGTAAGGAAACGTATTGTGCAGCAAATGTTGATGCCGATCTTAGATTATGGAGATGTTGTGTATGATTCTGCCCCGCAGACCCATCTCGATAAACTCAACACTATGTACAATACATTGTGTCGTTTTGCGCTACAGTGTGATTATAACACGCATCACTGTAAAATGTTAAAAGAGTTAAATTGGCTGACGCTTGCCTCCAGGCGTGCTCTCCACCTAGCTTGCTTAGTGCATAACCACTTCTCTGGAACGCTCCCCCCCACCTGAGCGGCATGCTCGCTCTTACTCCATGCACATCCCACAATCTCAGATCCTGCACCAACCCTTCACTAGCGATTCCCCACTTCAAAAAGGAAGCAGGTAGAGGTGCGTTCTCTTTCAGAGCGCCTCATATGTGGAATAGCCTTCCTGTTTCTGCTAAATCATCATCTACTCTAAGATCCCTGAAAATAAGTATCTCCCAAATCCTCAAAACAGATTGTACCTGTTATTAGTTTACAAACTCTTTCGTATACTGTACATGTTGTTCCTTTTTGTATCAATAATGATTTACCCTGTATGTTCCCCTTCCAACTTGTTTAATATATGTATGTATGTATTTTTGAATCTACTGTTAAATGTGTAACTCTGTGTAACTCCATTCTGGACTGGGTCCCCAGGACATACTTGAAAACGAGAGAAATCTCAATGTATTTTTCCTGGTAAAACACTTTCTAAATAAAATTATTACCCTACGTGACATGCCAAAAACAAATTTAAGGTAACTTTATTTATGCGTGTACCCTTGCTGCACGGGAGAGTAGCATGATTAAACACAATGTGATGCTCTTCCCTTTTGGAATGGAAAGGTTAATGGGCTTAGTTAAGACTTTGCACATGCCCACTGAGGCTTTAGAGGGTTAGATGTTAGGCAAGGGGGAGAGACACATTTTGTTCATCATACGGTATATCAACTGACCTCACATAACAGTGTCTCAAAAAGTACTTGACAATTTCACAACACATTAATGCAGCACTTCTTTTATAACTTTTATTGATTAATGTAAATGTGTTTGTAAAGTATCTTTATCAGTAGTCCTGTGTAGACATTTATGGTATATTAAAACATACATATTGATGCTTTTGATCAAGGCCTTTGCACATGTAAGAGTAAAGTGTTTTATGATGATTTTTCTTTCAGTTGCTTTATTTACCCTACAATAACTGTCCACGCTTCAAAAAACTTCAAGATGCCACACGCCTGTCACAGGAATTTCATCGCCTGATTGATCCATATGAGGTATACTAATTGAATTGCTTCTAGATTGAACCACATATGTAATGGAACCACTCAAAGTAAAATATACAAACATTGCATGGTCGCTGCATAGCAGATCAGGTAGAGATTTTTAAATCCCATCTCTGCCCTCTCTAAATGGGAAACCTTCGTGTGCCTTTTGGTAAATCCCTGTGTTGTTGCAATGATGTGAGCTTATAATATTGTGTTTATTTCAGGGATTTCTAAAACAAATATCAATAAATACTGGATTCACTGTCGAAGAACTTAAGAGACAAGGTGGATGGGTAACATATGATGCACTATTTTGTGAGGTACAGTCATGTTCATGCAACCTATACTGATGTTTACAGAACATTACAGAATATTAACTATTTGAGCATTATAGAATAATTTAAAAAAAAACTTACAGTAATCGTTACCTCCAGTGAGGGGAACCTCAATTAAGATGACTATTTGATATCACAGCAGGGCCAACAAGGAAGGAACAGTTACAGGAAGCCATATGATGGTCTGCTCACGCTATCAGTTTATTTTATTTACCTAATTTGTAAAGCATTTCTTCAGATGGTGACATTTTTCCAACTCGGATGCTTTGGCCTTAACTTTGAGATTCCCTTGTTAATTCCCTGCAATTCTCTCTTTCATAAATGAAGACCATAGTCAAAGATGTTAAGCAGAATGTTTCAGGGGGGGTTTCTATATAGTCCATTTTAAAGAATTCATAGTTGAGGTTTTTTTAAGTGATATGTTAGTGGCCCCTTTTAACCAGGCTCCGCCTCCCTTTGTTTGTACTTCGTCGGCTTGCCCATGTTTGTCCTCAATTGTCCCTGATGGATCTCAAATAAGAGGAAATCTAACCATCTTGCTATTTTTACTGGAGCAGCTCTAGGATATTAGATATGTTCTGTAGTAAAAACACATCCTATCGCCCACTAACTTTAAGCTACATTTGTTTCAGAGTGTTCACAACTATACTCTGCCTTCATGGGTAACTCTGGAAACCATGACCAAACTCCGTACACTGTCAGAAATTTTATTAGAAGCTCTTTTTGGAATATACAAACAGCATGAGAAATCAAGACTACAAGGAGGTAAGTTCATCCAATGAGTTAAGTTTGTCTGGGCATAGAAACCATGATTGACTGAAATACGTTGCTGGATGTTCTCATTAATATGCAGATTCTTGAGGCAAATCTGTCATCAAAATATGGTGTAATCATATCTATTTTTATATTGCAAATGAGATTTTCCGTTTCAATTAGCATTTCCTAATCAACTTATGTCACTCAGCTTTAAAACAATATACTTCTATAACATCCGTAATTAGCCTGAGATTGTCAATAATAACTTCATGTTATCGATCATGTGTTTGAAAAATATATTAAATAGTATTATTCATTGATGGCAAACTTACAATAGAGTTGCAGTATTAATGCCTTATTAGCCAAAGTGAAAAGAAAAAAAAAAGTTATGATAGAAGAAAAACAAACCATGGTACTTCTATTTATATGCTGCTAACACTCGATATGTAAATGAAATATTAGAAAAAAATAAACCTCAATAAAATAGATGATTTACAGATAATAATGACTGTACTAATGTATCTTTTCATTTATAGGTGTCCTGCTGGATACGATTATAAAAAATATTACACATATTGTTTCAAAGCCTTCCAGCAAACGAAAGCTCTTTATGTATTCTGCTGTAAGTATGTATTTCTAAAATAGCATAATATAAAATATTATGAGCAGAAACTACATATACATTTAGTGCCAGATATTAAACTTCCAATGCCGGTGAACGAGCTGAATGTGCCAATTGTAGGATCTGTTTAGTATTTAAGGTTACAGGTTTGATTCCCGGCTCGATAAACACAACCATTCATCCTTCCAAAATATACAGAATGAGTTCCATTAAATTGGGCAATAATAAAATCCCTGGATATTGGCAATGAAAACAAGCTTACTATAGTTTGTTTGTATAGACCTAGACATATATAATTATACAGATTACTTATGATGTCATTAATAAAAAACGAACTTTATTATTTATGCAATGTGTATTTATAATGTAAACAACCCATTTATTTGACAGATTACATCTTTTATTGAATCGTCACTTGGGGAAATAGATAGGGCAATTATAGTTAATTAAATTAGGGACCAGGAGAATTTTGACAGCACCTGGCCTCATGGGCGTCATTAATGTTTTATTTTTTAGCTGGCCTAAATGGGAGCCAGTGGATAGCCACTGGAAAGTGAGAGGGAGGCATTTTAAATAAACTTAATGGGCCAGCGGATAGCAGCTGCCTGTTGGGGGAAGCATCTTACATATTCATGGGGCCAGTGGTCAGCTGCTGGCACCAGGGGGGGGCATGTGTTTCATTGATGGGGCCAGATATATTTATTATTTATGGAGCCAGGGCATTCCTCTGGCACCATGGGGTTTTATTTTATTTTTGGAGGACACTGGCTATTTTCACAATAGCCAAAGTCCTCCATACATGAGTCTCTAGCCTCCCAATTCTATGGGGAGAATAAAGGATACTATTCTGGCTATTCTTGCTTATTTTCATGCCAATTCAGGACCACATTGTTGGTGTCTGTGATCTGAAGTGGTCTGAAACTCAGAGCTACCTGATTAGACCCGCTACTCTGTTGGGATAGCCTGGATACATCCTTGCACAAACTAAACAATAATACAAAATGTCCCTATACTAAAGCCAAAGTAATATATTTTTTGTCTGTATTTTATAGCATGATACAACAATAGCTGCTCTCCAGGCTGCTTTGAATGTGTCTAATGGAAAAATGCCACCTTATGCTGCTTGTCATATTTTTGAGCTCCATGAAGATGATGGGTATGTAATGTATTTGCAATGTCCTGGTTATTAGATCACATGGGGGGGGGTTTGTTGAGGGGAGTTTTGGAGGTTGGGGGTGAGGAGGGTGACAGTTTTCACTGGTTTCTTTGGCGTTTACTTCACTGTTCACCAGGGCCGGACTGGGAATAAAAACCAGCCCTGGAAATATTAGTATACCAGCCCCATAGCATTACGTCACTATACCAGTCCCATAGAATTGCGTATTTTCTTGATCATAGAAGGGCAAGCCATGCATTTTAAAGCACATTTGAAGAGAGTATTATCATAGATAAGGTTATCTATAAATATCAATATATGCCCCCAGTATGTAAACAAGGTTATAGCGAACATACTGCCCTGATATGTACCCCATGCACAGGGAAACACATAGCCACATGTATGTACACAAGGTTACATGAATTGCCCTGTGCAGGGCTATATATAATCAGGGCATTGTGTGAGCTATAATCTTGTGTACATACTGGGTGGATATATTGACTTACCCCAGCACCCAGACTGCACTCACAGGACTAACCCCAGCACCCATGACTTGTCCAAGAATTTACCCCAGCACCCAGACTTCACAGCAAATTTACCCATTAATATGCCACAGGTAATATGTATATGAATATGTCAGTGTTAATTTGTCTATTAATATGCCAGTATTATTTTGCCCATTAATATGCCAGTATTATTTTGCCATTTATATGCCACAGCCAATTTGCCAGTATTATTTTGCCATTAATATTCCAGTATTATTTTACCATTAATATGCCACAGTCGATTTGCCTATTTTTATGTCAGTATTATTTTGTCATTAATATGCCACAGCCAATTTGCCCATTAATATGCCATTATAATTTTGCCATTAATATGCCAGTGTTCGTTTGTCTATTAATATGCCAGTATCATTTTGCCAGTTAATATGCCACAGCTAATTTGCCTATTAATATGCCAGTATCATTTTGACATTTATATGCCAGCATTATTGTGCCATTAATATGCCACAGACAATTTGCCAGTATTATTTTGCCATTAATATGCTTTATCATTTTACCATTAATATGATACAGTCAATTTGCCAATTAATTTGCCACTGCACTCTGCCACTCACACATTCATAATTAGGAGGCACCACAGACAAATTTAAAGGGCAACTGTTATCATATTTTACACATTAAATAAAAAATACATATATTCAGTAATTAAGACTTCCGTTTTGTTCAATAAGGTTGAAAGTGAGATGCATGTCTGAGATGAGTGAGATGGGCTGTCACTGTGCCTCGCTAGCACACACTGGAGCAGTTAGAGCCATAGTGCAGCTTGGCAACAGCATCACCTGCATATAAATGTGCCTTTAGAGCTAGGCACTGTGATAGCCTGCTCTATGTATTGGTGTTTTTAATTGCACGTTGCAGTGGGGTGAAAAAGTGAGTAAAAAAGTGCATCATCTTTATACATAACTTTGGTTTTCCTGTGAGACCGTTATACAAGCCCCTCACCCATCCCAAGCAATTAAAGACATTATGGAGTTAGGCACAATGTAAAGAAGAAAATATTAAACTCAATTTGCAACTGACGAATAGTAGCCAAAGTGTCACGCTTCTATTTCCTTCTCTTGAAGGTATTATTTGTACTCGTTATTATGCTCACCCAGAAGTGACCCTGAGCCATTGTGGTCATATGCTTTTTTAATCAAATAGTACACAAATACCTCTCTATGCTTACACTCTGCCACTCAGACACTTGCACTCTGCCACTCAGACACTTGCACTCTGCCACTCAGACACTTGCACTCTGCCAATCAGACACTTGCACTCTGCCACTCAGACACTTGCACTCTGCCACTCAGACACTTGCACTCTGCCACTTGCACTCTGCCACTCAGACACTTGCACTCTGCCAATCAGACACTTGCACTCTGCCAATCAGACACTTGCACTCTGCCACTTGCACTCTGCCACTCAGACACTTGCACTCTGCCAATCAGACACTTGCACTCTGCCACTCAGACACTTGCACACTGCCACTCAGACACTTGCACTCTGCCAATCAGACACTTGCACACTGCCACTCAGACACTTGCACTCTGCCACTCAGACACTTGCACTCTGCCACTCAGACCCTTGCACACTGCCACTCAGACACTTGCACTCTGCCACTCAGACACTTGCACACTGCCACTCAGACACTTGCACTCTGCCAATCAGACACTTGCACTCTGCCAATCAGACACTTGCACACTGCCACTCAGACACTTGCACACTGCCACTCAGACACTTGCACTCTGCCACTCAGATACTTGCACACTGCCACTCAGACACTTGCACTCTGCCACTCAGACACTTACACTATGCTACTCCTTCACACACTTACACTCTGCCACTCAGGCACACACTTACACTTTGACACTCACTCACACACTTACACTCTGACACTCACTCACATACCTTAACCTGCAGTCCAGCAGCTTCCTCTCAGGCTGCCCGCACCGGAATCTTCGTCACCTTCCTATCCCTCTTCCGCTCAGCAGGCTCTGGCGTGGCTGGCCGAATTTCTTAAAGGGCCGCGGCCGGCCGAAATTAAAGTGGTGAGGCCGGCCGAAATTAAAGTGGTGAGGCTGGCCGAATTAAAGCGGCCCCACGGTAGGCGGCCTACCGGGAATTTTCCCGCTATCCCGGTAGGCCAGTCCGGCCCTGCTGTTCACACGTTGCTCCATTATACAGAAGAACCATAGTGTCACTGATCTACCTACTTACCCTGTTGATCAGAAAACATGTGTTTTACACAAACATTGTTTGTCACAAAGATATTGCTCATCTACTACCAGTTTAGTGCAACTTGAGTTTTCAGATCTTGGCAGAAGCAACTCGCCTAACAGGTCACAGCTACATATGAAAAAAATGTGTGAGAGAGTATGCCTCAGAAGGCTGGATCCAAGGGCTTGGCAGAGGATTTGATCAAATAAAAAAGTTCTTTGTTTCCTTGAAGGACAACTGTCAGCAAGAATATAATTTTATTTCATTTAAAGACTGCATAAAGAGTAGCCATTTTACGTAGAAATGATTTAATTAAACAATACAAATAAAGTACCTTATTTACTCTGGGGGCAAACATGTTGAGTCAGATTAAGGCAGATCTGGCACACAATTGTAAACAGGTCTGCCTGCTGATAGAGCTTTACTGAGCAAATAGAGGTTAATAAGGTACTTTATTTGTATTTTTACATTTAGGGATTTCTATACAAAATGCATTTACTTGATGCTATCTTTCAGTTAAACATAATTTCATTTGGACATGCCCCTCTATCCAGACATTCTGGTCTAACATTAAAACCTTTTTGTGCACGGTAAAAATATATACGATCACCCACCCCAGAGGCTGAAACATTTGGGATCATAATACTGGACACCCCCAGACACTCATGAATATTTATTTTACGCATAATCTTAGAAGTGGCAAGATAATGTATATTACAACAGTGGATATCTCGAGACTTGCCAACAATTACACTGTTCCACACAAAAATGCTATTCCTCTTCAAGATGGACTGGCTAGACACTTCCACACATAAGGATAAAAACACTAAACAATTTTTAAAACAATGGGAACCATTTATTCGCACACTAGATGATAGATACAAATCCCAAAAAAGAAATACCCTCCAGGACTCGGCTTTGTATGCTTCACAGGGTAGGACACCCTGCTTATAATTTGACAGACACTGACTGGACTAAATGGAGTGACTTAACAACACAATAACTGCATAAGATTTTTATGGACAATGCACAATGGTTTTGTTGGGGATAAGAGGGGTGGTTGGGTAAGGTTACAGAGGTGTTCGGAGGAGGTGGGGATGGACCAGGATGAAACTGATGGAATTCTCCTTTCAATACCTTAGAATTCTATAATTGTCTCAATGTACCATACTCATCATGTTTATCTCTAAACATATGTACTGTAAAAATTTATAAAACAAGATTTAAACAATTTTATTAAAAAAAAAACAACAAGTTCATGTTTTGCTGACAGTTTTCCTACAGAAGAGGGTTGGTACACACCATTGCAATATGTTTATCACCTTTATAATGTTGGTACCAAGTGTATAGTGTATACACATAATAGTAATGAGTGGTTTGGCCAAATTGTAACCAAGTATACCTGCCACTTCTTGGATCATGTTTGACAGGATAAGATACCTAATCTTACCTCACATCTATTGGGCAAAAAGGAGGCTTGTAATTCTGAGAATAAACAAAAAAGGGGGGAAAGAAGAACAGTGCCACTCTAAGATGGTCACGGGCTCAGATACAATTGAGATGAAATTTCTCTCAATCTAAAACATGGCTTTTTCCACAGCTATGTTTCAGTCACGTTGAGTCATCATAGACTGTGGGTAATGTTACATTTACTCAGCAATTCCCAATATGGGGGTAATTATCTAACCCCTAAAGGTATGAACATTTCTATTCTTACCTTGGGCACAACAAGAGATTGATACAACTTTGGTTGACTTGAACTCAGCAGTTATGTAGCTACAAAAGCACCCCTTCAAGATCTGGTGTTAAATTCACTATAACCAGGCAAATACCTGAATAGATAATTGTCTAATTCTTATGCATCCATAATGACCTGGAAGATAAAATGTTTTCAAAAATATCTGTAGTTTTTTGTTGTTTGCATAACAATTTTAATGTATGATTATAACTTTTTTAAATCACAGGCAACATATAATAGAGATGTACTATCGGAATGATTCGACAGTGGAACCATATCCTCTCACTTTGCCAGGATGTAACTTCTCATGCCCTCTTCAAATATTTCAAAAGCTGACATCCCAAGTCATTTCTCAAGACTGGGTGAAAGACTGTGGAATTGTGGACAAGCAATCTGGTAAGATAATGAAATACTGACAACATGATGTTGATTCATAATATCACATAATCAGTGTTCTGGATGACACACTTAACATTACAGTAACATTTATTTTTACAGTGCCAACAATTCTCGTAGCGCTTGGTACAGAGCATTGAAGGGAACTACATACTAAGTTAGACAAACTAGAACAGACTGGTACATGAAGTAGAGAACCCTGCTCGTAAGCTTACAATCTAGGGGGAATGGGGTCCATGAGACAATTAAGGGATTGAAGAGGTCAGAGGGATCAAAGTTGTAGTAACAGTAGAGTGGATGGGAGGCACTAGGTGGGATAAGTCAAAGAGGGAGTGTGTGTTCCAGCTAGGTGGGATCGGCTAGAGGCAAAGTGACTGGTAATCTAGTGGGTTGGGTAGTAAGCCTCTCTAAAGATATCAGTTTTGAGGGACTTTTTAAAGTTTGAAAAGGAGGGAGAGAGCCGGATGCTCCGGGGAAGGGAGTTCCAGAGAGAGTGGGCAGCTCGGGCGAAATCTTATAGATGTGAGTAAGAAGTGCTGATGAGATTAGAAGAGAGTGTTAACCACTTTGAGGAGTGCAAACGTAATATTTACCATCCCTAACTAAATCTCAAAATGAAAAAGTAAAAACTGAGTAGCACACATATATCTTCTGGCTGACATTTTTTTTTTTTCAGAGGAGCGCAAGGGAGCAGAGTGTGTGCTGCACAGACTTTCTGCTCTGACCCCTCCTCACGCACCACGCTTTAGTGTCTGAGCATTGGGTTTCACATGACTGTCTGTGTATGTGACTTTCGTCTGTGTGTGCATGTGATTATTTTGTGTGGCCCCTACATTTTTTTTGATGACTCCTAAAACCAAATTACATTTGTCAAGCCCTGCATTAGGTACACACATGAGTAGCCATAATTTCTATTACGAAACACTATGTAGCAATAGGCAAATATGTTCATTGCTACATTTTCCAAACTGAAATTTGTAGTTATGTTTATAAATTACATAGGGATAAATTCATAGTTACTCACAAGCTTCTTCCACTCACCTTAACAAAAATGGCTAACGAACTGTGTAATGGGGAATAAAACATATTTTATAGTATATAACTGAATTGCTGTTGTGTCCATTTATGATTTTACATTCAGATAACGTATATCTTTTTTTGGACAATTGTTCTGACATTGTGTACTTTATTTCTTTAACAGCTTCCATTGTTGGACTGTCCATTACTGTGGCCTTGTTGATTTTCCTGGTCACTGGTTTGCTGTTTGTGATTTGCCACCATAAAAAAGCTAGTTATGAGTCAGTGTAATGAAAGGAGATCACAAGAAGTGATGTAGTGCATTGATAATGAAGACAAAAGGCAAAGTAGCCTTGGTAGCTGGCTGTACTAAACTGTGTACACATTGTAGTATGCCTTATTATGCTTCATTTAATAGTGGAGGAGTATGGAAAACCTGATTCAGCAACAGGACCAACATGAGTTAAGATGAAGAAATTTAATTTCAACGCTGAAATGTCCAGAGTGTAGTAATGGGACCAAACCTCAATTGCTTTTCAAAGTTTTTTTTTTTATAACAATTTTTTATTGTTCAGAATATAAAATATGACATGCATGGTAATCTGGACATTAGTAATCTAGCATATGTCAGACATATCGCGTCAAAAGTAACAAATGTACAAGGATTTAAAAAAAGTCTTAAACAGTAGACAAGTCTCAATACTAGAATAGACACATATATTGTTAAAACAATGCCAGTACAGAGGGGAAGATCCAGGTAAGACGATTGTCATTCCAGAGCAGTCATTAGTCCTTTCTACCCTCCCTCTCAACGTCAAAGTTTTCTTTAAGCTAAATCAAAAATGTACTGTTTTGTTTAGGTTCCAGTTTTCACTGATTTAAACTGGAATCATTTTATCTATGTGGCTGTTTCCAGCCTTTAACTGACTATTTCCAATGCATTAATCTATGTTTAGGATAACTGTAACAAATAACAGAAGTAAAAAAAAAAATATAAATATATATAACTTAAGTTTTGTTTACTGCACCACATATCATTATACAAATCTAATTTTTGCTGATCATATTTAGCAAGATAGTTCAAAGGATTTTACTTGGTAATAGTCTTTAGTATGATATCAAACACACATATCCTGGCACTACAAATGCCTATATCTCATCATTCTTTTGCTGTTTATTATTAGTGATGCAGGTTTTTATCTTTATTTTACTGCATATTAGTACAACATCTGTGGACAAGCCAACTATATCATTATAGGAGAAGTCTGGATAGAAATCTTGGTATTTGTAAATATGTTGTGGATTTATCTCTGTATCTTTTTGTGTTATTCTTTGTTTGTTTTAAACATACGTGCAGACTACAAGTGACTCACTACACACACCATAATCAGATTTACACTTAGATTATGGGCACCCCCATTCTTAACTGATTTAAAGAAAAAAAAATGCTTTGCGGACAGAACACCAGTGGACGGTGATTGGAATATGAGTTCATTGGAAACATCAGGGTGAAAAGTGAGCAGTTTGTGTAAATGCTGGAGATGCAGCTCTGAGAAGTCATCAGTATAGTTACGTAGCTTTCATTGCTATGCCCTTTCAGTTCAGTTGCCCCGTCACCTTACTCTCATGACATGTGATGGAACTGTTCAGACATGCAATAGTCATTGCCTCATGCTGTTGTCAAATTTAAAAATAAGTTATAAGCACATATGGAACATTCCCAATTATATAAGTAGTTAGAGGGAATAATCCTTTTTTTTAAATTGTCAACTCACCTAACATTCACCTGCAACTCACTTGATTTAAATATCATTTACGATTCATGTAAATAGCTTCATATGTTTTAGGCAGCGCTGGTACAAAACAGGGGGCTGTTTCCCAAGAATGACTCCAGTTTTGATTTGATTTATATGACCCTGAGTTTGTTACCCATCATGGTTCAGGAGTTAACTGCATTCAGAAATTCTTGTGTACCGACCTTCTATTCAAATGTTTGTGTTTTCACCATCTGCATAAAGTTATTGTGTTTAATGTCAAACATTTAAGTAAATGTTAGATTAGATTGGAATTGTTCAAGGGCACTCAACCCTTCTGTGGACCCTTCTTAGACAACCATCCCATTAGGATAACATCAACAACTCCACACACCCGGTCTAATATCACAGTTCAAACCCCAGGCATGTGGGTGGACATCATGCACCTCAGCTAAATGCAGAGGAAATATAATAATAATGCTTGACAATCAGAAGTGGGGGTTCCATGTAGGTCACCCCCCTCGCCCCTCATTTGCAAGCTACTGAGTGAGCGAGCAGTTCTACAATGGACACTTATACTTACAAGTTTGAGTCTATATTAAAGGTTAGAGAGTGAGCAGACCACTTTTTTTAACTTTATTAAATTTACATGTTGATGTTTTGAAATTGCTTGTAAAGTTTGCATTACAATGATTTTGTGAAATCTACTGTATATATTATACAAATATCTACCATGGCACCATAATATTCACTTTTTTTTTGTTCAAAGAATATGTTCTTACCATGGTTTTTCCAATGCTCATTATTGTAAAGCTATCCTCATATTGTTGGTGATGTGAAATAATAAAACAATCTGTTATGTTTGTCAGTGTTTTAATGTTAATTATAATATAGGCAAACACATTTTAAGCAATGATGCCTTAACCACAATTAACTTTTAAAGGGACCCTCCCATCAAAAAATGAAAAGGTTTTACTTGTTTTATTGATTTCAGATATGCTTTTCTTAAGTGACTGTATTTAATAAAATATGTAACTAAACAAGTGTGGCTGGGTGCCGTCATTTTGTGAAATATAGTGTGACTGGGTGCCACCCCCCAGTGTCTACAACACCATAGTTGCCAACTGTCCCGTTTTTGCCGGGACAATCCCGGCAATTGGGAGAAAGTCCTATTTGGGTGATGTGAGAGACTAAGGCTTTGTGAAAGTGCAATAATGGAAGATGTACTGGATGGAGTAACATCAGATTGTGTAAAAGAGCCGGGCTGAGTGGTACCCAATCCTGTGGGTACAATCCTAGATACTCGGGTAAAAGACCTGCATTCTGGGTGCTCTGGCAAGACTTGTGGGTGCAAGCCACGTGCTGTGGCAAGTTATGTGGGTGCAGTCAAGTGCTGTGGGTCCAATGCAAGAAATGTGGTGGCAATAATTAAAGAAGGGCAGGAGAAATGGAGTAAAGATGGCAAAGAAAGGATATAAAAACAAGGAATTAATTTTTTCAAAATCATTTTATTATCTCATAACTATATCTCGTCACTCACCGCCTGTGACTGCCACAGCATGTTTCAATGGTTATAAGGCGCAAATGTAAAGCTCTATATCCATTTATATGTGTCCAACATATAAACTGTGTGCTGAACAAAACCGTAATCGGTCTGGCATAATGAGGGTTTAACATGCAGGGAGAATTTTTCCTTTAAAAAGGGCCTGGTTGGTGGAAATTTAGTGATATAAATGTGCTCTTTGATAACTAGGCAGCACTACATTATGCTAATTATGTGGTTTGGGCAGTGGGCGGAGCTTTGGGGCAGTGGGTGTGGTTTTCAAGTTATTATTTCCTAGCTGTGCTTCAAAGTGTCCCTGGAATTTTTTTTCAAATGTTGGCAACTATGCAACACTAGTATTTCACATTCGGGGTTGAGACATAGAATGCAGTCTATAAGTCAGAATTCTGATCATAGACTTGCATTGAATGGGATGGTAATGTAACTATTAAATCACAAGGGGCAGAGTTAAGAGTTTTGATCCTGTTTGATCAAGTTAATCTCCTCTATTTATGTTGGAAGGCAGGTAAAAAAAAAAAAAGTTGCACAAAGCCACTTAGTCCTGCCCACTATGATACCCAAATGCCAGTAAGAGAGCAGGGGAGTATCTTATGACATCATCATGCAGGCTTTAGCAAGAGTTGTAAATTGAGTGTGGCTGGATGATTTTGGATGATGTTGCATCATGGGAATTATTCACAAAATTGAGCAAGGAGTTAAACACCTAATTTTATTTTTCCTTTTCTATGCAATAAATTCAATCATGTATATATAAAAAAAAAAACAGTGGAATATGATTTATATGTGTTGTTTTAAATGACCAGGTTACATCTTATGTAAGTGGTAGAGTCCCTTTAAAGGATCTGTTATTAGAAGCAAATGAATGTACATATTACATCAATCATAACTTGAGCCACAGAGTAATGATTTCATGAGAAGCAGGCAGGCTAATCTGGTCATTCATAATTTTATGAATGGAGACTCTGACTCCGTATAGTTAAATGCCCACAGCCTATAAACCGAACGTTCGGTTTATAGGCTGTCGGCTTATGGAATACATGTATTCCTATTGCTATTCTATAAACCGAACGTTCGGTTTATAGAATAGCCATAGGATTACATGTATTACATAAGCCGAAAGTCTATAAACCGAACGCTCTGCCTGCCGGGCTGCACGGGGAGCCGAACAGGCAGCACAGAGAAACCTCCGTGCTGCCTGTTCGGCTCCCCGTGCAGTGTCACACGGAAGTGCCGACAGTCACGTGACAGGCGCGCTGACCTGTCGGCACAATCGCCAGGAAGCCGAACAGGCAGCATGGAGGGACCATGCTGCCTGCCACTAGGGAAAGGTAAGTGCTGATGAGAGTCAGAGTGTGTGTGATGGGAGACAGTGTGTGTGACTGAGTGTGATGGGAGTCAGAGTGTGTGTGATGGGAGACAGTGTGTGTGTGACTGAGTGTGATGGGAGTCAGAGTGTGTGTGATGGGAGACAGTGTGTGTGACTGAGTGTGATGGGAGTCAGAGTGTGTGTGATGGGAGACAGTGTGTGTGACTGAGTGTGATGGGAGTCAGTGTGTGTGACTGAGTGTGATGGGAGTAGGAGTGTGTGTGTGATGGGAGTATGAGCTTGATGTGAGTCTGAATGTTATGTGTGATGTGGGGTCATGAAATGGAGGTGATGGGGCATGTCTTAGGTGTGTAACGTTTGTGTGCAGCTTTAACGTGGGTGTGCAGCTTGGGTAGGGGGGTGCCCGGATTTTGTCTGCCTAGGGCAGCACAAAATCAAGATACACCACTGACTAGTACCACTACATCATACCTTTTCTGGGCACTCATACCAACGCTACATTCCTGAGGACCTGTACCAATTTGGACCTACCAGGTATATAGTGTATTGTAAGAGTGTTGCTCCTGCAACTGGGCTCCACATCAGAACCACGGTACGTGATCCTAACACTGGGTGGCGATACTGGCCCAATGATTTGTTAGGTCTAGAGCTTGTGTTTCGGCAGCAGGAATGTCTCAAGGAAGAGTCACTGAAGGCCATAGGGAAGGTTCATAACCCCACAACGCATGTAATGGGGACACCTTCAAGGAATCATGGTGAGAACTATTATAGAACAGTTCATCAAGAGGTTAGTATGTGGTCCAATCGGATTGGTCCTCAAAGAGTCAGAGATATTGCTTCAAGACCTGATTCGTTCTATCCGTTTGACCATTAGTCTAGAGATGATGAGCAGAAGAAAACTGTAAGGATATACCCAGATGCTTGCAAAGTGTTATCCAAAAACGGGATACAAACTGGGTACCATGATCGGATACGATGGATTGAGGAACTCCCACGCAATGTGGGTCCAGGGACATTTAGGAACAGGTAAAGGGCATAGAAGACCAGAGGGTTTCTTCCTAGGAACCTTACTGCATGCACAACGATCACAGGCCGTAGTCATGAACATCTTTGGATAAAAGGGATAACCAGAAGAATCTCTTGATAAGGAATTTGGTATTATTAACCCCTCTATGTCCAGCAATCAGTGAGTTATAGGACAAGATAATACAGCCTTCCGGTATCTTGGTTGTACGAAGTATCGTCCAGGAGGAGGTATCCCACCTTAAGGTCTAGGATACTGAGTTTTTGATATTCGATAAATGAGATTGGGAAGTATAGCGGCTAAAATACTAGCAGGAGGAATTATGCTTTCTCCTTTTTGAGGGGAAACAGGAGGATCGTGTAGTTTGGAGAGTGCATCAGATTTTTTGTTCTTTGATCTGTGATGGTAGGAGATTATGAAATTGAACTGCGTAAAAAACAAGGACCAATGAGCTTGACGAGGATTTAGATGTTTAGCTTTTTTGATGTAGAAGTGATTCTTGTGATCAGTGAGGATAGCTATGGGTGTAAGAGTACCTTCCAGAAGGTGTCTCCACTCCTCTAATGCCAATTTTATGGCCAAGAGTTCTCTAGTGCCTACATTGTGGTTGCGTTCAGCAGAGGTAAACATCTTGGAGGAAAATAAGCATGGGTGAATACGGTTAGCAGAGAAACATCTGCTCATCCAGATTCAACCTTTTGAAACTACTCACTTACAAGGAATGCATTACTCTCACTTTAAAGATCTAGGTCTTATTTGACTCTTTATTATTAAAGATAATCGTTCTTTATTGTTCTTATATTAATAAAGGAGCTTTTTATATGTTTTTGCACATGTGCTCAGGCACTTTATACTATATATGATGTATTTTTGTTTTGTTTCTATGCATTACATATATATGTTTCATTATACCATATTTGCTCGATTATAAGACGACCCTGATTTTAAGACGACCCCCCCCAAATTTGTACATTCCTTTAGGAAAAAAACTAAAGCCTGATTATAAGAGTACCCTATAGGAAAAAAGTTTAACTTGTATATATGTAAATTGCTTTTTAATATTTAATAAAAAATGTATATTATACAAATGCATTTCTTGTTTTAATTTGCTTTTATGTGCCAATGCGGCCTCTCTCCCGCTCCCCCAGCTGTCTTTCCCCCCCAGCGTTGTCTCTTTCTCCCCCCAAAACTTCTCTCTCTTGTCTCTATCTATCCCCCCTCCCCTTTTCTCTCTGTCCCCCTCCCTCCCCTTGTCTGTGTCTCCCCCCCCCCCTTTGTATGCCTGTGTCCTCCCCCCTCCCCCTCTCTTTGTCTCTTTCTCCCCCCCCTCCCCTTGTCTGTCTGTGTCCTCTGTCCACCCCCCTCCCCCTTACCTGGTTTTGTTCCCTGGTGGCTAGTGGGGGCAGCTCCATGCTGCCCGACACGGCAGTCTATTATGACGGACAGCTGGTCCTTCATAATAGACTGCCGTGTCGGGCAGCATGGAGGATGTCTGCACGTATGGTGCAGACATCCCCCAGCTGCGCGATTCTCCCTGGTGGCTAGTGGGACAGCAGAGGATGTCTGCGCGATGAGCGCAGACTCCCCTGCTGCCGCCCGGCACGATCACCGGGACTTCTGTGACGAAAGCGGAAGTACCCGGCTTCATCATAGAAGCCCCGGCGGTCGTGCCGGGCGGACGCAGACATCCCCTGCTGTTAGAAAGGGGGATCCAGGTCCCCTGCAGCTCTGCTGGGGACCTGGATCCATGTCTTATAATCTGACCTCAATTTGAGGTCAGATTATAAGACGACCTCGAATGTAAGACGAGGAGGATTTTCAGAGCATTTTCTCTGAAAAAAACCTTGTCTTATATTCGAGCAAATACGGTATTTGTATTTTATTTTAAATAATGTTGCCTTTGTTTATGTTACATATCACTTGCATTGCACTCTAGCAGGACACTATTTATATGCTCTATTTTCACTCAATAGTACATGAATCTATTTATTAATATAAGTATATGTCTTTTTCACATTCATGTTATAAAAACTGCACATTGTATTAATAAACTCAGATGTGACAATTAACATAATTAATTTGACCTTTGCACCTTTTGAAGTAACACCCTATTTAAACAGCACTGTTTCACTTTGTCTTTAGCCTATGATTAAGCGTGAGTACACGCGAAACGCGTAAGGCAATTTATTTCCACTCTATGCCTTGCTGCCTTAATCTGTATTTCTGATCACCTGCAAATAAATCACTATTTTTATATATTTTTGAATTGGGAGTGCAGACATCATTCTTTCTTTTTTTTGAATACGGTTAGTGACGTGATCCCTTTGTGACAATATGGCTCCTGCACCTGACTCGGAAGCATCGACTTCCAAAATGAAAGGTAAGGAGGGGTCTGGACGTATGAGTATAGGAGCTGAGGTAAAAGCATTTTTGAGATCTTGGAATGATTTGATGGCGTGGTCGGGCCATTTCTTAGGATTAGCGCCCTTTTTGGTAAACGCCACCACTTTAGAGAAATTTCTTATACATTTTCTGTAGTAATTAGCGAAACCTAAGAAGGGCTGTATTCCCTTAAGGTTGAAAAGCTTTGCTCAATTGCTAATGGCAGTTACTTTATCCGGATCCATCTCCAGAGCTCCGTTAGAAATCACATACCACAAAAACTTTATTCTGTCGCGTTCAAACTCGCCTTTCTCTGCCTTGGCAAAAAGTTTATGGTCTCGGAGTCGTTGAAGAACCTTTTTGATGGTGTTCCTGTAGTGTTTGGGATATATCATTATATCATATAGATATATCATGACGTGAGAGAGGAGCATGTCATATCATTGACAAAATTCTGAAACATGGCTGGTGCATTACATAAACCGAATGGCATGACAAGGTATTCATAATGTCCGTATCTTGTATTAAAGGTGGTTTTCCATTCGAGTCTGGTAAGGAGTGGACATGAAGTCGATGCGGTATCCTGACACTGTCTGTAAGACCCAAGGGTGGCCCATGTGTGTTGGAAAAGATGGAGCCTGCCACCTACTTTTACAGGGAAAGAACGGTAAGTTAGATGAATACTCACCATAAGGTCGCCTCAACTGGCCACGGTTCTGCCAGGGTCTGCTCCTTTGGGGGAAGAACGTAGTAGAAGCAGGTCTGTGGTCCGAGAAGGACATTCTGGAATTTCCAGGGCCTCTGGATCCTCGAAACAGACCTCTGGAGCCACAGCCGGGCAGATGGCACCTGAATCTGCTGGCCCCGCCAAAAACTTTATTATAGAAGACCCACTTCATGTTAGATTGAGCTTTGTCCAGTGCAGTAAAAGTTTGCATGGAAGACCCCAGCTCTTTGACAAAATTGTCCCCAAAAAGCATGCCTTTTGCTTGGGGACCAGGTTCACTGACAGCCATATTAACCATTTTAAGTTCGATTTTTAAAGAGAATGGCCTTCCCTATTTCAGAGTCTAAAGCCATATTGGCATTGCCAATTAAACATATGACCCAACCCTTAATGGTGAATAAATCCATGGGGTGTCAGTAGAGAGGCCGGTTTTGACCATTACAAATATCTTGTAATATCAGATGTCTAAGACCTTATCCTGGCATATTCTGAGTGAAAAATCCAAGCTCTTCTTGGCCTACCAGCCAGATTTACCCAGGAATTGGGTGATTTTGGGGTCGATCTCAGGGGTGTTACATGCCATATCTGGGACCGTAGGACGTGGGTACTCAGCTCACAGTTTATTACGAGTGGTTTTGTCTAAAGGCTGGTGTACCCATAGTTCAATGTATTTTGCTATATGTTCTGCAGGGAACCACTCCACTGAGCGGGGATGATGCAGATTATCAGGGTCGAACAAAGGTTTGCCCTGAGGGTCTAGTAAAGCCAAGATCTTAGTAGGGACCATGTGAGTGACATGGCCAGTGGTAGTATGATCGTCTGGGACTTCGTCCTCAGATGGGTAAAGGATGTCAGGATCATCCGACTCCTCTATAGCCTCCTCAGATGACTCAGATTGAGAAAAATCAATGGTGGCCTTAGCCGATTTCCATGCACGTACCACTTTAGCTCAGTACTGAGCTCTTTCCCGTGGTGAAACCATGGCCATCTTAAGTTCTTTGGAGGCATGTGCCTGAGCGTGGAGCATTTTGCAGGACGCTTTACAGCCAGGACCAGTAGGTAATGCCCTTTTCCCTAGAGGGAGGTGATATATGGGCAGGTGCAGGCTGGGTGACCATAATGGCAGAATAAAAAGAGTGTGCAATGCTGGTAGACATTAGGCCCATGACTGATTGAATTGCCTGGTTAACTGTCTTGCACATAGTAGAGTCCAATAAGGCAGGAAACTCCTCAAAGTTAATAAACTTTGAGGAAGGGTCCTCTTCTCTGAGGAATTCAGTATCCTGCTGAAAAGGAGTCATATTGGGGGAGTGAGATGCCCCAGGGAATTGCCTTTCCATGATGCAGTATCAGGCATTTAGTATACCGAGTGTAAGGCAGATAAGTAACCCAAATTCACCTGTAGTACAGGAATCAATAGATGCTCGTTTAGCAGAAAAAAAACAGGACAGCAGTAACACTTGTAGCAGTATTGACGGAGAGTGAATGGGAACAGTGAGTTAAAATGGCCACCGCGCTTAATCATCCGGCAGGCTCTGGTAAAATGGCTGCCGTGAGCAAGAGCACAGTGTGTATAGCCATGGGCTACACTAAAATGGCCGCCTCGAAGGACAATGCGCAAGCTCATCGGGAAAAAAGGAGGACCGCCCCAAAAGATGGCCACAGTGACGCGCAATGCACATGCGCAGGGCTTGCCTGACGGGCTTCTATAAAATGGCCACCGCAATGTGCTGTGCGTATCTGTGATGGGCCAGAAGATAAAGGAAAAAACACTGAGAAAACGAAAAACGAGCAAATAGCGGGGAACACAACAGGGTATAAACTGAGCAAAAAACAGGTACAGATGGCTATACCAGTATAAAGGGGGAGAGGAGGGGGACACAACCTAACCCAGAGGATGGATGGAGGAGAAAAAATATGGGCAGACACCCAAAAGAAACGGATAACCCCTAATGTAATTAAAAATTAACAAAATACAATACAAAGGCATATACAATTACACTATGACAAAATATGATAAAACAATCAGTATGTAAATGGTACTTAGCTGAGGGAGCAGCAACGAAAGAGGATGTTTTTCCTGATACACTAGACTATATAGGGGAGGGAAGGGAAGTAATATGTTTGGAATGTTCCTATTGGTAACATTTTTTATGCAATTTCCTATTGGTAACATTTTTTTATGCAATCTCTTTGCTACTGGGGGGGAAATAAAGTAAGAGATAAGGATATGAGCCTCCATGTCTTTATAAATTACAGCTCTATACACGTCACCATGGTACCACCTATGTTGCCCACATTCCAGCCTTTTTGATGATATGAGCCTACATTTGACTAATGATATTCAAAAAGGGTTTTACTATTTCAGGATCAGTAGGTTTGTCACCCAGCCAGTATTTTTTTTTTTCAATTAAAGGTGGCAATCCTAATTATCAGTTGTTTCCAAAAATACCAGTAGCTCCAGTAAAATGCTTACATTGTCTATTAGAGTGTAGTCTCTGGCTCTAACACTGGACATTTCCTAAAAAAAAACTTTATTTGTACTGAATTACAGTTAAACACACACACATAACAAAAACAAGAAAACGCCTGTCCTCGAGGGGTTAAGAAGATTCTTACTGTTTGTTAAGAAAAAAATGGACTTTACAACTCAATTCTACAACATAATTCAAACCATTATTCAGTTTTTAGTGTGTTCAATGTTAGGTAGCAATACTATATTACTGTTCAAATTCCTTGTTATAATTATCTATATGATAAGATAAAAAAAGACTAACTTACATTTTTAGACTCCGTCATCCTCTGAATTCAAGAACTAGTAACTGTAATCGGACATACAGACTATAGTATACTGCACTGCTAATTTCCAAATACATGAATGATACAGCTTAGTTAAGATCACCACATATAAGAGTTAGGACAGTCATGACATCATAAAGGCAGACTGACATCACATTAACTGATGTTTTGTTGCCATGGATACCAAACTAGGCTGTGTCCTTGGAAATACTGTGTAATATTTCCCTCCATGTATTATTGTAGGTTCTTAAATTGATTTTTTTTTTTTTTTTTGGAAGGATGCTTCTCTGATACCATAAGGAGTCATCATTGCAATAGGCAAAACTATATTGCCTAAATCTTAGGAAGAGAAAGGCTTTCTATAGCCTCAAGTTGAATGGTGGGTTTAAAGTTGACTGTAAATTGACAAGATTTCAGTAAGGATTAATGTAAAACAGTAATATTAATATTTCTTTTCATGTACTCATATTTAACGTCAAGTGACAGGTGAGCTGAAACTTACTAACAGTATACCATAATATTAGATGGTATTTCCCAAACCAAGTTGAGAAATGGTTAAACTTAGAACTATAAGCAAGAAGCAGAATATCTGTGTTGTAAAAATATTTGTATTGCCTTATCTCTGTTTGCTGAAACATGGAATTGTTTACTCAGTGTTAGATGTGAAATTAATTGTGTCAAACACTAATGGGGCTAGAGAAGGGGTGAGGAACATGTGGCCCTCCAGCAGCTGATGAGCTACATCTCCCATAATGCTCTTTCAGCTAAGGCTCTGGCCATCATCTAGACCAGATGATGAAAAAGTGTTTGACTGGATGGCATGGCCACATCTCATTAGCATTTAAAGTTTCAGTACTTTGGATGGTCATTCCTTACCTATATAAGAAAAATGTATTATACCCTGACCACACGAATGACTTGTTAATGGCTTTGATTCCAATCCAGTGAAGACGGGAAGAGGAATGAGACAGGGCTGCCCCTTCTATTTAATATTGGATTCGATAATTCAAGCCAGAATTCCCCCGACTTTCAAGGAATGGGAAATGCTAGTTTTTAAGCCTTGCGGAATCCTATAAGCAAAACAAACAAAATGTATTTGGGGCTTTAAACACCTCAATCAATATATAAGTAAATTTAATAATTTTCGTTCATCTAGTGGTAGGGGTGCATACATCCTCTAGGTGGCACTATTTCACAAAAACTAGAATGTTAAAACATATTAGAGATTGTTTAGAAACTTTAGAAGATATTAATATGACAACTACAATTTTTTCTTTCCTTGTGATTCTAACATAGAAGAACAAGTAAAAAGTTTAGTGCCCCTAGTATGTGTATAAACTGGTGTCCTTTTCCTAGTACATGTCAGTTTATCCTCTGACCAGCAGCTGCCATGGCTGCCTGGTCACGTTAACTTGGTCCCCTCCACTGATCCCATGAAAAAACAAGGGACTCTCTCTCTGCACAAGGAGAGAGACACTCAGGCCCTGATCAGATGTGCAGGGCAACAGGGCCACCATCACAAATGTCAGGGTCCCTTACTGGAAAAAATTCTGCCCCCCCCCCCCCCCGATATTTTATCCATTAATATCCCTATGATAATTTGCTCATTAATAGCCCACTGATTATCCATTAATAGCCCACTGATAATATGTCCATTAATATGCCATTGATAATTTGTCCATTAATATGCCACTGATGGTTTGTCTATTAATAGCCACTGATAATTTGCCCATAAATATGCCACTGATACTTTGCCCATTAATAATTTGTATATTAATAGCCCACTCATTATTTGTCCATTAATAGCCCACTTATTAATTGTCCATTAATAGCCCACTCATTATTTGTCCATTAATAGCCCAAAATCCCCCCCCTCCTCCGCCCTTCCCCACTACTTACCTGGATGCTGCTTGTCGGCCATCTCCTCCGCAGGGTTTCTTCAGCCACCGGATATGACATGACGACATTTCCGGCCCCTATGACTAGAACCCGGGTCCATTTGCCGGCTGCTGCCCGATCTTGACTGGCTCTGTGTGAGACAGTCACATGGGCAGCGCGCGAGCCCATGGGGCAGCTACTTTGAGCCCCCAGGAATGAATGGGCCCTGGGCAGCTGCCCCGTTTCCCTCTGTTGGCGGCCCTGCAGGGCAAGCCCTAGCTCTGGCTGGCTGTGTGCACCAACACGGTCAGTGCATACCAGCCTCCCCTCCGTCTCTGTCTCACAGTTGATGCAGAGCCAAAATTAAACCTGCATGTATTTGTAAAGATACACAGAAGGGGAGCACTATTTGTTAGCACTTGCTTACACTAACTTTAATTGTGCTTTAATTTAAAATAAAAAAAAGTACTAAATATTGGTATTAGTTAATTAAATAGCTACAAACACATCATTACGTGGTCTTCATTAAAGAAGCAAATTAAAATGAAATTCATATGGATACTTTGAACTGTTTAATTGGTAATAAATGAGTAAAACCCCAAAGTATACAACTTTTTCCATTTATATGCAAAAAGGGAGAATTGTGTCAAGTGCAACAATATATTTTGCACAATATCTAAAAAAAAACTCATCACAGAAAGCAGCAAATTAGATTAGATATATATGAAATCTATGTAATAAATCTACATACCGTATTTGCTCGAATATAAGACGACCCTGATTATAAGACGACCCCCCAAACTTTGGATATTGCTTTAGGAAAAGAAATGAAAGCCTGAATATAAGACTACCCTATAGGAAAAAAGTTCAACTTGTATATATTCACATGTAAATTGCTTTTTAATATTTAATAAAAAAAATGATATTAAACAAATGCATTTCTTGTTTTTATTTCCTTTTATGTGCCAATGCTGCCTCTCTCCCCCCCCCAGCGTTGTCTCTCTCTCTCTCTCCACCGTCCTCCCTCCTTTTCTCTCTCCCCCCCTCCACCTCGTCTCTTCCCCCTCCCCTTGTCTCTCTCTTCCCCCCCTTGTCTCTGTCTCTTCTCCCCTCCCCTTGTCTCTGTCTCTCCCCCCTCCTCTTGTCCCTGTCTCTCCCCCCCTCCTCCCCTTTTATCCCCCCACCCCCCCTTGTCTCTGTCTCCCCCCCACCTTGTTTCTTTCCCTATTGGGGGCAGCCGGGGGATGTCTGCACAATACGTGCAGACATCCTCCATGCTGCCCGTCACTTCCGTCTATTATGATGGACAGCCGGTGCGTCATAATAGACGGAATTGTCGGGCAGCATGGAGAATGTCTGCACTATCGTGCAGACATCCCCCGCTGCCCAAATCTCCTGGTGGCTAGTGGAGGCAACCGGCTTATGCACGATACACGCAGACATCCTCCGCTGCTGGCAAGCACTATCGACGGGACTTTTATGATGAAGCCGGAAGGACCCAGCTTCATCATAGAAGTCCCAGCGGTCGTGCCGTGGGGCAGGGGAGGATGTCTGCCTGTATCGTGCAGACATCCTCCGGCTGTTAGCGAGGGGGATCCAGGTCCCCTGCAGCTCTGCGGGAGACCTGGATCCCAGTCTTATAATCTGACCTCGATTTGAGGTCAGAATATAAGACAACCTTGAATATAAGATATAGTAGATAGCATTTGCTCTGAAAAAAACCTCGTCTTATATTCAAGCAAATACAGTATTAACTGTTTTAATTCATAAATTGTACAGATTAGCACTTAAAGCGTATGCATAATAATGACTTAAGCTCTCTGATAGTATTATGGAGACAGCACAATCAAAACTATTTCACATATATCTTGAGGATAATGGAGTATTAGAAGCATAAGTGTCTACTCAATAAAGAGAGAATTGCAGGAAATTGAGATGGGAATTTCAAAATTAAGGCCAAGGTAGCCGAGTTGGAAAAATTCTCCCATTAAGCTGAATTGGAGATTTTTTTTTTTCCAACTTAGCTACTTTGGTAATTCCTTGTATTGTTGATCTTCTGAAATCCTGGCATGGACTCCTGAATAGGACATCACAAAACATTGTTTAGTGGAGAAAAAAAGATGATGGACATAGTATCCTAACTGCTCCATGAGGCTAATGAAGTGTGGTGTTATGGCAGGCAAGCTTTAGCTAGTGGACAAAGAAAAAGTACATCCTGCTACTTTACCACTAGGCAGCCACAAAACTTAGCAAATCTGGTGGCTCACAACCCACCTATTCATCCTTGATAGGACTCATCAGCATGAATTTGGTTTCTGGAAATCTGCTTGTTAAACAATGTTACACTATGCAATTACAATAACTGTAATTTGGCATTTAAAACGCTGTATCTCAGAAATAAAACATATCTCTAATATTGCCATAGAGAATGCAATATTACCAAGACAAATTCCAAGATCTTGGTACTTAAATATTTCGTTTTTATGTTAACTAATTGGCCACTTGTAAATTACATTTTTATATTCACATATTTAAATTTTATACATTTTAAGAAACTTTAAATAAAACATCATTTTTTTAACTCAGTATTTTCAAGTGTCTCTTGATACTGCTTGATGATTTCATTAAAGGAAGAATATCAACTTCGGTGTCTATTTTATGGGAAAGCTCATGATTTATGCAATGTGATTAACTGGCGCCTCTCACCTGCACAGTATGAATCTCTGCTCTTTTAATTCAGTTTGCAATGGATTTGTGAGTGGAGGACAAAACATCTAAAAGTGCTCATCTGTCTCATCATTGATTTTCACTCATGCAAAGGGAAGAGATAGAGCAATTTTGCAATAAGAGTTGTATAATAGGGTTAGAAGAGACACAGTTGTGTAAATGTATAGTATGGTTAGTCACCCGTCTAGAGTCAAAGTGTTCCACATTAACTTTCTTTAAGCTTCATGTGTTCTATTTTGTACATTAAAAGGATGCAGTTAGGGTTGCCACTTGGCCGGTAAAAAAATTGTTGGAGGCCAATGTTAAGTCTATGGAGGCAGTAGCATGGCCGGTAATTTTTGTAGAAAAGATGGCAACCTGTCACTCACCTGATCCCCTCACATCGCTTGTCACCTCCTTCCTCAGGCCGTCATAGCTCTCATGTTGTTGCGGCAGCCATGTTTTTGGAGTCAGGAAGTCACTAGTGACTTCTGGAGACATTTTTCATCTACGGTGGCCATATTTTTGGAGTCTGTTTGCTCTCTAAACAGACTTCTAATAGATGCATTCATTTTTTTTTTTTTTTCGGTTTTACTTTCTTTCTATCACTTGGGATCCTCTTCTATTGTAATATATATGCATATATATTTTAGTGTTCTGTATTCTGTTTTTTCCTGTTCCTCCCTCCTGACACACCCATCTCCTTCTCCATTGGTCTATGCTAATTACTTCCTATATTTATTCACCTGTTCATTCGTTTTCCAGTTGCCTGTGCAAAGAGTTCTCTCTATTTTTGGGCTATTGTTATATTTTGTCTGACTCCTGATATTGACTCTTGGCTTGTTTCTTGACTGTTTTTGATCTCCGCCTGCATCGACCCCGGATAGTACCTTGACATCGTTTGATCTCTGCCTGTCTCGAATCCTCAGCCTGTTTTTGACTTTGCTTGACTTCTGCCTGCCTAGACCCCCTGGCTTGTTCCTTGACTCCGCTTGTTCTCAGCCTATTTATATCATCAACCTGTTCCAGTCTGTCTTGTCTCCTGTGCTGCTCAGAGTACTCCAGCAACCCATTCCTGGTTACCTCTAGGTTGTACTTGTGCAGCACAAGCCCCTGGCAAAACATTACCCCGGGCTCAACCTTCGGGTACATATTTGTCAGGGTGAACACCACAAAGTACTTCCCAAGAGGTGATCTTGCAACAAGGGTCCCTCCTCCTGGGTGTCACTGGTACACCGTAACACAACCCTAGATGCAGTGTAGTTTGACTTCAGATATTTCAGATGAATAAATGGCTAGGCCCACTTTTTACCCTAAGCATTCATACTTCTCAATCATGCTGTCTAAATTGATACAGGTTGAACATCCCTTATCTGAAAATTCAAAATCCGAAATGACTCAAACTCTGGAAAATAAATTTCGGATGTGGATCAGTTAGGACAAGGGATACTCACCTTTCACAGCCGGTGAAGCACCTTTGCTTCACCCTTCCGAGTGCCGTAAATTTGGAGCCCGTTCCCAGAGTGCTGAGACGGAGGGAGGGACTTCCGCGCATCGACGGATAATTTTGGCGGCACCGAGGGATTCTCAACCTGTACTGCTTTCTTGCTATTGACCTGTGTAGCTAGAAACCTAGAATGTGTTCGCACATAAGAACCATTCTGCCCAATTTAAAATACATTTTAAAAAATTCGGAATACTTTCATTAGTTCCTGGCCTTATCTTATATCTAGTATAGTCTTATGCCTATCCCATGCATGCTTAAACTCCTTCAATGTATTAAAAAATAGATCTTACCTAAGGACAACTACATTTTTTGACTCAATTAACTTAATTGAACTTATTTTTTCCCCCTACTTTATAATTTATTTGTTTTATACAATCCCCAGACCCCAACTACATTTCACATGATTTTGCAGTGGAAGAAGCCACAAGCCACACGCATCTTCCAAATTGCATTATTATCACCTAAGTTCATTATTGACTCTGTGTTGAAATTTTTTTTATTTGTCCTTTAACTCAACCTACTTCTGATTCTGGCAGAAATATGAATGGTGAGACATATTTTGAGGACACATAGAACTTTTGCATGTTTCCCTGCAGAATGTATTATTTATTTGTTTTCAAAGTAAAATCTGTTAATTAATCAAAGCAATTGCTTCTTGTGGTAGCTAGACAGACATGGGAGGAGAGAGACAGCAGACTGGGGAAAGAGAGACAGCAGACTTGGTGGGGAGGAGGATGAGAGAGACAGACAGGGATGGCGTGGAGGTAGAGCAAGACAGAAAGGGATTGCGTGGAGGGAGAGTGAGACAGACAGGGATGGCGTGGAGGAAGAGCGAGACAGACTGGGATGGAGTGGAGGGAGAGTGAGACAGATGGTTATGGCTTGGAGGGAGAGCGAGACAGTCAGGGATGGCATGGAGAGGGTGGCCCAACAATAGGATCACATTGCATGTGTGGCTGCATCTGACGTTGTGTGTGTGTACATGAGCCTGCATGTGATACTGAAAGTGTTACTGTGTGTGTGCGTGTAAATGCAAAATATATGTTCGCCTAGGGTGGCAAAAGGTCTTGCACCAGCCCTGCTTCTACTTCACTGCCGTTTACCCTATTAACAGCTGTATCAAGATTCATCTCTCAGTTCCCATTCAAATCAGTTTCACTCCTGGTCCCATTTGAATTAACATTCACAAGTTCTACCAGTTTCAAAAAGGTGTGTAAGGCATGTCATTAGATGATAGACACACCAAAAATTTGATTAAAAAAAATATTGTTTTTTTTGGAGAAGGACTATGGGATAACTTTTAAATGGTACTTAGCGGAAGTATCATTCAAAAACAATAAATAAGAGATAAACACTTGGGGTATTTTGACACATTTCATGTAGCCATTTTACCACCAATCTTTGCCAAGGTTTGCAGCAAAAAATATTTTTAAATTTTTTTTCAAATAGATTGCAATTTAGGTAAACATTACCTTAAAATGTGAAGGGGTATTTCCAAATAACACCTCAATATGTGTTCAGCAACATCTCCTGAGTACAGGGATACCCCCCATGCATAGGTTGTTGGTTTGTTTTGGGGCTAAAAGGCCACATTTAGGGGGGGCGCAATTCCAACCTGTAATTTTGACATGTAGTCAGCCTGCGCCCATGTTCCATTTAGAACATTTTTGAAGCCGTCCAATGAATTTTACCCCATCAAACCATATATTTTTGGAAAAAATACATCCTAAGGTATTTCAAATGGTGGTATTATAATACTGTATATGTACTAATTCTACCACCAGCCTTTGTAAATGTTTGTGGTAGTACTTTTTTGGGAGTTTTTTTTCCACATGCATTGTACTTCAGGCATAAATGCTCAGCAGAGCATCCCCACTGCTTGTCACTGTGCCTGGCAGTCACTGATTGCCTCTGTGAAGAGGCAATCGTGTGAGAGCCAGAGAGCACAGGAAGCAGGTACTTCCTGCCTCCTGTGCTCTTGCCCTTAGAATGGCAGCGCCATCTTGGTCACTCAGTGACCAAGATCGTGCATTTTTTTTTTTGTGTTCCTGATTGCCTCGACTTGCGAGGCAATCATAAACACTTGCTGAGCATAGGAAGCGAAAAATTTGCTTCGTATGCTCGTTTTTTAAATGCACGTGTTTTAAAGGCACTGTGCCTTTAAAACCGGCATTTCAATCGCTCTCACTGAAGCATCGTTACAATACCATTAGAGCAATGAAATCGGAAAAACTCCGCTTTCAGTGCTCGTTTTGACACAGGAGGGACTAGGTCCGTCCTGTGTCACTAACGCCTCGGCACACAGGATGGACCTAGTCCGTCCTGTGTCGCCAAGGGGTTAAGGGATCTGGACCCTGAATAAACTGTTGTGTGCTTGCATTCTGACAGGTGTGTGTGATCATTTGGATAAGAGATACTCAACCTGTACAGTATGTGCAAATACATAAAATTTATTTGTATAGCTCCAGCAATTTACATAGCACTAGGTACAGAGCACATAGTGTGACTACATTCTAAGTTAGGCTTACTTTTAATGAAGAATAGATGTTTTTAAAGACATTGACTGTTGTACCCCAGTGTAGTGCAAGTAAAAAAGCTGTTCTTTCATAAGAGTAAAATGAGGTAATATGTGTGCCGATATAATTTTATATTGGGGACTGCAGGCATAGGCAGGTCTGCGGCCCCAGGCATTTACCGACCTGTAGCCCAGGGGGACGAAGACCATGATTTATTATTTTTAGTGACTGAGGGCACTGTGCCGGCCCACAGCCACAATATTATTTTTAATAGGGAAATCATTAAAAAAAAATGCTGTTCTTTTATATCTCAGCTTGCCTTTCTGCTATCACTCTGTTTAGCCTGCACTACTTACTCTCCAATGCTATCCTCCATGTCTGCTCCAGGATGTCTGCAGAGTTTCTCCGGCTTGTGGTCTGCATTACTGGATAAAGCAGCTGCTACCTCAGGTCCCTGGTATGTCATCATACAAACCTGGGGGCTCAAGCCTACTCCATTTATGCACATTGATCTCCTGCATGCCATCAATGTATCCAGTCTCACCTAAACCGCATCCCTGACATATATTGGAGACCACATGGGAATTCTAACAGATATACAACAGTGGAGAAGTTACAAGATAGAGATTTGTTTCATCCCAAAAGAGTGACTTGTAACGTTGAAACATAGAAACATAGAAAGTGTCGGCAGATAAGAACCATTCGGTCCTTCTAGTCTGCCCAATTTACTGCCTGACATCTTGGCGTAAGTTAATTTACTATTGTTACAAACTCATGCTCGTTGCATTTAAATTGTTTGATTTAGTCCATCTACATGCATAGCAACTTGTACACAGGAGAAAACCAGAAGTGGGTGTTAAGAAGTTATATTTCTTAATGGGATGTGACTTAATTATATTATTGCCCATTTTTTGCTTTAACCTACGGGCCCTATGAAATACTACTTTTGGTACTTCTGGTAAGAGGGGTTTTAAAACTTCATCTTTTTGTGGGCGGTGCCAATTTTTTTAAATAGTCAAATTCTTGTTAAGATAAAAAATAATGTGTAAGTTAATTGAAGTTTCTGATTTAACTTAATATTTAAGTAAGTCATCGCTCTTTAAGTTAGTTATTTATTTCATAGCCTCCTCAATACTTGAGTATTTTATTTCAGCTAACTGGCCTTTATGAGTACCTGCCTGTTGTTGAAATACTCCCATTTTTACTAAAAAAGAGAATTTCACTTGTGGAAAAAAATAAAGGGTCGACACAATTTGTGCCAATAATCAACCCTGAAATGCTGCCTCCGAATTGCCGATTGATTTGAGGCACGTCAGGACCCAAATGTTGAGCTACCCAGGTAGCTCTATGTGCCTCTGAATACGTTCGCAATTCAGAAAACATAGGCGTAACAATATCTCCCAACACCGAATGCAACGAAAAAAAGTGATAGCCTCAGCTTTGGCTTATTTTGGGATGACCTTGGCTATTCTGACTATAGCTGAAGTCCTCTCATAGAAGTCTATGGGAGGACTTTGGCTGTAGCCGAAATCCTCACCGAAATGGCCTGAAGTGTAATAAAATAAAAATCAGTAAAAACAGAAATTAAAAAAAATATTATATGTAAAGTACATAAAAATAAAGTAAATTAACATAAAATAATATAAGATTTGTTATTACATTTTAAAATGCTTATATTAATGTAAATATATTTTATATAATGTATAACATATTATAATTGTATATACATATTTTTGTGCTTAAAATATGTTTACATTAATTCTTATACACTTTTCTATTCAATTCTCCAACTAAAATCTGGAGAATTGAAATTGTCGAGTTTCACCTGTTACGTGAATTCAGAGCAAGGTTAGGGGTGATTGGCGCATATTGGGTAGCTTAAAATCTATGCTTTTCTTTTCAAAAATGTCCTGATTCTAACACATCTGATGCTTTGGTTTCCAAATGGCCAAACTGCAAATTCAGACAATAACTCAGGGATAGCATTTCGATGATTTGTGAAATTCAGCTAAAATGCCCCACCCGATCGAATTCGGGACATTTCGGGGGAAATTGAGTAGGCCCTTATACAATTTGTTCCCTGTTTAATTTTCTGGGCCAGGGCCGGACTTTGGGGTGTGCAACCTGTATGACCACACAGGGCACAACACCCAAGGGGGCGCCACTTTAAAAAAAAAAAAAAAAAGTTTGCTGATAGAGGCACTGGCTGGGAAGATCAGAAGATCTCACCTCACCAGTCCTCAACTTGGCTGCAGCACAAGATCCGGGTAGGGGGTGGATCTTACCGGGTGTGAGGTGAAGGTCCGCCCCCTCCGTGTGAAGCAGCGCATGTGCTTCACCATGATGCCGCAGCCAGCATGAGCTCTGTATGTTAAACGCACACAGAGCTCAGTAAGTGCTCCTCGCGCGTACTGATGATGCAGGGGATCGTATTTTTGATGCCCTCCATCATCACTATGACCAAGAAGCACGAGCAGCACTTACTGAGCTCAGTGTGCAGTTAACATACAGAGCTCATGCTGCCTGCATCAAGTAAGAATGTGAGGAAGGGGGGAGAGAACAGGGAGAGAACATAGGAGAGGGGGAGAAAACAGACATGGGGGAGGATGGGGAGAGAACAGAGGAGGGGGGAGAGAACAGAGGAGAGGGGGAGATAACAGAGATGGGGGGAGGAGAGGGAGAGAACAGAGGAGAGGGGGAGAGAACGGAGATAGGGAGGAGGGAGAGAACAGAGGAGGGGGGAGATAAAAGAGATGGGGGAGAGAACAGAGATAGGGGAGGGAGAGAGAATAGATATGGGGGGAGGAGAGAGAGAGAACACATTTGGGAAGGAGGGGAGAGAGAACACATTTGAGGAGGGGGAGAGAGAACAGATATAGGGAGAGGGAAAGAGATATGGGGAGGGGAAGGAGAGGGAAATAAATATGGGGAGAGGCAAAGAGCTATGTGGAGGGGAAGGAGAGGAAAAGAGATTTGGGGAGGGGGAGAAGAGATATGGGTTAGAGGAAGAGATATGGGGAGAGGGGAAGAGATATGGGGATGGGAAGGATAGATAAGTGATAAGGGCAGAGGGATAGAGATGAGGGGGAGGAGAAGGAAAGAGATCTGGGGAGGAGAAGGAAAGGGATCTGAGGAGGGGAAAAAGAGATATGGGGAGAGGGAAGGCAGTAAGGGGAGGGGAAGAGTTGATAAGAGATATGGGGAGAGGGAAAGAGAGATAATTCATATGGGGGAGGAGAACAGATATGGGAAGAGGAAAGATAAAAGATTTGGGGAGGAGGTGAGGGAACAGATATAGAAGGTGAGAGACAGACAGACATGGGGAGAGGAGAGACGTACATGGGAAGGGAGAGAGGCATAAAATGGGGGGTTGGAGAGAGACAGACACGGAAGAGGAAAGAGACAAACATGGGAAGGGAGAGAGTCATACATGGAGGGAGAGGTAAGAGACAGGCATGAGGTGGGAGAGGAGACAGGCAGACATGACGGTAGAATTTATTCTCTAAGGGAATGATGTTCAACTGTTGAAAAGACCATATATACTTTCATATTACTGCAAGAAATTAATAATGTCCACAGTCCACCCCAATCCTAAGACTGCCACACAGCCCTCAATATTAAATAGTTGGACAACACTGCTATAGGGGACTAGCTTTGGGGACCATAGATGCAATAGCTGATTTGTAGGCATTTTAATTTGCTATATATGTAGGTCTAACAAAATTTCCATCCATATAAAACATCAACATAAACTTTGCAAATCCACTATATTAAAAAAATGGCACTCAATAGTATGCAAAAAAAGTAATTAAACTGGTCACATAAATCAGCTACATAAATTACCTATAGCATCAGTTTTTTTTTTCCAATGCATCATTATCTCTTCAAAAGGATGTATCTAGTTTTCTCATATATTATGTGCGAAATTCATATATGGCATTAGTACATTAATTTTCCTATCGACTTTGACCAACATTTTCATACATTACTAATTCACTTTAATTTCCTTGAATCTGCCCGATTCCAAAATGGCGGTCTGGGCAGTGCCTGCACTTCCGTTTATCTGACACAAGTCAGCTGACAGTCGCCTGACAGATAGTGGGAGGGAAGTGGTGTGGTACAGGAAGGGCCACAGCGGCGACTGCGCGGTTCTCCAGCCTGGGAACGGGATTGGAGGAGCGGGGAGGGGATTCAACATGGCGGCGTCCAGCGGCAGCCTGTGACTCAGACACATAACTACGTTCCATGCAGACATAACGGGGAGGGGGTACTTGGGTGCACGGAATAACCAGGTCCGTTAAACATAAGGAGACGAGGCATCGTGTGGAATTACTGAGAATAGCGAGAAAAGGGGCGGGGACAGGAGCCCCGGATACAGCGCGGCTCCCAGGAGCTAACGTGCCACTCACTGCTGGGAGTGCAGGTAAATGAAACACGCATGTGCCTTATTGTACGTGTCTAGTGTAAACCCACACAATATAATGCCGTGATGACTGACCTTTGCCAGCCTAGCTGGTTTGGACATGACGTTCTGTAAAATAAATGGCTGAGCATCATGAGAACTGTAGTCCACCACAATTGAAGAAAAAGCTTAGGCATCGATTGCAGAGTGACAGTATGCATTGCAAATATGTTCATGATGTCATTGCATGGATTTGAATAATTAATGCACTAAATGGTACAGAAGTTGCTGTCTATGATTATAAATATGGATAATTTAGGTTTTACGCTTTAGGATACGGTTGAAAAATTATCTAGGTGTCCATTTCATTTTTTATTCATTCATGTTGGTTGTTAATACTTCATTGTTAACTGCTCTATTGCACAGATTTATGTATGTGTGTATTGCATATGTATATTTGTGTACACTTTAATAGATATGTGTAAAATATGTGCATTTCTTTTTTCTTTTAATCCTTAAAATAAATCTAACTTTGCAGCCTCGATTTTGTTAGTGGAATTTATAGATTTTCTTTTTTTCATGCATATATCTTGTTCATGCTAAATTTGTATTGACTGATTAATGGGATTTTTTTTTCACCTTTTCAGAGTAATGACGTAATTAACAAATAGCTGGATGTGATCACACTTTGAACGTACCTAGTAATACATTAATGTTGGATGTGATCACGCTTTGAACGTACATAGTAATACATTAATGATAGTTGCACTGGAGCACAACTGCAAGATATTGATGTGAATAGTAACTAATCTTAAGTAAACTTCTATTTACTGTCACTAACAGATTAGTTGGCTGTCTCCTCCCTTACTTGAATCTGACAGTGGAGTGACACCCTTGTTGGACGCATGAAGTAGTAAATGATAAACCTTTTTCTGGTGAAAATTAATAAGGGTGCTTTTCAATGAGTGATGATAGGTCAGGCTTCACAAACTAAATGAGAGTTTAAAGGGGCAGCTCCACCTTCAAGGCTTAATTGTTTTTTGTACCATATAGGTACACAAAAAGAAACGATCTGTCTTATCAGTCCCCCCCCCCCTTTCAACTTCCTATCTTCTAAAAACTGCATATAACGTTTACTGGATTTACTGCTATTACAACAGTTCTCCTTCCTTATTGGATTCCCCTGAACTTAAGTCCTGGTGATATTATTTTCATTGTGAAACCAAAAGAGAACTGTAAATCATTTAAAAATAAGTTTGTTAGATATATTAAAACATGTACATTTAGAAAATAAGCTAAGCTGAACTGCACCTTTCATTTTCTATGTTTTATTTAAAAAAAAGTCTAAGAAAAAGATAACAATGGGAAATGTTTCACCTTTTCAACCCTGTCACTTTTTTGCCCTATTTATTTCCTGAAACGAAACTGTTATGGTTCTAGTTGTTCACTTTTTGCTGTGTAATGTGTTACCCAATAGCATAATGTATCTTAGAGTCTTTTGTGAAAAGGAAAAACCAAACCTGTCTAGTGCCATTTCCTGCCATTAATTGATTTTTGGTTTTGTAATCTGTAAAAAGCTGCTCAGACTTCACTTCATAACAACATTTTTAATTAACATTTTACATTGAAAGTATACATTGGTATTTATTTAGCAAGATACTTGGTATCATGCTTAGAAGGTGCCTTTATCAATACATCTCTATTTTGTGGTTTAATTAGCTTTACTGGCTGCTTGAAGAGTAACAACTTTATCTAGCAGGGCTGACCTCTCCCAGTTTGCAGTAGAATATTCTCGTGTGTGTGCGCAATTGACAAAAACCCAGTCCAAATATGTCTGCATGCTTCCAGTACCCTTGCAATTGTTTTCTTCCTCCAGGATAAGATCAGCACTCATTGCTGTAATTATGAAAGTAACTGGATGGCTACCCAAGGCTGGTAGCACCTCTGAAATCACCTCTTTAGCTCCTGATTTTATAGCTCAGCATCCACCCAGAAAGTATTGGAACCTTGCTATTTGTACCCCAACAGTAGTCAGTATTACTAGCAATTAGATGCACAAGAATAACCATTTATTGCAAGAATCACAGGAAATTATATATATCACAAGAGCTGATAAATCATGATTAAACAACTTTTAAACACATTAGCTGTAACTCACTCATTTCAGGATTTGAATTTGGTGACAGAATAGTCAGAACACTGGAAAGGAAAGCGTGACCATTAACATAAGAGGGGGAGTGGTTTTGTCCCTTTAATACCTTTAAACCCTCAGCCAATAGGAAAGTGATGCCACTTTCCAGCCAACAGACAGCACTTTTAATCACTGATGGAAACAAGGGAAATAGTATGAGCCCTGAGACTGGGACACAGATGGGGGAACACAGAACAACAGTATTAGGTCATGGATAGTCCGGGAGATGAAATGGCTGGTCTCCGCTCAGCCCGATTACTGTAGCCTGCCTGGATCCTTTTCTGGGCAACTTGCTGTAGAAAGTCCTGATGGCTTAAACGGCAGGCAGCGACCATCAGAAGTCGAGCTACATTCTCTCCACAGTGGGTCGACCAATCCAGGAGCGAGCTACTTCTCAGCGAGGAGGCGGTTTATTGGAATGAACTAATATGAACATAGCCTACCCAGTACTTTTCCATAGTCTTGGAAATGGGGCTTCTCTCGTTCTACAAAAGTAGATAGCTCCAATATATATGCTGCATCTGATGGTTCACTTCCAGGATGGAAGATTGGCAGCCCCTGGTAGTTTCAGAATACCACGACAGACTCGCGATCTGCTTAACAGTTCCATAGTATTTTCTCTTTTCGTCGGTAAAGCAATTCCACAGGATAAGGTTTAATCTCTTTGAACACCATCTCCCTCATGAATGGCCTTGAACCCTTATCACACTGGAATGGGAAAGTTCTTTGCGGCCGCCTCATAGTAGCCAACTCATTGTTGGACTTCAAGCGTCTGATAGTTCATTGCTGTCAGGAGCACCATCGACTGTTAGTTTTAGGGCTCGTTTAGGTCGTGTTAGTATTAGGGTTAGTTTGAGACTTTCTGTGTCAGAGACTTTTAGGGTAAGAGACTTTTTTTTATTTTGTATTAGTGGAGTTAGTGTTTGGTGCTGACGGTTCAGTGTTGAAACAGCAGCACTGTCAGCTCTCTAACTGCCGTGGTGATATGGTGGCGAGCACAGAGCTATTCGATAAGAATTTGCTTGCCCAATTGTTGCAATGTACAAATTTCTGAAGCCTTTTGGAGCTAGACAATTTGTCTATGGAAGCTAGGGAAATGGAGTCTCCATAGAATTCAATGTAAAACAGTCAAAAAAGTTAGGAGCCCAAATCTCACAGTCCCAATTTTCATTTTCCAGAGTCCATCACACTGGAAACTGCGCATATGGAATGTAATTTGATTATTTAGATATATGGATTGCATTTTGATTCTTACTGGAACCTTTCTTCCATGATGTTCACAGGCAGGAGTGGTACTGCTTTTGTACTGCTTTTATAATAGTGTTGGTTAAAATGGTGTAGATTTAAATTTTCTATATTTGGCAAGCCAAAGCTTTATAATGTGTAGGATGTTTATATTAATTTAGTTTGACTTTTTATTAATGTATTTTGTATTTGTCATAAGTAGCAAATTTAATAGCGGGAATCTTTTATAAGTTTTGTATTCCACTTGGATTTGCAGAGTGTTTTCAGGAACTCCTGTTCTGTGGTACTAAGTGGAGATGAGTTAACAGCAGATTCATCGCTCTGGTTTATTCTTTCAAGTGATGATTGGAATGTCACGAGTTCACGTTTCCTTATTTACATCCTGACTGTGCATTTCATACACCTCAGCTAGTTTTCCAGTACATTATGATAAGAATTATGGTTCAGACCGCTGACCTTTTTTAAAGAGACAGATCCACATTCTTATTTTCTGTAAGTTGTACATGATTTTAATATGACAAATGTACTTATTTTTACTTAAAACTATTTACAGTTCTCCTGGATTAATTTTTTAAAATAATTTTAACACTTAGTCACAACCACTAAGGAGGGTTTTGGAAAATAGACAGGGCTGTTCAGGGCCGCCACCAGGAATTTCAGGGCCCCTTACTGAACACATTTTCTGCCCCCCACCCCCCCTACAATATCTCCCACTCGCCCCACCTACCCTCACAAGCATGTTATCCCGGTCTAGTGTAATATGGAGGGTGGTTGGGAGCAGTTGGTTAGTATGCCAGTAATATTTTGCCACTCAATAAGTCAGTATTTAGCCATTCAATATGCCATTCTTTTGCCCCTCAATATGCCATTCTTTTGCCCCTCGATATGCCATTATTTTGCCCCTCAATATGTCATTCTTTTGCCCCTCAATATGCCAGGATTTTGCCCCTCAATATGCCATTCTTTCCCCATTTAATTTGCCAGGATTTTCCCCCTCAATATGCCAGGCTTCTTCCCCTCAATATGCCAGGCTTCTTCCCCTCAATATGCCAGGCTTCTTCCCCTCAATATGCCAGGCTTCTTCCCCTCAATATGCCAGGCTTCTTCCCCTCAATATGCCAGGCTTCTTCCCCTCAATATGCCAGGCTTCTTCCCCTCAATATGCCAGGCTTCTTCCCCTCTATATGCCAGGCTTCTTTCCCTCTATATGCCATTCTTTTGCCAATTAATATGCTAGTATTTAGCCCCTCAATATGCTAGTATTTAGCCCCTCAATATGCTAGTATTTAGCCCCTCAATATGCCAGGATTCTGCCCCTCAGTATGCCAGTGTTATGCTGGTTACTGTTACTGTTCTATGATATCAATCCCCTAACCTGTCAAACAGACTTCCATACCTACTTGCATGTGAGAGGTTACAGTTTAAGGAATTTTCCAAGATTGGAAATGTTCATTGCTCCCAGCCAAGAAATGTATTCAGTTTACTCCGTTAAGTCTTACCTTCACACTGAAGAAAGACTGCATTATAAATTGGATAAAAAGTGAAACCGCAGAAGTTTCCTGAAAAATGGTTACTGTTTGGGGGGTGTTTGTTTACCTTTTTTTTGTAAGACGTTGTTTTCCTCTGATTTGACATGTGATAACATGATTATCAAGTATTAGGCGTATTTGTGTAATGGGTGAGTTAACCCCTTGAGATAAATGTTCTTTTTTGAGATGGCGGATTAAAATGGCCAGCCACATGCAATATTTGCACAATTATCAGTACTCTGATGCTTTCTGCACACAGAGGTGATTTTTATTGTACACTGAAGTGTATATTTCTGTTTTGTTAAATGCATAAGGTGGTATCCTGGCTCATTCACTTCATAACTGCACAGCAAGAAATTTAGTTCTGCACATTTATTAGATCAGATTGTGAATGTTACTTTACAGTGTAAAAGGGAAGATTAAATCTCTGTATTGCAAAACATTGAACACAAAGATCTATTTGCATAGCAACTAAGCAATGCATATTTTATCTTTGTACTTGACTCGTCTTCTGTATTTCTATGACTAACACGGTACCAACTCTCACCTTTTATGAGTCCACCAGGCACAGTATCTGGATAATCATTATAGTTCCAGGAACAGGCTCACAAACAGAGGGGCTTAGTAAAGAGAATGGAAAGAACAGAAATGCCTAGAGTGGTTGATACTGTATCTATCCATTGATGATCTAAAGCCAATAGCGGTCAAAACATTAAGTGGGGCATAAGACTTTTTATGAAAATTTAAAGGGATATGTGATCTTCAAAAGTTTGTGAACCCCTGTTTAAAGACCTAGTTATCCGGGCCTGCCTAAAACACTTCAATGCTGAATCATGCTGCCTCAGTGAACGCAATAATACGTTCACACCTTTTTATCATCCTTTTTTTTTAAGTAAATAGAGATATCTAGGTTTCTTTTTGAGTGTGCTAGAATACATTTTTCTCACTCTAACTCATGATCAACGTTTCATTATGTTTCAAGGGGTGGTGGTGCGGCTAAAAAAACACGCATTGTAGGAAAGTACTGCTCCACTCAGCGTTTACCTTTGTAAGCAGTTTCAACAAAGGATTTCAGCAAGAATGAAAGACTTGTGTGTTTGTTAAGATGGAAAGGGCCTTTCTCCAGGATGAATGTGAGAAAGTTCCATACCTCTGCAAATAAAAGATTCCTTGGTCGTTATTGGTTTTGCACACCTATTGCTCAATTGCGAAATGTTTAAGGATTGTTTTGAGTTTAAAGTAAATAACAACTGAGCTACTAAAAAAAAAAAAAAAATGTGGAAGATGTAATTTCATAATAATCTTCCGCTGGATCATAGCATATGGCTTCAATGCACCACTCTGCCTCCCAAATGTCATGCGGAATTGGTCACAGGTAGTCAAATTTTGTCCACAAATTTTATGATTACTTGGTGCCAATGTCAATAAAAATTATAAATCTTTCTGAAAAAGGAGCATCCTTTTGCCATCTAGTAGTGCTCTTTCTTTCTACTTCTTCAGTAGGGGTGTGTAATATTTGTTGTTAAACCATTTGCTGCACATTGTACTGCAGTATTGAATTGCAGCAAATGACGTGAAATAAACAGTCATATAAAGACAGCTGGTTGGAAATAATAGGCTTCTGCGGATCCAATATCGTGTTTATTTGCAGGAACATCCTTTTGTCTTTGTTTACAGGAATGGATTATTGACTCTGGTTGACTGATGGTCAAGGAATATGCTGATTGAACTCATGTACCTGTAGATTGAAATGCCAGTCATAAACTGTTTACACTGCCTACCCCACCATTTACTTTCCATTTTGCAAGGCTCTGGTGTCATAATGGCTGAAATATTATCATTTTGTATTTGGAGAAAGGATAAAAACCCATTGATTCCTTTTTATTGAAGGTAATGTTGTCATTTGCACTGATATGACTACCCACATGCCGACCCTTTTAGTGGCACAGATGACAGTGTTTCAATCCGCAGGGCATTTATTCTTGCTACGCAATTTGTGCGTGCATATGATACGTTAAAGAAACTGGTGCCAAAAATGCATCTTCCAAATGTTTAATGCATTGTAATGCATGGTTTATATTTAGTATTGCTTAAATATATTTAAAAAAAATGGAATTTGTGAAATTACAGCAGTTTTCAATTAACCAGGACTGTCCACACTAGCTGAGTAAGTCGGGTTCCTTTTTTTTTTCCTGCTGGAACCAATGAGAATAATGCCATTCAAATGAATGGAATTTCCTGTCTCTCTAGTGATGTCATCAGCCAATGTTTTGCACTGTTAAGAGATCCTACTGTGTATAAAAGCAAGATCACTTATATTCCACACAATGGATTTTATTGCAGTAGCACAGGAAGTGACTAAATGAAATAAAACTTTATATGCCCAGTGTCTATATTATCAGTGCTGCCGCACCTGCAGTAAACATGCGGCGTAATCACTGGGGGAGAGGTTGTCAAATATTACAAATATGATTTATGCAGAATGCCTGCATCAAATCACACTGGAAGAAAGCCTGTACACTATACAAGCAGTAATCTTCATCTTGCACCAAAAGGGTGTTTGGGGACTAGTCTGTCCCTTTAATGTTAATCCCCTGAGCCTGCGACTTTTTGCTGAACTAATGATTTAACACTAGAAAAGAACTTTAATATGGCTTCACTTTAATCCCTTGTAATTCCTTTCCACTTTGTAAGTGGTTTTGATATACTTGATTGCTAACTGGCTAGCCAGACTTTGCTGACATATACATTGATAAGCCATAACATTTTGACCACTGACGGGTGGCAAGCCGGCAGAGGCAGGGCGATGCTTTTGGGCAATGTTCTGCTGGGAAACTTTGGATCCTGTCATTCATGTGGATGTTACTTTGACACATACCACCTACCTAAGCATTGTTGTATACCTTGTAAACTCTTTCATAGAAATTATATTCGCTGATGGCAGTGGCCTCTTTCAGCAGGATAATGCACCCTGCCACAAAGAAAAATGGTTCAGGAATGGTTTGAGGAACACAACAATGAGTTCAAGGTGTTGACTTGGCCTCCAAATTCCCCAGATCTCAATCCAATCGAGCATCTGTGGGATGTGCTGGACAAACAAGTCTGATCCATAGAGACCCCACCTCGCAACTATTAGGACTTAAAGGACCTGCATCTAAAATCTTGGTGCCAGATACCACAGCACACCTTCAGAGCTCTAGTGGAGTCCATGCCTCGACGGGTCTGGGCTTTTTTGGCATCAAAAGGGGACCCACACAATATTAAGCAGGTGGTAATAATGTTATGGCTAATTGATGTATGTGGACAATAGATCTTCTTACAACCAAAAGCGGAACTAGCTTTGACACCATTTTAATGAGGTCCAGCATTTCTACAGCTGGCCAAACACAACAATTTTTGTTTGATTCTAAGAAACAAGATTTGTTTCTGTTTTAATGCATGTCTTCAAGTAGCTCAGTAACCTGAAAATGTGTTTACATATATTCTAACAATAGGGGTCTTTTAAATAACAAACAAACAAACACGCTGTAGTGCCAGAGTGCAGGGCTGGAAGAAATGATGGTCTGTGCCTTTTGTAAGAGGCACAGACCAACATGGAACAAAAACGCACCCCTTCCCTGCAATGAGGTATAGCAGCAGGGAGGGGGGGGGGACACATGGATAGACTGACTGACTGACGTATATGATTGTGTATGTGACTGACTGTATGTATGATATGATTATGTGTGATTGTGTGTACTTTTTTCTGGCTCCTAAAAGTCAGTTAATTTTGTCAAGCCCTGGAGTAGTTTGTTTACTAAATAAGGAATCTTTTGTCAGTCTGTTTTTGCCATAGAGTGACTGACATTTGTAATGTATACTCTACTTCTCCTGTATGTGCATAATGCAGGGCTCGACAAACCCCGGGCGCCAGGTTGCCATGGCGATTAGGAAATCAGACCTGGCGCCCGGTTATAATGAGCCCCGCATGGTGTTCTCGTCGCTGGAATCTTTTTTTATTTAACAAAAAACCATGAATTCTCCGGCGCGCGAGGGTGCAGATTGTGTGCACAGGATGCGCACACTTCCTGCTCCGCCCCCTCGCGCACCGCGCTGTAGTGCCGAGTGCACAGACCAACGTGGACTGAGGCATAAACCAACGTGGATTTAAAATGCTCTCATTTTCTGCAGTCACACCCCCACTGGCCAATCAGCGTGCCGGTGGGCGGTTCCAGAGGAAGTGACATGCCCATCTGCCTTCCTTATTTCCCCCGTCAACTCTGACCAGCTAGGAGCAGTACTGTCAGGTGCGTGACGTCATGAGCCAGGGAGGGCAGGCTCGCTAAGTAAAACCAATCCCTCACAGTGCCATGGACTGAAAGGGTTAACAGCAGCCCTCTATGCTGTGGTTCCCTCTGCATAAGAAAAGACACCCCTAAATGGCTTCCATTCCCCTAGAGACACCATGCATGGCAGTCTGGGCATTGCAACCACTGTCACTGGTCAGGTTTCTAGCACTTCAGGCCTGTGACTCACTTCTATGTCTGACATTGTGTGTATGTGTGACTATGTGACTGACAGAGTATCTATGTGTATGCGTGTGTGACTGACTATGTGTATGCGTGTGTGACTGACTATGTGTATGCGTGTGTGACTGACTATGTGTATGCGTGTGTGACTGACTATGTGTATGCGTGTGTAACTTGACTATGTGTATGCGTGGGTATGTTTGACTGACTGTATATGTATGTGTGTGTGTGTGTGTGTGTGTGTGTGTGTGTGTTGTTGTCTGGCTCCTAGATTTTTTTGCTGGCTCCTAAAAGTCAGTTAACTTTGTCAAGCCCGGGCATAATGTATATGATTTACACATGTTTCTAAGCTATCGGATGGCCAGTAAAGGAAGAGAAGGATTATAAAATGATCAGGGTCATCTCAAGGCAATAAAATCTGCTGTAATCTTCTGGTGGCAAAGCTTATCGAAATACTTGACCGATACATAACCTGTATGATGTCCTGTGATCCTATTCAGGTAATGTTTCAGGTACTGTTTTTTGCCTGCTGCTCAACATGATTTTGCTGATGTTTTCTACTTCATTGTTCAGTGCTTTCAGTGCTAAGTGTATTTGTTTGATGGTACTCTCCATTAATAATAATGTGAGAAGTACTGTGAATGTGCAACAGGTGCCCAGTACTCTCTGGGAAGGTAAGCATTGAACATGGCTGTGACAATGATGTCATGCACTTTGCCAATCTTCATTCACCTCAATCAGTGGCAAACTTGTCTAAAAAAATAGACCGCTATAAAGCTATCATTTAATTTTTAAGCAATAAATACAATTTAAAAAAAAAAAATGGTCCAATTACATGCTTTGAAAAATAAATGTATATTTGTTAGTAATTACAGTGTACGGATATTGTACATATTACTGTCAGTATACAGTAGATACCAAAAGTAAATGCAGATTGTTATTATTATATATATTTTTTTCATTTTAAATAATTGGAGGATATTTTTAAATAGTTTGCTTGTACTGAACATTTTTACACATTCACAGCTCAAAAACATATTTCATGCATTCCACTATGTTAATAGCAGTCATCTGAATTCACTAGATTGTGCAAGTCTGTCAATGATTTCTTCTGCATCCAATTCATCTAACAATTCATTGTCAGTGTATAGCAACATGTATGATTCTCCTCAGACAATGACTTTCTTACCCTTGTCTTTATGATCTTTAGCTTTGAAAATGTCCTCTCACACATGAAGTCTGCAATCCATATTCTCACCATCATTAAGCAATAGCTTTAATACATCAAGGTTCGAAGCAAAAGAGAACAATTCCAATATTACTTGATCAAGCTGAAGACGGCTTAATAATCCCTTCATGTTCAAGGCCCTTCTGTGCAATAGTCATAAACTTTGCTGGGTCCAAGAGGGAAACATTTAGATACGACTTTTAGTATACAAAGCATGAATCTAGTGGCTGGACAGTGCGGTCTATTAGTGTAAACACATTTACTCACAAATCAGCTAGAGAATCCGCAGGAGAACAGGCAGCCACAACAGGATGGGGACCAGGCTTGCTTGTGGTGCCTTAGATGTAGTATACAATTGAGCCAAAGAGTGAGCTGGGAGGAAGGGGATTGCACAAAAACACAAGCGGCTACAAACTGGGGTAGACTGGATAGTGAGAGAGATTGAAGAGAGTGCTTAGGAGTAGAGTTGAGCGGACACCTGGATTTCGGAAAAAAGTCCGGGTTCTGGGTCGAACCCGAACCCCATTGAAGTCAATGGGGACACGAACTTTTGGGCACTAAAATGCCTCTAAAAAAAGTCCTGGAAAGGGCTAGAGGGCTGCAAAAGGAATTAAAATGTGGGTAAGAGTAGGACAAGTGCCCTGCAAACAAATATGGATAGGGAAATAACTTCAAAAAAACATAAAATACATACAAATTAAAAATACAGCTGAGCCATAAAATAGCACTAGATGGAATCTTTAATTTTAGCTTTGGAAGAACATAAATCTAAATCTTAAGCATGGCTGCCAGGATAATCAACAGAATTATCCATTTGAGAGAGGGTTGGAGTGCAGGGTATTCTCTTTTAGTTTATACTAAGTGACCCATAGGTTAAGGAGGCGGTGACCGTGGCGGTGTAGGTGGAAGCGGCGCTGGAGGAGGAGGAGGAGGAGGAGGTGGTATTTTTCAAAGTGCGCTGTAAGCACAGTATTTGAAGGTTCTATTTGACTCTCAGATGTAATACATGTAATGCTATTCTTATTCTATAAACCGAAATAGAGTCCCCATTCATAAGAATAGGTCAATTGACCTATTCTAATGAATGGGGACTCTTATTTCGGTTTATAGAATAGCAATAGCATTACATGTATTCCTAAACCGAAAGACATTCGGTTTATAGACTTTCGTTTTATAGAATACATGTAATGCTATTGCTATTCTATAAAAAGAAAGTCTATAAACAGAATGTCTTTCGGTTTATAGACTTTCGGCTTATGGAATACATGTAATGTCAATTGACCTATTCGTATGTATGGGGACTCTATTTCGGTTTATAGAATGACTTTCGGTTTATAGCCGAACCTCGCACTCCAACCCGAACATACAGTGAAATATTCGGGTTCGGGGTACAAACAGTGCGGTTCGGGTTCGCTCAACACTACTTAGGAGCATTCTAAACAAAAAAATAATACACTAGACACGTGACTTAGGGTATTAGAAAGCACTTTCATATGATGGGCAACAAAACATAAAATACAGCTATGATATAGTAATGATATGACACACTGATATTACACAGGGCAACTATTATATAGTAAAGGATATCAATAATTTACTTATCCGTATTTTACCGACGGTATGCATATAGAACACCCCCCATCAGATAATAATAATAAAATTATATGGCTGGTGGGCTCTGTATATCTATATTCAAATAAAATAATTATAGACATACTAGACCCCCCAGCCATATAATTGTATTAGTAAATGAAGCATCATGCAGCACCCCCTATCCAGGTATACAGCCTGGGGGAGCTGTATGATGATATGTATAACAATAATAAAATTATATGGCTGGGGGGCCTGTATAACTGGATGGGGGCACTGTATATATGGACCTCCACAATTTCAGTTAAAGGGACACTCCCACCAAAAAATGAAAAGGTTTTACTATTTTTATTTTGTATTGTTGATTTCAAATATATCTCTTGGTTTTCTTATGTGACTGTATTTAATAAAATATGGAACTAAACAAGTGTGACTGGGCGCCACCATTTTGTAGAATATAGTGTTTTTGGGTGCCACCCGCCCCCCCCCCCCCCCCCCCCCCCAGAGACTTTACAGCACAAATTTCTCGCTTAGGGCCTTGGGACACAGAATGCAGTCTTTAAGTCAGAAGTCTGATCATAGACTTGCATTGAATGGGAGTGTAATGTAACTATTACATCACAAGGGGGCGGAGTTATGATCCTGTTTGATCGGGTTAATCTCCTCTCTTTGTGTTGGAAGGCAGGTAAAAAAAAAAAAAAAAGTTGTACAAAGCCACCTAGTCTTGCCCACTATGATACACAGGTGCCAGTAAGAGAGCAGGGGAGTATTTTATGACCCAATCATGCAGACTGAGACTGGACGATTTTCGATGATGTTGCATCATGGGAAATATTATCAAAATGGAGCCAGGCGATAAACACCTAATTTTAATTTTCCTTTTATATGCAATTAATTCAATCATATAAAATAAATAATGGTGGCATATGACTTATATATATGTGTTTGTTTTATATGACCAGTTTATCTAGTTACATCTTATGTAAGTGGTAGTGTCCCTTTTAAAGGTAGCTATTTTGACATGCACAGCACTTACTAGGAGGATACTGAATCATCAAGCGCAAGTTCGCACTACAGGCGCAGGGCAGAGGAGGAGCAAGTCCAACATTATACGGCGATGCCGATCGTATAGTGTAATGAAGAAACTGAGACAACACACACAATGATTTCAGAAATGGTTACAGGCTCAAGGGGCATCTCCTTTGGGTGTCCCCAGGAATAACAGAACCAGGGGGGTACCTGCCCCTTTTGCCCTGCATTAAAAACCACCCTCTTTTTAACGTATTGTCGTCTACTGTTTAAGGGGGCCCACTTCATCAGGGGGCCACTTGCCATCTGGAAAGCTGACACCCAGGCCAGTCCACTGACCTTAATGGCGGCCTTGTGACTGAGGGAGGTCAAGTGGAATATCCTGTCCTGCAGAGAAACAGCAGAAAAATGCCATGGCTAGGTATAATGACAAAGTGTTGATGACTTAAAGGACATCTAAACTTGAGAGAGCCAGGCGCCGACTAGACCGGGCTGCCTGCTTCACATTGAAGCCTGTGAGTGCCTTGACAGTTCTGGGAGGCACATTGGCAAGTCTTGGGAACAGATTGGCAAATAAAATAAAAAAATAGAATCATAATTCGATAATAATTTGTATTTAAATATGATTTTTTTTTTTTTTTTTTTTACATGTGAATTGATACTTACTAGTAAAACCCTTTTTCCTATAGGGTAATCTTATATTTATGATTTTTCCTAAATGAATATCTAAAGTTGGGGGGGGGGGGGTGTCAGCTTATATTGAAGCAAAATCCGTTAGTTACGTGTTAGGACCAGTGCATATATCTATGAACTGTTAACTCTGCACGTGTTTTGTACGGAGTGTCTTCTTACTGGTCAGATTCTTAGACAGCAGGTGGTGTGAAATCTTATAAGTGGATTTTCCATTTGACTTCTTTTCAGCCATTTGCGTTGAGATTAGTTTTTTTCCAATACAGTCTTTTAATAACTTCCAACAATGGAAGATATTTTTTATTTCATTGTCTTTTGATCACAATTCTCTTTTTTTAAACATTTCTTTATAAAGATGGGTCCTTTTGGTTTAACTACTTTTACAATAGTGTCTGTACAACTAATTTAGCCATGTGACGATAATTCAGCTGCAGCTTTATTTAAAGGACAGTTTTTAAACTTATTTTCTAACCGTTATTTTCTAAGAGCCAGTTGCTGACCAGACTGGGCTGGCTAGTTTTCAGGGAAGCATGGCAACTGTCCGTCAGAACATAAACTGGCATGTGCTATTAAAAGTACATGCCAATTTATCCTCATATTAGAGACAATTTAATGTTTCAATTGTGCGTCTATATTAGAAGCACAAGTGAAAAATAGAATTTAGTTGTCTTTTGACTGAAGCAAAGGTTAAAAAAGATGTCCTGCTGGTCCTCCATAAACCCGAGGTGTATCTTAACCCCTTAGTGACCAAATGCTATGTTGCATTTGATGTGCCTTGAAGACCAGAATTCCATTATTTTTGTACTGAACTGTGAATTTCTTTCTTTGTGTTCAGTCCACCCACACAAATTATATATCATTTTTTAAAGGACAGATAGGGCTTTCATTTGATACTATTATTTTCATCATATGATATAATTTACTATTAAAAAATATATAAAATATGATGAAAATATGACATAAAAAACACTTCTTCTAACTTTGACCTAATTTTTTTTTACACAATTACAAATGGTAAAAAAGACCATCTATATATTTCTAATATTTGTCCTGAGTTTATTAATACCAATGTTTCCTTGTTTGTCTATGTTTTATTTCAAGTAATAGGGCAATATTAGTGTTTTTTTATTTTGTTTTCTAACCATTTTCTTCTACAGTGACTTTTTTACCCCAAACCTAAATTTACCCCAACTCTAAATTTACCCTAACCCTAAATCTACCTCACCCCTTAATCTAACCCTTGTAATCATCCGAACCCCCCTGTAACCATAATTATGACCCTAACCCTAGATCTAGGTTTAGTAGATCTAGGGTTAGCTTTTTCCATTTATTTATTTTATTTATTTATTTTATCCATTTTTTCTTACAGACTGTAATATACTTAACTGCCTCTAGGGGCAGTCAAGAAGCGGGTTCAGAGCGACGGAAGAGATTTTTTTTTTCTCTCTCTTCCGTCGCTCTGTGCTGGGCACGCTGTATTGGAGGAGTATGCTCCTCCGATACAGCACCCACCCATTGCAACACTTTAACACACATAGGCAGTGATGAGCTTTCACTGCCTATGTGTGTAACGCGCATACGATCACATTTGCAGTGATCGTATGCGCGCGGGGGGGCTGAAAGCCCTCTCGGAGGCTGTCATGCTAAGGCATGATTTGGGCCTATACAGGCCCTGTATTTCATATTCTGTGGTGTGTGTTTTCATGTTCAATGGTGTGTGTTCTGGAGTCCTATTGTCTAAGTTCCTTTGTAGACTAATTCTAATTAACATCTTCTAGGGAACAGCAAATGGGCCTATGCATATCCATCCCAGGCAAACTCACACTAAGGTGTGATCTGTTTGTTGGTAATTGTAGCATCCTGTACTCCAGTACCAAAATCAGACATTGTGGCATCAACCAACCCTGGGGGGTCCCAGTATACATTTGGCCCAGAGATCAGAAACAAATGCCCACATAGTTCTAGAAATTGCTGTATCTGGACACAGGTTGGGATGGGGTTCATAATCAATATATATTTGAAACCAGCATGGTCCAGGCTTTTGAGGGACACCAAACAGTAATAGAAGGTGGCGGGTGGAATGGGAGATATGAAAATATGGCATTTGGACTAGGTGCACACATATCATGTGTGATCTTAAACTGACCGGCTGGAACAGGGCATTAAGATGAGCCCAGTGTCATAATTATGCCACGCGCAGGGAACCTTCTATTACATATTTTGTGTTGTAAGGCAAAAGTTTAGCAGTTATGACCCCGCCTTCAGGATGTCATAATCTGCTAAGCCACTTATGCCCATCCTCTTTTCAGGTGACAAAGTGGGGCTGTCTTAGCTAAGGACAGAGGGGGATATAGTGGTGTGCAAGGGATAATGGGGGAGAGTCATTTTTACCATCAAAGGCCACAACAACGCTAGACTCCAGGAATCACCTATGGAATGATCATTTCTGTTTTGTCCTTTTTATTTTAACTTTTAATGGCCTGGGGTATTCATTTCCACCATGTGGGGAGAGCTTTTTTTGCGTTTTATCTTGGTTCTGTCTGTCTATGTTTATTCTTGGCATCAAGCAGCCCCCTAACCAACATCCCCCATAACCCAAATAGCCACCTTTTGTGAATCCTGTCTGCCAGCCTATTACCAGCAATTTGATCCAGAGTCCAAGGCCGTGTTTCTAAACTGGTGGGTCCTGGCCTAAAAGTGGACCATGAGCTGGTGTGGAGGGAGTTGCGTACCTGTGCCTTGGCCTCCTCAAAAAGTTTGACTCGGGGGGGGGGGGGGGGGGGGAAGAATAGTGACGTAGTACCTGTTGAAACAGAGGGTTGTTTCAACAGTGCTGCTTGTATCTCTTCTAGTAACCTCTCTATGTTTGGGATACTGCTGAGGCATTACTGTTTTCTTTGGGAATACAGTTTCAAAACTCGCCTGACGAGTCAAGTGAAGTTTGGGTCCGATGTGGCAGATACACGTCTGTGAGTGTGTAATGTACCTATCTTTGTGAGATTGGCTTCTCCGCTCTGGTCCAGGTGAAGACAAAATATAATAACATAATTTACATTGAACATGTCCTCAGAGTTGCTTTGTCTTCCAGGAACCCAGACTTTAAAACATACATCACTAGCACAAGGATTCCCCAGCTTTCTAATTCGTTCTAATTAGTCTTATATGTTTCAATGGCATTTTATTTTAGGGTTTTAGTTGTAGCATGTTTATTTTCACTTGCACTGTGATGACGGTTTTTGTTTGTTTCATGTTTTGAACAGTGCATGTATTCATTGTGGAACACTGTTTTATGGAATAAATATCTTTCAGAAATAAAATTATTTTTTTTGTGACTTGATGATCAAGGACAAATGTGGGTCCTGAGGTCAGACGATCTGAGAACCCCTGCTTTACATTTTCCATGGTTTCAGTCATTTTTAGCCCTTTCAGTTGTCCAGTTTATAAGTACGTGCCTTCGCTCTTATTACTAGCAGATGTTTTTCCTCATGTGAACTGCTCATTTCAGGATTTAGTGCATATAATGGTAATGTTGCAATTTGGCTTGGTAGTGTCTTTTTATTGATGTAAATGTATGCCTGCAATTGCAATGCATTTTTTGTTGCTGACATAAGAAGCTTAACCATTTAAAACCATGCAGATAAATGAAGACTAATGTGTACACCAGGGCTTGACAAATTTAATTTTGTTTTAGGAGCCAGACAACCGCCCATAAACATAATAATGCAAACATAAAATCACACAGTCATGAATGCATGCAGAGTGTCACACACAGTTACTCTCACTTACACAGAAAATCAGACAGACAGTCACATAGACAGACACAGACAGTCAGAGACTGACATACAGACCTTAACAAGTCAGCCGTGTTTCAAAGTGTTCCTGTTGCTTTGCTTGATTGCAGGGGAGTGGATCACTTCCATTTGATCTTGGTCTGCCAGGCACAGACCATTGTTCAATCCCATCCTACTGACCGCCGGGTTATCATGTGATACCCAGCACTCAGATTTTTAAAGTGTGTGCAGAACGTCACATACTGCCCCCTTGCGATGCGCTGCGCACAAGAAAAAAACCCCATCAGTCCCAAAGATGAGGGGGCGCCAAGTATAGGGTGCCAATACCCGGGCGCCAGGTATAATTTCCTGGTCGCCATGGTGACCTGGGGTTTGGTCTACACAATTCATAGTGCATGAAACAATGTTCTGGCATTACCATTACTAAAAGAGGCTAAATGCAGCATACTCCTGGTTCCAGGCTGCCATCTCAGTCTTTCAGTTATAAAGACTAAGCGCAGAAGTAAAGGACAATTTTTTCATTTTTTTTTTTTTTTTTTCTGGTGTCCATGGTGCCGTAAGCCCATACACCCAATACCGCTTGTTAGGACAGATGCCCTCTTACAGCTTATAAAAGAAGTGAGATAAAATGATCTCCCATCTTTTTATTCTCTGTTGAGGACTGGTGTCCACTCTGATGGTCCTGCAATCTGTAGGGCTGTCAGGGACATGTTTTGCTAATGGCATTTGTATGCCACCATAGAAATCCGGAACTGGAAGTTCCACAATGGAATGCGGAGGAGATACAATCCAGATGTGCAGTGAAAGATCATCATTTCTATATGTAATCAATAGAGGGAACTGTGAAAAAGTAACGTATCTCACTGCAGTGGCTCTTTGACAGCAGAATGCATTTATCCCATGGCAAACAGAAAATATGACCTGGTGTCCGGGTACTGTTATCCCCACGTGGCGCCACTTGCTGCTGGGATCACTTTTATTTTATTTTTCCCGCGGAGCGTGAGGGAGCTATGTGTGTGCAAGCTGCACAAATTTCCTGCTCTGCGACTTCACGCACTGCACTTAATATGCCAGGTGTCACATGACATCCCAAAGCTTTTTTAGGAACGTGAAGATGGTCTGTGTGAGAGACAGAGACCAGGATGGAACAGAAATTCCCCCTTCACTTAAATGAGGTAAAGCAGCCGGGAGCGGAGACATATTGATAGATGTATTTTTTTCCCCCAAAAAAAGAACAACTGCTGGCTTGTGTGCATGTGACGGACTGTGTGTGTGTGTGACTGTATGTAATGGGTTTCAATGCCAGTGTGAGCTGAATTCCAGATGTAGGGGTCGTTGGAGATTTATAGCCCTCCTCAGGTTGAGCACACTCCACAGGGTTGGAGCCCCTGACTTTGAGTACCCACAAGCAGAGGCCTTATGTTTCCCATGGGTAATAGCCAGACAGAGTGGTAAAAGAAACAACAAGAGCAAAGCTGGGGTCTAGGAACGATCTGTAAACTAGCTTGAGTCAATGCACTGCAAAGCATCAGGATGGTGAGGAAACAAGTCGGATACAGGAACAACACAAGACAAATCCAACCTTTAACCCCTTCGTGACGCATGGTGCTTGCGTCCCAAACGATGCAAGCACCAAAACGTCACGATTTGTTCCTGGCCACCGATCACAAGGTGATCGGTAGCCAGGAACACTCTGGCAGAGACCCGTTCAGGGTCTTAATAGACCCTGTGGGTCCCTGCCAAAAAATCGCGAGACCTCCGGACGTCACGTGTGACGTCACGGAGACGTGCCCGAACCCGGAAGTTCGGGCACAGCGCGATTTAGCAAAATGTAGCCGGTGGACTGAGGCCACTCAAAGTGGCCTCATCTGACAGGTGGGATCCCGCTGCAAGTGCCTGCAGCAGGATCCGAAAACAGCTATCGCGGGGAGCCGCGATGAGCAGTTTAGTACAGGACGTACTATGCCGTACTAACGACTTTAAGGCACTTAAAGTCAGGACGGCATAGTACGTCCTAACGTCTGGAAGGGGTTAAACCTTTGAACTTTCCTGCACTGCTATTCTGATGCCAACATCGGATGACTTTGCTTTTATTGTTTTGATCCTATGTTCACATTCCTAATTGGGAATAAAGCACACTCTATTACAAACACAAGGGAAAAATAAAGTTTTTTGTTGTCCTTTAACATTAGAGCAACTCACTCACCAGAAAATATATTTACATAAGCCACTATATAGGTAGATTAATATTATTTACCTGATATTATTTTAAAACGTATTCTATTACATGCGGATACATGTATCTTTTTAGTAAAAATAAAGTTTTGAATTCTAATTTTGGCTATTTTCTTCTTGGAATGGGGTTTATAAGTAAGATGTCGATTTTCGAGAGGCGATAACTCATTATCAACGAGCTCTTCAGAATCCATAATATTGGAAGTGCCATAACCTAAACTTACAGTATCAATTTAGAATGTCTACAAAAAAGAGGCTTACTGAACATGCTCCCTACATAATTACATAAACATACTAAGAACCTGTTAATCACAACTGCTATAAAATTATTGGTAGCCAGACACTGGAAGTCAACCTCAATTCCAGACATCCCAGGGCTCTCCAATTTGATAGTCGACTAAACTGCACAAACAAAATGCTCACAGTGCTGTCCAATAGCTTCGCCACACTTAGAAAACTTTGGAAAAGTATGTAAAATGGATTCCCAAAAAGGTTTCTTTTTACTCGTATTCTTTTAGTATTTCGAACTCAGTCTCCTCCCCTTTAACAAAACCTTGATGCTTTTTACTCCTTTCCTTTCCCCCCAGTTTTGTAATGCACAGCATATAATTTTTGATAATTGAAACCAGTGTTGGAATTGACTTATAAATATTATCCACTGTACTTCTGACTTTTATCTGAAATCCCCAAAATAATAATTTCCATGCCATGTGTGAATTTATCAGAAGGCCTCATTGGAAATGAGATTGAAACCAATTCCGATCTTGTACACCAGAAGCTTCTGTATGATATGGTGTACAGATTAAACAATCCTTAGTCATCATCTGATGTCATAGGTGTTCTAGAAATCAGTTTTAAAAGCAGGTGCTGATGTAACAATTGAATCATGAACCATTATAACATTCATTTGTCAGACTTAATAAGTACCAACATTTATAAAAAAAGGTTTTCTACTAAATGTTGCCTATAGAAATTGCAATCTTGACCTGTAACTGATTTTGGTATTTTATGCAGAAGCCTTTAAATGAATCCTTTAAAAAAAATTAAAAAAAAGTTCCTGTTAATAGTCTAACCACATTTAACAGAAATAGGTGTTTCTTATTATTAACACATTTACTTTTTTAAATTTTAACTTAACTATGTTAGAGCAAGACTAGCCACGATTCAGCAGTTTTCAACATCTGTTTTTTTTTCATAAGCAGGGGACACCAAAGATACATTTAAAACACAGTTTAGGCATTTGCTTGTAGTTTTGCTAACACAATGTAGATCATTTTCAATCATTTTTTTAAAATTCTCTATAGTAACAGTAAAAAGCAATGTTTAGGTGTCCCTTTAAAAGACTCCAGGCTAGCATTGTCCCACCCCTGGGAAATCTTAGTACCACGATCCTGACATCACACGTGATTTCTGCGCCTCTCGATGCAATTGCAGCATTCAGAAGAAGCTGCACCAGGATTGGCTAAATGGCTCATCCATATCCTGGTGCTGTGAAGACATAGCTGAAGAGGGGAACGTTGGAGATGAACATATGCTGGTTTTAATTAAAATGTTTTGTTTTTACAAGCTAGCAGGCTTATATTTATTTTTACATAATTTTCACATTAATAATATTCACAAATATGATGCATTAATTTGAGAGACCCAGCCAGCCTTAAATGGACAGTCTGGTGCCCAAAATGCATCTTCCAATTGTTAATGCATATTAATGTGCTATCAAAGTACTTTAAAATGCATGTTTTACATTTTGCATTGCACAGTTAGAGTAAATTGTAAAATTACAGCAGTTTGTAAGAAACCAGGACTGCCCACACTAGCTGAGTAGAAGTCAAATTTTTTTTTTTTCTGCAGGAACCGATGAAAATAACTTTATTCAATTAATTGAATTTCCTGTCTCTCTCTCTAGTGATGTCATCAGACAATGTGTTGCACTGTTAACCCCTTAACGACAGATGACGTGCCAGGCACGTCACGGCAAAATGAGGACTTGCCGACATGTGACGTGCCTGGCACGTCATGGACTAAATCGAGCAAAGAAAGCGATCTAGAGTCGCTTTCTTTGCTCTTTCAGTGTTGGCACAAAGCCTCTAGGTAGAGGCTTTGTGCCACACTGTTCAAATGTGCAGGGGCGCCGTACGATCACCCCACGAGGTGATCGTATCCGCCATATTAAATATGGCGGCGCCGCCTGCACAAACGATCTTAGGAAGCGAACAGCGTTCGCTTCCTAAGATCAAAAGGTGTTGCTGAAATGCCTGGCTGTGTAGGCATTCAGCAACACCTTCAAATAGTTGGTATGATCTTCGTGGCCGCTCCGATGAGCGGCCACATCCTCACGATGGAAGGGCAGCGCTGCTGTAAAGATGGCGCTGCCCTTCTGCTGGAGCCGGCAACGGAAGTGACGTAATGTCACTTCCGTTGCATCCGAGGGGGGGGGGGCTTCACTCGGCAGACCCTATCAGGGTGCCGATTAGAATGGCAAGATGAGCTCAGATGAGCACTTGCCATTCGTTGTCAAAGGCAATATTTACAAATATTGCCTTTGACAGTGTTAGATCTGCCTCCCTCTCCTCACTTGCGTTCTGGTGAGGGAGAGAGACAGATCAGTATTGTTATAGTTAGTTATATTATTGATTTTCTATATTCTAATAAATTGTGAGACCCAAAGGCTTTTTTCAAAGCCATTCCCTGTGTTTAACCCCTTCCCTGCTTTTTGATCACTGTGTAAAATAGTGATCTTGCACACCAGCACATTTTTGCTGTCTGTGCAGTTTTTTTTAGAGGTTAATATTTTTTTACTGTATTTATTACAGTGCTATTAACCTCTTCTTTGCCGTAGATCATTGCTTTTCATTGATCCGTCTTGCAGCAGTACTTTTTTGCTGTCTGTATATTTTTTTTTTTGAAACCCGCTAGGGGCAATTGTACCCGCTAGGGGGCCACGTAAAGTAAAATTTTAATACATTTATATTATTATGTCTGAGCGCATGTATAGCGCTGAGGAGGCTTATGCCATCCTCGCCTCAGATTCTGAGGCCACTGACACAGGGTCAGATTTTGACCCTGGTCAGTTTACCGATACATCTTCTAGTGATGTATCAGTGGCTGCTGGGCCCCCTGCCACAAGGAGTCGTGAGACTCCGGATGGCAGTGCTGCTGAGGAGTGGATAGTGCCTAATCGCTATAGGCCAACTATCCCTCCTTTTACCCCAGTTCCTGGCATCAGTACTGATGTTACAGGATTTACTCCCCTCCAGTTTGTCCAAATTTTTCTGGGGGATGATATACTGGGGGAGATTGTCTCCCAGTCTAATCTATATGCCCAGCAGTTCCACGCTGCTCACCCAACTTCATTTTTGGGAAGGCAGCAATGGGTCCCCATTGACGTGCCAGAATTTCTAAAATTCTGGGCACTAACAATGTTGATGGGTATTATAAAGAAACCCTCCATTCGCTCCTACTGGAGCACAAGCCCCATCTGCAGTACCCCCATTTACGCCCAGTCTATGGGCAGGCAGCGGTATGAAATGCTTCTTCATTTCATGCATTTCAATGATAATAGCCTGTGTCACCCTAGAGAGCACCCCCAGTTTGACAGGCTATTTAAAATCCGCCCCCTGATTACCCACCTCTCTGCCAGGTTTGCAGAGCCTTATACACCTAAAAGGGATATATATGCGTGGATGAATCTCTGATGAAGTACAAGGGAAGGTTGAGATTCAAGCAATATATCCCTTCCAAGCGCTCCAGATATGGAGTGAAGGTGTATAAGCTCTGCGAGAGCGAGAGTGGGTACACTCAGGCCTTCCGGGTATATGAGGGAAAAGATAGCCATCTTGACCCTCCAGGCTGCCCAGAACATCTGGGAGCAAGTACCAAGATTGTGTGGGACCTTCTCCTACCCCTTATGAACAAGGGGTACCACTTGTATGTTGATAATTTTTATACAAGTGTACCACTGTTCAAGTTGCTTTATTGTTTTGAAACAGTGGCTTGCGGTACTATTCGTTCTAACCGCAAAGGGTTCCCACAGCAATTGGTACGTACCCGGCTACAAAGGGGGGAGACCTCAGCTCTGCGCCAAGAAGAGCTCTTGGCATTAAAATTCAGGGATAAAAAGGATGTGTGCATGCTCAGCACCATCCATGATGAGAGGACTGTGCAGGTTGCAGTCCGTGGCAGAGCTGAGGTCATCCAAAAGCCAGTGTGCATCAGGGCCTATAATAGGTATATGGGTGGAGTTGATCTGTCAGATCAACTCCTACAGCCCTATCTTATTATGAGGAAGACAAAGGCATGGTATAAGAAGGTCGCAATTTACCTGCTACAAGTTGCGACCTACAATGCGTTTGTGTTGCACAAAACAGCTTCAGATAATTTCGGGGATCTTATACCAAGATGCACCTGGTCCCCGGGCGGTGATTGGGGGAAACAGACTTGGGGCTACCCATTTTATTTTTAAAATTCCCCCAACTGACAAGAAGCAGAACCCCCAGAAAAGATGCAGAGTCTGTTATAGCAGGGGACAAAGAACGGATACAACCTTTTATTGTCCTGACTGCACTGGGAAGCCAGGACTCTGCATCGGTACCTGCTTCAAAGTGTACCACACAGTTGCCCATTTTTAATTTTTTTTAGTCCTTTATTTTTCTGCCTTTTATATTTTTAAGTTTTACTGCTCCAGATTTTTAGTTTTTATGTGTACTGCTCTAGAGTTTCAAATTTTATAAACACTCTCAATTTCAATCCAAATTACCACATCTTACAACTGACTGAACCTTCCCAAAAATCCTGGCAAACCTATGCATGGGGGGCATGGGTGTACTCAGGAGGCCTGGCAGAAAACAAACTGGGGTGTTTTCTTGAAGTAACTTAGAACAGGCTCTCCTAAATCACAGTCAAAATGCAATATATGTGTAAAATATTTTTTTGAAAAAAGACCACCAAACACTTCCAACAACTGATTTTGCAAACATGGTTGCATCAAAGACATCAAAACACCCCATATGCAATACCTTGGGGTGTCAACATTTCAAATATATACAGCTTTCTGAAAATAAAACTAAATTGGGGTATGCAATGGGCCCCAAACTAAAGATAGGCCTATCAGAACATATACGCTCAATTTAAAACCAAATGACCAAGTTCAATAATTGTGACTGAACCTTCCTAAAAATCCGGCAAACCTATGCATGGGTGGTATTCCTGAACTCAGGAGATGTTGTAAAACACAAATTTGGGTATTGTTTGGCAGTGACATATACCAAAATCTCAGAATACATGCCTGAAATACTGTGTGTGTGGAATAACAACACAAAAATAAATACTACCCAAAAGATTGACAAAGGCTGGTGGTAGAATTGGTGTATGGAAAGTGTAAAAATACCACCATTTGAAATACCCTAGGGCGTCTAATGTTCAGAAATATATGGTTTGATGGGGTAAAATACACAGGCTGGCTTCAAAAATGTCCCAAATAGGACAAGTCAAAAATCCAATTTGGAAAACCAGAATGGACAAATTCCAAATGTGACTTTTAAACCCCCAAACAAGGTGACAAACCTATGCATGGGTAGTATCCCTCTACTCAGGAGATGTAGCTGAACATACATTGAGGTGTTGTTTGGCAGTGACACATTCTGGCTGAAGTACAATGTGTGTGAAAAAAAACAAAATTACTATCCAAAAGATTGACAAAGGCTGGTGGTAGAATTGGTGCATAGAAAGTGTTAAAATACCACCATTTGAAATACCCTAGGGTGTCTAGTTTTCAAAAATATATGGTTTGATGGGGTAAAAATATACAGGCTGGCTACAGAAATGTCCCAAATGGGACATGGGTGCAGGTTGTCTGCAAGTCAAAATTCCAAGTTGGAAAACCAAAAAGTGCACCTCTCAACTGTGGCCTTTTAGCCCCCCAACAACATGACAAACCTATGCATGGGTGGTATCCCTGTACTCGGGAGATGTTGCTGAATACACATTGGAGTGTTTTTTGGCAGTGTCCTATAGCAGGAGCTGTGAATTTATGTCTGAAGTACAATGTGTGTGAAAAAAACACACAAAAAAAGTACTACCAAAAAGTTTGACAAAGTCTGGTGGTAGAATTAGTGCATGGAAAGTGTTAAAATACTCCTATTTGAAATACCCTAGGGTGTCTAGTTTTCAAAAATATATGGTTTGATGGGGTAAGATACACAGATTGGCTTCAGAAATGTCCCAAATGGGACATGGGCACAGGTTTTCTGCACATCAAAATTCCAAGTTGGAAAACCAAAAAGCGCACCTCTCAAATGTTGCCTTTTAGCCCCCCCAAAACATGGCACACCTATGCATGGGTGGTATCCCTGTACTCAGGAGAAATAGTAGAATCTATTTAGCAGGTTTTTTCATTGACATTTGTAAATGAGTCAAACATTTTTCAAATAAAAGTCAGAAACTAATTTTTTTTTGTTATTTTTCAACATATTTTATTAATTTTTTTATATAATATTATAAGATATGATCAAAATTATGGTATCTAAAGAAAGCCCTTCTTGTGCTGATAAAAACAATATATAATTTTTGTGGGTACAACAAATGACTAATGAGAAGATTACAGCTAAACACGAACAGCTCAGAAATGTTAAAATAGCCATTGTCCAGAATGAGCAAAAATGTTTCAAAGGCTCTGTCCTTAAGGGGTTAAGAGATCCTACCGTGTACAAGAGCAAGGTCACTTACACACAACGTATTCTATTCCATCAGCACAGGAAGTGACTAAATGAACAAAACCTTTATATGCTCAGTGTCTATATAATCAGTGCTGCCGCATCTGTAGTACACATGCAGTAATAACTTTATGTGATTACTTATTAGTCTTTCCCTTATGCATTTCCCATGATTAATTGAAGTAATCATCTGTAGTTGTTCATACCACGTCTGCTGGAAAGGTTATATTCCACGTATCCACTACTACGTATTCCATTTTTATTTTTATTTTGTAACATTTCTTTGAAGACGTATATATAGCTTAGATGAGTGGAGCCAGAGGTGTGATATCTGTGCTGTGTGCTGACTGCATTGCACGGTCTGTCTATTAACGTGAAGTGTTGTTTGGAGGCATTTCATTCATAGGTTAGATGTTCAGTGAATAGTAGGGTGCATTCTTATTGCCTTGCTACGTAGCCAAACTTTATACTACTAATCTTAATCAATCTTCTAAAATACATGATGTTTTTGGAAATGTAAATATACCTTTAAATGACCTCATAACTGCATTAAAATGTCAAAAACATTTTTCTACCCAGTGAATTTTCTGTGTCCTATCATTGGCTAAGTTATTGGATTATGAGTAAGCGCTATATGCACTAAACGCGTCAAGCATAGTGACTGCGGTTTTTCACTTGTTCACTCCATCTTGATTTGCTGTGCATTTTTTATGGACTTTGGAACACAATAAAAATTTTTTTACATTGATACATACCGACCCCTTGAGTGCCGATGGTCTACTTTCTTTTTTCCTCTAAATTATTGGATTGCCATAGTTAAAATACCATTCACCCAAAAAAGAATTAATCCCATTAATTTACAAGTCATGCCTTTTATAAAAAGCAGATTAGTTATTTGAAACTTTAATTTATAACAATTACCAATACCTACACAATGTACTACAAATGACACTAAAACAACCATGAAATAGTGTCCGATTTGGAAGCCAATTATAACTGTCTGACCAGTAACCCATCACATAATTTTCTAATGCTACTCGGCTTGCAAATAAAGTACTATTTGGTGAATACCTTACAGTGTCATACATTTGTTTGAAGGTGCAAACTCGTAGATTCAACCATTTGTAGTGCTCTGTGTAGGTAGGTAATGCTTAATCGTTATAGATGGAATTGGCTGACAGTAACATCATTTTCCATATCCTTCACTGTATGCCCACCTGCCAAATACCATTGATAACCGGGAATAACATTACTTTTGCAGGTATTGATTTAATTCCACTTTTTTGATTTTATATTAACCTTTTTTATTTTAAATTTTAGGTCTCCATGCAAAATGAATATAATTCGAGAGAACAAGGACCTTGCTTGTTTCTACACTACTAAACATTCCTGGAGGGGAAAGTAAGTTGTATAGGTTTTTCCATAATGGTCAACACTGCATAACAAGTAAGGGTGTTAATTTAAAAAAAAAAAAAAAATGTGAATTGTTTATTAGTTATTATATTACTTTGTATTTTTGTGCTGCCAATATATAGCAGATATAATACCAGTTCTGTGCTGTTACTTTCTATATCATGGGGAGCTGTTAATATTGGCTTTGTAGAGAAACACTGGCACCCTAAAAACGTTTGTTTATTTATTTCCACGTGTGCTTCTACTATAAAAATGTGGTCTAGATTTTCTTAAATAGAAGCACAGGTTAAAAATGTAGTGCCCCTAGCATGAGGATAAACTGACACTGTTATCTCAAGCCAGCCTCCTGACTGGCTCTGTCTCAGCTTTGAGGCAGAGCCAAGCGTAAACAGATATACGCCGGGGTTTATTTGGAAGAAGGGAACACTATTTTTTAACCCTTGCATTTTCTAAGTTTTATGTTCATACGTATTTCAGACCAAATGATTTATAGTCATGGTGCATGTTTGTAAATTGTATGTAGTATATTGAAAAATTATTCATATTAATAAATGTTGAACAAATTTAGCTCTAGGAATTAAAAAGGACTTTGTCACTTTAGAATTATATGTGTTGTGAATGTAAAGAATAACATATTATATTTTGTTAGCAGAATCAGAAGCAAATGCATAAATTTGTGTTTTAAATGCGTCTGTGATATCTGGCATCAAAAGAATGGCTGTTTGAGACCTTTTTGTTCATTCTCGACAATGGCTGCAGTATTTGTGTTTAGCTGTAATTTTACTATTTCTCATGTAATACACCCACACATATTATATACTGTTTGTATTGTCATAAATTGGGCTTACTTAAGATACAGTTGTTTTCATCATATCATATAATTTACTATAAAAAAATCATAAAATATGTTTTAAAAAAATGCAAATTCACTTTTTTTTTACCTGAATTACAAATGGTTAAAAAAGACCCCATCTTTATAGTTTCTAATATTTGTCCTGAGTTTAGAAATACCTATGTTTACATGTTTTACTGTTGTTTTTTACATCTTATAGGGCTATAACGGATAGTAGGGTTTCCTATCCATTTTCTACTACCGTTTTTTTGAACCGGACCCCTGATTTTGACCCTAAATCTTACGCTAATTGTAACCCTACCCTAGAAGAGCTAGATTAGTGTTAGCTTTTCTCTTTTTTTTATTTTTTTTAATTTAATGTAATGATGCTGACCTCCTAGGAGTGGTCAAGCAACAGTAACATAGCAACGGAAGTGATTTATTATCACTTCCTTCACTCTTGCCGGATATGGGCAAACGCCATATTGGATTAGCATGCTCCTCTCCAATATGACGCCATGATCACCGCTTGGGCATGATGCCTCAATGTCACCAAGATGGATGATATGTACCTCAAATAAAAGCTTCCAGGAGCAAGGGAGCTATAACTCGTAATATACGGACCATCATTTTTGATTGTTTTATATATAACAATGGAAGTACCATTTCCATGTCTCCCATAAATAACGTTGGGAAATATGACTGAGCAGAGGGGGAGGCAAAAGCAGAGGAAACTAAAATCAGCAAAATGAAATGTAAAAAGGATTTATTAAAATATACTGTATTTGCTCAATTATAAGCTGCTTTTCAATGGGAAACGTGTAAATTGCATATTATGCCACAGGTCATGTCATAAACTGGAGACTCCACAGACACATTTAAAACACCCTTTTCACCTAATTTAGGCATTTGCGTGTAATTTTGCTAGCAATGTATAGATACATTTCAATAATGTTTTATTCTCCACATTCACAGTAAAAACTATATTTTAAGTAATATAGTCCTTTTAAAATTAGACCAGGATCAACCATTATATTTTTATTTTATTGATTTTGATCACTGTGAAAATCAATCACCGGGAGATGAGAACTGCTGCAGAGGGAGATGGCTCCCTTCCTGTATAATCCCTCTCATGGATTTATAGGTCCCAGTGAAATTATTTAGAATGTTAAGTTACTGGAGAACCGTAATTTGTTTTAATGTGAAAAATAAGTTGATTTCACGTATTTTAAAAACATGTACAACATACCGAAACAAAGCTAGATGGAACTGCCCATTAACGTGCTTGAGTAATATACATATAATTCTCTGGCTGAGGAGCTCCTGGATATGTCTTTGTCTGACTCCTACACACTAAACAGTTTAAAGGGACATTCCAACATGCCCCACAAAACATGTCCCACACTTTGAAAGCAACCTTGATATCTTAATAGATATACACGGGTTTACCATCTGCTATGTCTCACATGCGAGACACAGCAGTTCCCGGTTGTTACATGCTGACAACGTCGGCACGCGCACAGCCAATGCCGCTCTGACTGCACTGTGCAAGGGTCTCTCGCTACTGACGCTGGGATCAGCAGGGGGGACCTAGTTAAGGTGCCTCCCTTTTGATCCAATGCAGAAACGAGGGTCTCTCTCTACGCTAACAGAGAGAGCCGGTCGCCGACCAGACTGCTGCCTGCTTCCTATGGAATCATGGCAGCTGTCGGTCAGAGGATAAACTGGTGTGTACTATCAAAAGTACATGCCAGTTCATCCTCACAACAGGAAAAACTAACATTTCACTTGTGCTTCTTATATTAGAAGCACAAGTGGGATAAAAATGTTTAGTGTCCCTTTTAATCAATCCTTGCGGGAAAGTAAATTGTGGTTTACGCTTATCACCTTTGAGGTCATCAGTGATGTCACTCCCTGTGACTTTACCCCTTCCTATGTATGTTGGTTCTTGAGCCACAGGATATGTTCACTATAATTCTCTTGATAAGGACTAAACGGTCAAATCCAGAATGTTCGTATACAAACATTCATTCGGATATCCACAAAGAAACTACTAAAATGTTTAGCAAAATATCCAAAAAGGTGAAGTTCCTTGTAAAGCTGTGTCTGTAAATCTCTATAGAGACATGGATATCTGTCTGATGTAATATCTAGATTTTGTAACCTGCCGGTTTTTGTTATTGACTAATTTTCATTCTGTGTTCTGTTGAGTGTGTAACATCCTTTCTGATTAGGAGGAAGTACAATGAAGACTTTATAGAATTAGAACTTTGTTACCGTGTTCTTAGAATTATCTGATCTTTTTATGCAAAATTAGAAATAGCACATTTCACAACAAAATGGAAAGATTAAGTTCACGTTTGTACTTCTGAATATTTAATGTTGTAGCTAAACTGAACTCGTACACAAAGCTTTTCCATGGCAGGCATAAATGAGACCTCACCACCCACAAGATCTTTTTCAAGTAAGGCCGAGACAAAATGTTTGGAAAATCAGGAATGGGAAGGGTGGGAAGCAATCTCATGATGACACATACAGGTCAGTGGACATGCAAATAGTCATGATCATGGTCTCCTTACCAAACTGTATATCTTTGTAAATACACTGTGCTTATTCTCAGCTGAGGCAGAGGTTGGCATGCACTGACCTTGTCAGCGCATGTACAGCCAATCGGAGCAGTGGTTCACTACTTGTGTCTGATGCTCTCTCTTGAGTGCAGCGAGAGACGCTCATTTTTTTTTTTATGTCCTCAACAGAAGGGGATATAGTGCAAGCTAACTTTGTTGATGGCATGTAAAACCGAGAGTCTCCTTGACATGGGGGCTGTCAGTCAGAGGATAAGCTGGTATGTACCTTCAAAAGCGCATGCTAGTTTATCCTCATTCAAAGGCATTACTATTTCAATTTGCACACCGGTGCAGACTCCATCTCTGCTTCATTTAATTTTATATGTTGTGGAACTGTAGGAAATGCCACTAGAGTTCCAGACCAGACATATAACTTGATAAATCCACCTGGATTACATTCTACTCCCTAGAGTGCATTTTTTTCTTCATTTTTTTCCCATCCACTGAACATTTAACCAGCGCATCTATATTTGAAGCGCAGAATAAACATAATATAGAGTTCTATGTAAAGCAATAAAAAAAGCTTGGTGCCAGCCGTAGGGCACTATGGCTCTCATGGCTTCTCTGGTTTGTAAAGTAGGTTGAATCTAGAGAAAATGTTCAACACTGGTCAACCAATTAGGTTGTATACATGAATTAACTAGATTTAGATAGTTTTGTGGTTTATTTTGATGATCAAAGTCTGAGATTAATACTTGATTTGTCCTTCCATTGAATTCTGCATTAGGCTTGTAGTGTAATATTACTTGGATATTGGAGAAACACTTTACAGCAATATATAGAATTCACAGCCAGACATCTTGACTGTCTCCTTTCAGACATGACCTTTGCTCCTCCACAAGGAAAATTTCAATTGATTTTTGTACAGAAACTAAGTTGACTGCTTATTGCTATTTTTAAATGTTAACACATGATTTTCACTGCAGAATCTGGACCATAACCACGATTAACACTCTGCCACGTGAAATAGAGGTCTTTTTATGTGTTGATTTTTGGTTCTAGTGGTCACAAGATAAGAGGGTTCAAAACACATACTGCATTTATGACTATCTACCCCCCCCCCCCCCCCCTAAAGCCATCTCCCCCAAGGATAATACTTGTAACTTGACCAAAAAGCAGCAGCCAAGCTGGAATGTTAAATCATACTTACAATAACAGGACTGGAACAGAAGTGTGAAGCTAAAGGACTTTGAGTGCAGTGGTTCTTACTCGACTTTGTTTCTGCCAATCTCTGTTTGGGGTTCATACATATCTAGTATACTTTTAAAAGAGAGGTAAAATCTGATATGTAGTTTTAATCAGGCAGAATTTGAAGCTGCATTTATGTTGCCTGTGCACTCCCATTCCAAGATCATTGGATTATAAATGGCTACTCATGTTAGAAAATAGCTTACATATATTTGGCATACAAGGGGCCATGTATAAGTATGAATTGTGGAACAAAGTTCTAAAAGTGGTCCAGTCACCATGGAAACCGATGGGATGTTCCTGTTGATTACTTTTAGAACTTTGCCCCAGAAATTACCTGTGTAATATTGTTAGGACACATGTTATGTCATATTTGTGTGTGTGTGTGTGTGTGTAGAATTTTATTTTTGAAAAGGGATTCTGTAATATTTTTCTTTTCTTTTTAAAAAAAAAACCCCTTTTAGTTTTGGAGTGGAGATCTTTTATCCCCTCCTAAACAGAGGTTTGCGTATGTGAGGAGTTCATTATTAGGTCTTGTGTTTCTGCAGTCTTCCAACTTCCTCTCACTCTGGCTGGGAAAGACATACCATTTTAAAACCATATTATTTAGAGCTTGGAGGCAGTCCTGGACTACATGTTGTATCATCCAAGCTGTTTTTAATAAACATTACATTTTCAGACTCTTAGTCTTTTAACAGCTTAAACATGTGTATGTGTGTTTTCTTATGATTTGTGAATGTAGAAAATGTGTAACTGATGATGCTTTTGTGCAACATTAAACCTAAAGTAAGGCTTGTGTATTTTTTCCCTTCATTATTATGTCACATTTCTTCTCCCTCCTCCCGTGCATTTGTGACTTCACAAGATGATTTAAAAGGTCCAAGATACACAGTGCTGTGTAGCAGATTGCATCTAGAGGTGGCCTTGTGTGTGAAAAGGTGTAGATAGATGAATTGAGAATATTTTTTTTTTCTTGAAGTAATTTCATGAGTTTTCTCACAGCTTGCCTGCATGAGTTTGGAATTTTTCATTTATTTATTTTTCATGCCACCTTGCTTACATACGTAAACACTTGGATTTCGCCCACTGTTTTTGCCATAGCACCCAGATTACGCCCAAATAACATGCCCAAGCACCCAGATTGCATACACAGGACATGCCCCATCACACTTATTCATGCAGGACTTACCTTGGTGTCTAGTGGGGCACACACACTCAGATATCCTTTCAGGCTGTCCCTTACACGCATCACTATGACCTACGCCGACGAGCAGATGTTGAGCTGCCTGGATACCTGCCCGCATTGGGTTCATGTCACAGTGGGACATTCTGCATGCCATAGGTTTACCACCGCTGCTCTAGGGCAACCCTTTGAATACTCACCCTATAGCTCGTTACTAGGATAATTCAGCACGGCAGTTTGAACGATGAACTGTTAGCGGTGAAGAAGCGGCCGCTTCATTGCGGCTATGTAAGCGCTGACGGCGCTGAACTGTCAGTGCTTACAAACATACACACCACTAAAAGTTAACCCGAACCCCTAAAGTAATCCCCCAAACACTAATACCCCTAATACTAACACTACCTCCTGAACCCCAATACTAATACTACTCCACGAACCCGAATACGAATACTACTCCACAAACCCGAATACTAATACTATTCTCGAGCCCTAATACCAATACCTAACCCCCCCTGAACCCTAATACTCAAACCTAACCCCTAATAATTCTCGCCTTGTGCGATCCTGCAATGAACTACCCCACGAAGAAAGGTCTGGTGATGACCTCTCATGTGAAAGGTCGCGGTGAAGCAGCTGTGTTCCAGCAGCCACAATGAACCGTCCCATCCCTGTATAGCTCTGTAAGGGGATGGACATCTTGGGACAGATCTTCCATCATCTCACCCATCTGACCCAAGATTCAAGACTTTATTTGAATTCTTTCATTAAAGGAGCTTTAAACATTGTTTAACACTTGCTTCCTTGAAGGAAGCAAGGGTTAAACAAAACATAGATTAATAGATACATGCGGGTTTACTAACTGCTGTGTCTCACATGCGAGACACAGCAGTTCCTGGTTGCCTGGTCGCCCTGCTCTGACAACCGAAAGCGGGGGTCACTCGCTGCTAGCACAGAAAGAGACCCTCGTTTTTGCATGGAATCAGCAGGGGGGACCTAGTCCCATACAAAAACGAGGGCCTCTCCCTGCGCTAGCAGAGAGAGCCGGTCGCCGACCAGACGGCTGCCTGCTTCCTATGGAAGCATGGCAGCTGTCGGTTAGTCAGAGAATAAACTGTCATGCACAAAAGTACATACCAGTTTATCCTCATACAAGGGACAACTAACTTTTCACTTGTGCTTCTATATTAGAAGCACAAGTAAAAAAAAAAAAAAAGTTTAGTGTCCCTTTAACAAATTTCTATTTAAAATGCCTACACTTGATGCAAATTAAACATAACACTTTTTTTTGTGGCCATGATCTTTTTTACGTTTTTATTTTTGCATTGTGCAGATGAAATTAATAGGTAATATAGGTGAACACATCCACATTTTAGTTGCCAGCTTCTATTTGCAAAATCATCTTCTCACTGAGCAGATGACCATAGAACATCAGACAAAAAATTCCATCTATGACTGTAGAACACAATGCTCAGCAATTGTTCCCTGAATACCAAGCATTCTGTGCAATAAGTGCATTAAATTGCATCATTTCCCTGAAGGAGTCCTTGGTAGTCACTAGGGTTGCCACCTGGCCGGTAAAAATGTGGCTTGAGGCCAATGTTAAGTCTGTAGAGGCACAAGCACGGCCGGTATTTTTTTTGTAGAAATGGTGACAACTCTAGTAGTCACGCTTTTGTGGATAACAGGTCCATGTTCACATAAAGATGACTATAGCATGCTGTTCCTAGAAATGAGAAAACATTAACGGTCTCTTGAGGAGAATGTGATGTAATTCCATGGGGGCCACGCCACCCAAAATGCAGTCATGTTTTCACATGGTTATTACAACTTAATTTACTTTGGCTCATAAAGATGAAAATAATGATCTGTTGATAATTTTGTTCCTTGTAAAGACACATTCTGCTGATCTATCTGTTTATAAAGATTAGGGATCGACCGATATTGATTTTTTAGAGCCGATACCGATACCGATAACCTGTGAACTTTCAGGCCGATAGCCGATAACTTATACCGATATTTTGTGCATTTTAATTTTTTGGGAAAAAAAACAATTTCTACACAAATCTGCTGTTAAATGAACATGTTTATTGTTAACGTTTAGCTTTTTTTTGTAAATCTTTTTCATTGCTAAATAAAAATAAATAATGCAGAAAAACAATGGTGATATGGTCAAATACAACAAATTGGACCACTTTTTTTTTTTTTTTAAATAAATATCAGTCAAAAGGTAACAAGAACAACAATGTTCAATTGCACATAGTCCATACTTAGATTAAATCTTAGTAAAATGAGCAGCAATGACATAGGCAATTATATCAAAGGGACACTACAGTAAATATAAGCAAGGCATCAAAACAGCTTAATTAACCCCTTAGTGACAAGACATTTTCACCTTGACTTTCCCTTGGTGACAATGGCTGTTTTGACATTTCTAGGATGTTTGTGTTTAGCTGTAATTTTTTGCTTTCTCACATACAGTACCCACACAAATTATATGTTGTTTTTATCGTCATAAGAAGGGCTTTCATTAGATACCATTATGTTCATCATATCTTATAATTTACTACAAAAAAATCATAAAATATGATGAAAAATTAAAAAAAACCCACTTTTTCTAACTTTGACCTAAAATATAATTTACACAAATAAAATCATTAAAAAAGACCCCGGCTAAATAGTTTCTAAATGTTGTCCCGAGTTCAAAAATATGCATGTTTCCATATTTTTCGGTATTTTTTTTCGAGTTATGGGGCAAAAACCAAAAATAGTGTTTTTTGGTTTTTTCCTATATTGATCTTTTGACCCCAACCCGAACCCAAAATTTAACCCTAACACTAAATTTAACCCCAACTCTAATCCTTATTATATCCCTTAATATTTTTTTACTTTAATTTAATTTTAACCCTATCCCTTATGCTAAAAAATATTTAATTTTAACCCTATAGGCTAATATAGCTAAATAACCTATTTTTATTTAATTAAATATGTATTTTAATTATTTTCCATTGCAATGCTACTAAACTACCACTAGGGGTAGTCAAGTAGCATATTCAGAGCGACGGAAGTGAAGTTACTTTCACTTCCGAAGCTCAGACCGGCAGAGGACTTAGCCATATTGACGGAGCAGCATGCTCCGTCAATATGGCTCCCCACGATCGCTCCGTGGGGCGATCGTGGGGGTCCCAAAATAGAAATTTCGGTGCTGGCTATTGCCTCGATGTCGAGGCAATAGACCAGCACTGTTAAAGCGGTTTTCGCGATCGTTGATCGCGAAAACGGCTTCATTCAAATATTATCGGCATTATCGGTAAAGTTAGATGCCGATACCGATAATTTAGGAAACTGTGAATATCGGCCGATAATATCGGTTAATCCGATAATCGGTCGATCCCTAATAAAGATATCTATTTTTTTTGACATGCAAATATTGTGTTCCAAGATATTCTATTGTCTTTCTGGGCATGCTTATTTTCTGTGTTTGGTATGTATCGCAACGTCAAATTATTTATATATTATTATTATTATACTTTCCGTCGGAACAGCTTGTCACGCTCTAAGACTGCTGTTGCAGTAAACACCTCTTTACTCTTCAAACAAGCTTGACTGGGAATCTTGGGTAGCACCACCAGTTGCTAAATATGAAATAAGCCGAATATAATTGCATGAATATGAATGATTTCCTGGAGATATCCTATTCCTCCTCCTTTGCAGTTTTTAACTCTACCTATGTCTTCTTTCCATTCAAGTCACAGTGTGAAACTGAAAGCAAGACTGAGATTGGACTGAGACAAAACAGTCATCGCAATCATCCCAAACTGTTTACGGTGTGATTTATTTTTTTTGTGTGTGTGGAGGATGGATGTTCTGTCAATACATATTTGTATAGAATTTTTTTGGGAAAGGGATTCTGTAATCAGCTTTAATGTTTAATGTTTTTAATGTTGTTATTTTTTTAAACCCTCTTAATATTGGAGTAGAAATCTTTTATCCCTTCTTAGACACAGGTTTGTGTATGTGAGTTCATTGTTAGGTCTTGTGTTTCTGCAGTCTATCAACTTCCTCTCACTCTGACTGGTAAAGACCATTTCAAAACCACAATCTTTAGAGCTTGAAGGCAGTCCTGTTTCTTCCAAGCTGTGTTTAATAATCATTACATTTTCAAGCTCTCAGTATTTTAAAAGCTCAAATATGCAAAGTTTCCGTTCAATAAGGGGTACAGCCAGAGGCAATTTTATATCACAGGTTATTTGTATGAATTAAATGTTTTTGTAGTGTGTGTGTGTGTGTGTGTGTGTGTGTGTGTATATATATATATATATATATATATGTGTGTGTGTGTGTGTGTGTGTGTATATATATATATATATATATATATATATAAATAAATGTGTGTGTGTGTATATATGTGTGTATATTTGTGTGTGTGTATGTGTGTGTATAAATATATATGTGTGTGTGTGTGTGTATATATATATGTGTATGTGTATATATATATATATATATATATATATATATATATATATATATATATATATATATATATATATATATATATATATATTGGGAAGGAAAACAATAGCCTATTATTTACACAATCAAAAAGCAAAATAAACTGAAAAGGTTGTTCTATACAAAATACACAGAAATGGTGCCCTGATTAATGTAGGCAAAAATAGACAATGATTTCACAATGTCCATGTGTGTAGGGTGTCCTAGATGGCAAGGTAATGTTGAAAAAACCCTTCTGTTCCACAGCATGATTAGCTGAATTACTGTAGGGAGTCTCATGTAGTGCTCAACCATCGGCAGGGTGCTCTCCTAGATTGCTAGAGATGTCCAATCTCATACTGCCAGGAAGGAAGCTCAGGATAGACACCACAAGATTGGGCATAGGGCAGACACCACAAATTAGGGCATATGGCTGTGCACTCAGACCTATTGGCTACTCCTCAATTTTTTTGTCACTAACTAACAATTTGTATTATATATATATATATATATAGATAGATAGAGATATAAAAAAAAAATTCTTTACATGGATAAACCCATGATACAATATTGCCTCTGAGTGACTACTATCTTTTTCTTTTGTCGTATGTTGATACCCACATTACCTAAAGCAATGTCTCTCCCATACGTAAAATTGTTGTTGGATGCAGAGAATAGGAATCATTTAGACAAGATATATCTATGTTAAAAGCAAGAAAATGGTTGAAATTCAGAAAGTGTGAGTGAGAATAATGGCTGCTTGGGCTACAATTAAAAAAAAAAAAAACAGTGGAAATTATTTTGTTTTGCTTAAAATTGCCTTTTAAACACTTCTAGATGGATCTAACTTTGTGTTTCTGGAGTATCCCCTGAAGTAAAGCTATATGGAAACCATAAATGTTAAAGGAAAAGAGAAGTAGTGCAGGGGAGGAGTATGCTGACAGTGATCAGAAGAATTGCAAGATGGGTAATTAACTTTGCTAGCGTGGCAAAGTCAACTCTAGAATCATTTCTGTAATGGCAACATATTATTAGGAACATTCAAGCTGTGCTGTCTTTTGAGGAAGCTTCAGGGCAGTGGGTACAAACATTACTTTGTTTCCTGACATACCAAGCATAAAACCAGACAAAGAACACTTACATCTCAATGTATTTAGTACCGATCTGAATGATCAATTGTATCTGTGTGGCATTTTCAGAAGCGACAGTGTGGCCCATTAGATAGAGTACAGCACATACTGTCTGGAATGCGCCTCTTATTAGCATGTCAAAAGTATAACTGTGCAGAAGTTAAGCCATTTTTTGTTTTATCAAAAACTGTGTTATAAATCAATTCTTCTATATTATAGGATTTTTTTCCCCGGATGCACAAATCCCATTCGCTTTGCCTTACTTATAAATAAATAAAAACATTTTTAAAAGTAGCTTCCTTCTCTCTCTTCCTGTTGTGAGATTTGTTATGTGGGCCTTACAATTCACTGTAACTTTTATTTATTTTTTATTTGAAGCTGTGTGAGAGTTTAATCTATTAATTCATCTGTGATGAAGAATTTCGTTGTAATACAACCATTGTATTGTGACACAAACTAATATATTTATATTAATTTGTGTCACAATAAAATGGTTAAAATTTATAATTTGTCGCCTTTGATGATTTGCTGGGTTTTAGTCTCCCGTGGATAGTATACTTTGGCACATTGCTGATGTTTATAGGTAAACGTAAATGTGTAAACACAAAACAAATGCACCAGCGGACAAAGGAAAGAAACTGATGTAGATCTTGTTTTAATCCAAAAATAGAAAATATGTTTATTGATAGTGCTTAGCCTTCTAAAATCATAGGAAGTTAGACAAACCTAGAGACAGGCTAAAGACCAGACTGCTTAGGAGTAGGCGAAAAGCGTCAAGCACCTGGTCTGTAGCCCATCTGTTTGTCCATCTTCCTTTGATTTTATAAGTCTAAGGGCTATCAATAAAATAATTTCTATTTTTGGATTACAACGATTACAAGATCTTTTTTTAAAAATTTTATTTTTTTTTAATTTCAAGTTTAGACATACAAAAAAGTATCATAAATATAAAAGAAACAGATCGCACATTATTTCCAAGGCACGATAAACATTGCACTTTAACGAAATATTGCATATTTTTTCATTCAGAAAGAAGTTTCATGATGTTATACTGAATTCCTGCCAAGCGCTGACCTGACTTCCCAATTCAACCAAACATCCCCATCTACAAAATTACAATCTCTCACTTCATTCTCAAACATTCACACTCACACTTTTGCATTCACTCGCCCTTGGTGGCTCGTTAGCCCAGGTGGCCAAGTCCAATAATGTTCCTTACAATTCTTAAATTGTTCCAATAATAACTCTTCTTTATTCTTACTAATTATTCTATTTATTCTAAACCTAAATTCCCCGTACATTCAGGCCTCCAAAACTATACACTACTAAATTTCATTTGACTCTCAAACATTTACATCACTCGCCCTTCGTGTCTCATCGTCCATGGGGACCAGATCCTATAGTAACCCTCCAGTGTGTTCATATTGTTCCAAAAATAGCCCTTCTCCATTCTTGGTTGGATTACATTAAGATCTACTGTTTTTTGTTTGCCTATTGAGGATGAGAGTTAGAGTCCTGCTGCACTACAGCATTCGGTAATTACCAGGAGGAGATTTGTATAGTGTTTATAAACTTAAATGTGTATTTTGATTATCATGGTTATTTTTAAGTTTGTAATACTTGGATTAACCCCTTAACGTATTTGGACGTATATATACGTCCTGAAAAGCATGGTCGTCCTCCGTTTTCATGTGCTACATGTCTATAGCTATTCCCAGAGGCTGCTTCGGATCCAAGATCTGAGAGTGCCATCAGCCCGCCCCCCCCCCGAATGTGATCGTATGCACGTTACACACATAGGCAGTGAAAGCTGATCACTGCCTATGTGTGTTAAAGTGTTGCAATGATGCCTCGTTAGAGGCATAATGCAACACCTTCTGTGCCCCCCTGGGCACCGCGATCACCCAGTGGGGTTAGGGCTGTAATGGAGGAGCATGCTCCTCCAATACAGCGTGCCCAGAGGAGAGCGACGTAAAACCGCTACTTGACTGCCCCTACAGGCAGTTAAGTGTATTACAGTTAAAAATAGAAAATGAATTAAATAAATAAATTTAAAAAAAAAACCTAGATCTAGGGTTAGGGTTATAGGGGGGTTCGGATGATTACAAGGGTTAGATTAAGGGGTGGGGGTTTTCATCATATTTTTTTCTTTTTTTAATAGTTAATGATAACATATGATGAAAATAATAGTATCAAATGAAAGCCCTATCCATCCTTTAAAAAATGATATATAATTTGTGTGGGTGGGCTGAACACAAAGAAAGAAATTCACAGTTCAGTAAACGTATGACAAAAATAATGGAATTCTGGTCTTCAAGGCACATCAAATGCAGCATAGCACTTGGCCAGTCAGCAGCTGCAAGGGCCAATAAGATATTGGCATGTATAAAACGAGGTATAGATTCACGGGAGGAGGATATCATCTTGCCTCTTTACAAATCAATGGTAAGACCTCACCTTGAATATGCAGTACAGTTCTGGGCACCAGTCCTTAAAAAGGATATTAAGGAACTAGAAAAAGTGCAAAGGAGAGCTACAAAATTAATAAGGGGTTTGGAGGATCTTAGTTATGAAGAGAGACTTAAAAAATTGAATTTATATACGTTAGAAAAAAGGCGTCTCAGAGGGGATATGATAACATTATATAAATATTTGCAGGGCCAATATAAAGAGCTCTCCAGTGACCTGTTCATTAACAGAAAGGTACAAAGAACAAGAGGTCACCCCCTCAGACTGGAAGAGCAAAGATTTCATAGACCGCAAAGGAAGGGATTCTTTACGGTTAGGACAATAAAGTTATGGAACTCACTGCCAAGAGAGGTAGTGCTAGCAACCACAATAGATGCATTTAAAAATGGTTTGGATGTTTTTTTAGCAAAGCAGAACATACAGGGCTATTAATAATAGAATAAGCATTAATAAAAGAGCTTATTGATCCAAGGAGAAATCTGATTGCCTCTTGGAGTCAAGAAGGAATTTTTTCCCCCAGGAGGCAAAATTCGAAATAGCTTCCTTAGGGGTTTTTTGCCTTCTTTTGGATCAAAAGCTGTAATGATGGGTAGAAGGGTTGAACTTGATGGACTTGTGTCTTTTTTCAACCTAAATTACTATGTTACTATGTTACTATGTCACTAAGGGGTTAAAGTATAGTTTTCTGCTTTGTTAGAACACATATAGGCTGGAAGTTTCAAACAGCATCAAGAGACTTAGGGCTCCCATAAATATGCATGATAATGTCTCTCATGAGGCAGATACCAACTTCTGAAATAATGCACATGCTCAGTGCAAAAAGACACAGTTCCTCAGCACTGATCCTCTTGAAATGTAAACAAAAGCAATATGTACAGAAAAGGCAACATTTTAAAAGCTATTCCTAAAGATTTCCAGCATTCATTTGTATGCACAAAAACACTGATGCATCTGGTAGAATCTAACTGTTCCTCAGTACAAATTGCCTAGGGTGTCCCATTAGTAGCTTGTTGGAAGAACTTGTCTATCTTTCCAACTTGGCAATTAACCCCTTTCCGACGCTAGGATGTACTATGCTGTCCTGATTTTACAGTACTTGAAAGATGCTAGGACAGCACACTACATCCAGCGTTAAACAGCTCGTTGTGGCTCCCCGCAATGAGCTGTGCTCAGATTTCTGCAGGGTCTTGCAGCGGGATACCACCTGTCCACGTGGCCTCCGTTTGACAGGGAAAATGTAGCCGGTGTTCAAAGCTACATTTTACAAAATCACGCCGTTCGGGCACGCCTCCGTGATGTCACATGATCTTTTGGCAGGAACCCACAGGGTCTATTAAGAGTGTAGGGAGATATTGTACACTAGCTACCACAACCCAGAATGGTGCTCAGGATTTTGCGTTATTCATTCATACATGAGGTGATAGCGTCACTATTTTACATGACTAGTGTCTCAGTTTTACACATAAACCCGGTGTGTAAAATGTTACTCTTTAAGATCAATCTTGTGAAACAAAAATAATATGTGAGAAATGATCATTCAACTCAAGAGAAAAGCATATTTTACCTACATTTCCGCTGCTGAGAATTTTCTTGATAGCAGAGCTGTCAAAACAATACTATAACAGTTCATCTCTGTCTGTCAAGAGCTTCTAATATCTTTTTACACATTGTATTGAGCATTGTAGAATGTGTTGGCAGCATGTAAAGGATAATGATGATAATTTATGTTTATAAATTATTCTTTGTTACATGTCTCTCCACGCATCTTGTCATTTTTATTAAATTTGCCAGCATCATAGTTTGAATTCATTTTAAAAGAAATTCTAATGCTGCTGATAAAATGCAGTTTGTTGCACACTGTTGGTTGTTTGAGTCGGTTTTGCCGCAAAGTTTTAAAAGTGGAGCAGTTGCCATAGAAACCAAATGAATGTTAATGCTGTGTAGATCACTTTTAGGACTTTGCCGTTTATTAATAAAAGTCAATTCATTTGTCTTGGGTAATCATGCCAAGTTTACTAGGAAAAGTTGCAGTGTCTACTATCATATAACACATCTACCCCTGTTTTAACACCTTTCTTTACAAAGGGAAAGCATCGTGTTAATAGACTAGTCACTGATATTTGGTTTTCAAGAGCTCTGCCTATCTCCTCTGCCCAATAATATCATACCATAGCACCATTAGCTATAAATAACAAAAATTGCCAATGGAGCAGTAAAGAGAGGTCTTTATCACTGGAGGTACAAATCTCTTGCTTCATCACATTGGTCACCATGAGATGTTCAACAGTTGGATTCAAGGGCCTTGTTGCCTATGCATTTTTCTCAGTCTAGAGTTTCCCTATGCATAAGGCCTTGACTGCTTATCTGTAATGTACATTTCTCACAGTTCAATAAACAAGGCCACTCTTGTCATGTCACATTGCATTTATTTGTTTACTTAATATGTTGGGCCGATTTATGTGCAGTGAAGATACACATCATTTTGTTGCTTGACAGGCTAAGAGAGGTTGACTTATTATGAACAGCGCAAGACAAATATCTGTAGACTTTGCAAAGCAGGTAGACCAATTCAGGGGTCAGCCTTGTTTATTTTAGTCAGGATAATGGTATTTTGTAGTGTTCTGTATAATATTAAAATGGAATAACATACTACTGTTTCCAGTAATAGCTAACCTATGGATTTCCATGTGATGTGGGTTAGTTTCACCTGAAAAAAATGTTATATATACTTATATAAAATTCACAAATGTATTTATTATTTCTCTTTCTCCTCCAGATATAAGAGAGTGTTTTCTGTTGGAACGCATGCTATAACTACATACAACCCGAACACACTCGAAGTTACAAATCAGGTAGGTGTGGTTCACATTTTAGCCTTTTTGTAGTTTTCCTTAACTGCTGCTGATAACGTGTCCTGTACACACACTGAAACCTTCCTGCACCTCTTAAGGAAATGCACGTCAAATGGTCTTACGCATATATTATTTATTCATAAACAGCCATCATATTCAGCAGTATGCATAGAACTAATAGGAAGCACTAAAGGTTTATCCATATTGCATCCAGGGGGATGTGTAGTAAGAAAGAAAAAATACGCACTCACAGGACTTCTTAGAATGGATATACTGTACTTTAGTCGATGCTCATGTGGTAACAAACTCTAAACCTTGTGGTCGACGTTTCGGTCCGAATTCAGGTCCGAGGTACGTCGACCACATGTAAGGTTTACAGTTTGTAACCACATGAGCATCGACTAAAGTACAGTATATCCATTCTAAGAAGTCGCGTGCGTGTTTTTTCTTTCTTTTTGGATATAATTTCCAGTTCTGCTTATATATTTTTATATATGCAAACAAGAAAAATGTAGATTAGAGTGTCATTTAATAAAATGTTTAATAACATGAAAAGTGTGGTTTTTCAAGTGGTTAAAAGTGCTCTGAGCACATGCACAAGCTGGGAAAATTGTTTGATGCTGTGCGATCCGACACAAGGGTAATTAAAATGGCTGCTTTGTTATGGTTTTATTTTATTTACAAAAACATTGTGCTAATAAAATGACTTTAGAACCACATGCATGTTTACTCCTAAATAATTGGGGCCATTTTGTTTTCGACAAATACCAGGGGCCAGGTCACCATGGCGACTAGAAATTGCATCGGGACACCTGGACTTTGCAGTGTACTCTGAGCTTTCTATTCTGGAGAGCTGCCGAAACTGCTTGCTTGTGGTCTCGCCCCTTCCTGCCTCTTGCGTATTGCATTGCTGACAATTGACGACAATGCAAGTCTGCAGATAATTGACTGTGATCACAAATCCGCAATTGCACACAGCTTGGCACTTACAGAATTGCATTCCCGACACAGGCTGTGTCAGAAAAGCAGTGCGGATGCCAAAATCGGCTCCTTTGTGTATGCGTGCCAAGGGGTCAGAAACAAAAGTAGGACCCCCCCGCCAAAAAAAATTAAAATAAGTTTAAGTTAATTATTGGTTCAGTGTTGAAAAACACGGAGTCACAAAAACAACAAAAAGTTTAGTTGTCCTTGAACTTTGCCAGTGAAGCTGTTGTTAACTATATTCTCCAGCTGCACTGGAAAGATGTAAGACGTGCACTACTCCTCCAGCAAGAGAGAGAGGGATGGAGTGTCTCTGTTTCTGAACTCACTTAAGCGCCAAAGAATGGACACCAGTCTGTTGCCTGTCATGTGCTTCAGTACATCCTATTGTCACAGGGATCCTTTTAATATTACTTAAGTAATATCCCAATTGAAAATGCTGAAGCTGGATTCTAACTTATTTGGCTGGCTCCTAGATCAAACCTAAATTTGTCAAGCCCCGCTGTACAGTTAAGAACGTGTTACTTAGTACCCCGTACATGAGCGCAGAGAAATGCCTGATAATGTTGTCCTAATGATTAGATTCATTCTTATCTTTTGTTTACATAACCCTTAGAACTTTTGTAGTACTTGATAATGTGAGCACAGAAATCAAAATTCTTACACGAAGATTATCTATAGAGAGCACAAATTAATATATTTTAAAAAGTCACATCTATTTAGTCCTATTTATTTGCATGTACTTTTTGAAGGTGTTTGCATACAAATATAAAGAGCTGCCAGCATTGAAACATAATGATTGTGGTGTTGTTTGACTGTTTTCGTTGCTAAAACAGCTAAGCTGCTTAATTCCTAGTGGCAGTTGGCTAATTTGGAAGTGGTAGCTTGAAACGTTAGCTGTCTGATCTACCCCAAGCTTTCTACCTCTCACGTGACCTGTGTTATCACTGGTGCAGGAATCCGAATAAGGGGAGGGGTAGGTGTGTGCTCAAACTATTCAATGGTTGGTAGGTTAAAGTGTGCTCATCAATTATTATATTTTCACTGTTAAATGTTTCAGATTCTCTTCAGATATGAAATAATTTCTTATTTGATTTGTAAGGTTTCCGGTTGCTTTTGGTAGATTTGCTTGTTTAGTTAACTCCTTGAAATGGTTTCATGTTTTCAGACGGTGTTGGTTTGTGTTTCAGTGGCCTTATGGAGACATTTGCGCTATCAGTCCCGTGGGCAAAGGACAGGGAACGGAATTTGCTCTTACTTTTCGAAAGGGCAGCGGGAAAAAGTCTGAGACATTAAAGTTCTCTACAGAACACAGAACAGAGCTGCTAACCGAAGCCCTGGTAAGATGTTTACTAGCGTGTGGGGAATGGTTTTCTGGTAGATGTACATTTACACACACGTGGGTATGTATGTCAGGATGCAAGTGCATAACTGTTTATTCAGCGCCCAGCCCGCTTAAGCTGTGATATAGCCTTTCCATGCATGCTCAGATTCCCCACAATGGCCACAAATAGTGGCCACAGAGAGTAACACAAAGGCATGTGTGCAGTCCTGAGGCACGAATGGCAGGTTCCCAACGATGCCTCATATCACAGTTTTCTTCAAAATGGAGTTTAATTTCTTCTGATAATGAGGACTGAGCGAGGATTGGACAATGGGGGCAGAGGGAGGAAGGGTATATATAGTTTGTATCTTTGTTTTTCAACCTGCATAACTCCTGAGAAAGTCTGGTTCTCCCAGTGAAATGTTACATGTGGTAAATTTCATTCACCTTTTGGACTGATGCTGAGGTCTGCCACTGATACCAGGACATTACAACTTCCCTGAGGTCTCTGAGTAGACAATCTGCCTCTACACATCACAAAGCTATATAAAGAACAGGACACCCTTTTTTTTTTGCTGTGAGAATATGAATGGTTAAGTCAGTTAAGCCACATCTTGCTGTAATGTGGGATGCACATTGGACACCCCTGAAATAAATATATACATGGATCACAGTTGTCCTTCACCAAGCAAATCTTCTACCCGCAGCATTATTTCTAAATATACAAATTGCTTGTACAATGTATAGAAAATATTAAAAGTGACTGCAGCACCTAAACATTGATTTTCCTATGAATGTAGAGAATATAAAAATATCAAAAATGCTCTGTTAGCATAATTGTAAGCAAATTAATTAAGAGAAAAAGTGTTTTTAAATGTGTGTTTTGTCTCTCTTGTTTTATCTGTGTGCATGATATGAAACAACAACTTTCAGTGGGAAATTTGCAATTTATATATAAAGTCACAAGGTGTCACATTTTGTGAATTCCACCCATAATGCAACATTCTCCAAAATATTCCAGCAAGTTTCACTTTACAACTGTGGGCAGAGCCTGCATGATGATATCATAAGATACACCCCTGCTCTCATACTGGTTTCTGTGTATTACTAGGGGGCAGTACTAGGTGGCCGTGTACACCATTCCCCCCCCCCCCCCCCCCCGCCTTCCTACACAAAAACGACATATTTCTGGAAGAGAGAGAGATTTGATCAAAGAGAGAGGAGACCTGATCAAACAGGAGCATAACTCCGTCCCCTTGTGATATAATAGTTACATTACCCTCCCATTCAATGCAAGTCTATTGTCAGAATTCTAACTTATAGACTGCATTCTGTGTCCCCAGCCGCATAGTGAGATACTAGTGCTGTAAAGTCACTTATACCCCAAAACACTCTGTTTCACAAAATGGAGGCACCCAGTCATACTTGATTACTCAGATATTTGATTAAATAAACTCCCATAACAAAAACAAGACATATCTGAAATCCACAATGCAAAAAATACAAAAACCTCAATTTTTTTGTGGGAGTGTCCCTTTAAACACACCATAAATTTATCAAATACATTTACGCTATTAAAAGTAGTCTGTACTCTGAGCAGCAAAGAAAGTTGACTATTTATTCTGAATCTGTAGAGGTCGGATCGGAGAATAAACACTAGCTAGTTTTCTTTGTTAATTTTAATGTATTATTGTGTGCATCGTTACTGCAAAAGGAATCCGAGAGAGAGAATGCATGGAATCCGTTCCTAGCCTTGTGATGAAATTGCCTTTGTGTCTTTTCAATAGCGGTTCAGAACAGACTTTTCCGAAGGAAAGATAATGGGAAGAGTAAGTATTACCATAATATTAATTCCATGTAAAATGTGAAAAACCCCATAAACTTCAACGCACGCCAACAAATATGTTAGTTCTGTTTTGCTAGTCAGTAACAGACTGATTTTCTTACAGTTATAGGTTATACCACAAGCGATTGTGAAATGTATAAATAAAATCAAGGATCGCAAATATATTTATTGCTATATAGTAGTAGAGACTTTATTGATTCTTTGTTATGGAGCTAAAGCATGAAACTATATGCTATATCGAACTGTTCATTGTTTTGTAATTAGCTTATGCACTCTAACGCAAGTTAAGAAGAAGAATATTCCCTTAGGACACGTTATATTAATCTCCTCTTTTATCTTTAGAGGTACAACTGCTATAAGCATCACTGGAGCGATACAAGAAAACTAGTCACTCTGGAAGTGACGCCTGGAGGCATTGATCAAATTGACACCACAACCAATCGTCTTCTCTGCTCCTATGATTATCGCAATATTGAAGGCTTTGCAGAAGTTTCTGACTACCAGGGGGGTTTCTGCATTCTGTATGGGGGATTTAGTCGACTGGTAAGTCACTTGTTAATTTGATTCAACAAATACTGATTTCCATCTCACTGTAGTATTTCAGTATAATTATATCTATACAAATCTGATATTACTGTGGAAAGGCTTAACAGGGGACTATAACCCAAACAATGTGGGCCTGACTTTTATTAGCTCAAATCCACAATATAATACACTTGGTAGCTTGATGGTTACATTTTACTAGGGGGGGTTCTCACAATGAAGTTGCATTAACAGGTCTTATGTGTAGCCCACATTTTCATACATGATCCGCCAACTATGTAGAGAAGCAGGAAGAGTAGCTGGCCATGTGCTTCGTGCACGAGATGTTGCGAGTGCTTACCCCATCATTTTAATTAGGGAATTGCTGGGCATATACGCTCCGAAGGTTTTCTTGTTTTGCATGTTCAAAAGGCAAAAACTATGCTTATTGGGGCATATTTTTTAAAGGACAGTTGTTGACAACAAAAAAATGTATGTTTAACAAAGATTGCATCAAGTGTAGACATGTTAAATAGAAATACTTTAATGAAAAATAGAAAAGTACCTTATGGAGCCCTCTTTACTCCATTTAGCTTTATCAGGGGGTGGAGATGTTGTTTAGAGTCGTGGTTCAGATAGGTCAAATCTTCCTTTATCTGACCCAAGATGCCATATATATCCACCCCATAATAGTGCTATATGGAGCAAAGAATTAGGCACTTTATTTATATTCTTTCATTAAATTATTTAAAATTCATGCATTTATGAAATTTAACAAAAGTACCTTGTTTCCCCTACAGTTCTTTCTTTAATACAACATGCTCCAAAAAAATTAAATCATGCACTTTATGACATTCCTTGTTTTGCAGCATTTATTTGCAACCGAGCAGAGAGATGAAATAATAAAAAGTGCCATAGAGCATGCTGGAAACTTTATTGGCATCTCCCTGCGGACAAGAAAAGAACCCGTAGAGTTTGAAAATTACGTCAACCTGCGCTTGGGGAAATATAGCAATGATGAATCAATCACCTCATTAGCAGAATTTATTGTTCAAAAAATCACACCTAGACATTCGGTAAGAATAAAAACCTGTTCACGTTTTGACATTTCCTGTTTTTATCCGTTTTTGTAAATATCATTTAGAAAAAATGGCAACTTAGAAGTATGCTATAAATTTACCTTTACTACCCAGACTCTCTTTTGCTTTTGATTTTTTGTGTGTATTTCAGGAGCCTGTGAAGAGATTATTAGCACTTACTGAAACATGTCTAGTAGAGCGTGACCCAGCCACCTACAATATTGTAACGTTGAAACCACTAGGAGAGGTGAGTGTCGGCTGCGGTTTGTATTGTGAATGTACAGATATTTGGGAGTGTTGGAGATTATCTATTGTTCCCTAAAGCAATGCGGATACATTTTTGGTTTACAGCTACAAACTGTGGCTGACAGTTCAATGGACTTAAAAAGATGAATGATCACAATACCGTCCGTATCTGTTGTATTGTGTACATAAAGGGGAGCGGTAATGTAGTTGTGGAATCAGTCTTTAAACAGTATCCTATTCTACAGTCTGTGGTATCTGTGACTGTTGTTCTTAAGACATATGTTTGGAATCTAATGCATTCTCTTGGGTTTATAGTCTGAATAGTGACATCATAAATGAGGTGAAGTTAACCCCTTAGTGACAAGACATTTTTACCTTGACTTTCCCTTGGTGACAAGGGCTGTTTTAACATTTCTGCAGTGTTTGTGTTTAGCTGTATTTTTCTTCTTTCTCACATACTGTACCCACACAAATTATATGTTGTTTTTATCGTCATAAGAAGGACTTTTATTAGATACCATTATGTTCATCATATCTTATAATTTACTATAAAATATGATGCAAAATTTAAAAAAACACTTTTTCTAACTTTGACCCAAAAAATAATTTACACAAATACAATCATTAAAAAAGACCCTATATAAATAGTTTCTAAATGTTGTCCCGAGTTCAGAAATATGCTTGTTTCCATGTTTCTCTGCAGTTTTGTGCGAGTTATCGGGCATAAACCAAAAAAAAGTGTTTTTTGTTTTTTCCTTTTGACCCCTACCCGAACCCTAAATTTAACCCCAACTCTAACCCTTATGCTAACCCTTAATACATTTTAATTTAATTTTAACCCTATCCCTTATGCTGATCCTAATTTAATTGTAATCCTAGCAGCTATTAACCCTAACCCTAGATTTAAGCTAATTTAATTTTTTTTCATTGCAGTGTTGCTGACTGCCTCTAGGGGCAGTCAAGCAACAGGTTCAGAGCATCGGAAGTGATTTTTCTTCACTACCGAAGCTCTACCCACAAGAGGGCACAGCCATATTGCAGGGGCAATCATGGGTGCCCCAGAGAAGGAATTTCGGTGTTGCCTATAGCCTCGATGTCGAGGCTATAGAGCAGCACAGTCAGAGCAGTTTTCTCGATCGTTGATAGTGAAAACCGCTCGTTTCACCTTAGGACGTGTCAGGCATGTCCATTGCCGGCTGGACGTGCCTGACACGTCCTTTGTCGTGAAGAGGTTAAAGTACCATTAAGCTTCAATTTTTTCGGTCTCTTGCTTATGATTGTCAGCAGGTCTCTGTACTGTTTTTTTCGTTATGTAAGCAGAACATTCATTCCAACTGTTATCTATTTTTAAAAGCAATCTTGTTGTGAAATGTAAAATTATTATTACATGTGATAAGTGTCATTAGCTGGAAAAGTGTTTTTAATCATCTTCATAAACAGAAAAAAAAATATCTAGCCCATAACAAGATAAGTCATTCTGTTATAATATTAGAACTGAATGGTTTTGCTGGTTTTTATTTTTCTTTCTTTTTCGCAGATATTTGCACTTGTATATGACCCTGAAAGTCCGCAACTTTTTACCATAGAATTTATCAAAGGACAAATCCGTAAATATTCTTCAACTGAAAGGTAGCTTTTAATAGTGCATGGCATTACACAATCCAGCAGTGTTCAGTAATGCTAGCTAATAAATGTTGGTATAAAAGACACTTATATTATGTTCTCTCTTGAATTGATTTATTCATTGTGTACTATTTCTGGTACTGCCCATTTATCTGATGAAATGTGCAAATGCTGATTTGTTTGTAAAGGGTTTGTGAGGTTATAAAAGAATGTTTATTAAAATGTGTTATTTCTTACCATATCCACAAGTTGTCAAATTTGAATCTGCCGAGTTAAATGAATAACATATTCCCTCTTCAGAGATTCGTTGTTGGCAAGTTTGCTTGATGGGGTTAGAGCTTCAGGCAATAGAGATATTTGTGTCAAGATGACCCCAACTCAGAGAGGCCAACGCTGGGGCCTAATGAGCGTTCCTGTGGATGAAGAAGTAGAAAGTCTCCACTTGAGGTTCCTAACCACACCTCCAAGTAAGTGGAATTTAGGGAGCGGTTATAATGTCACCGTACTGCCACTGCATGCCACTAGATTCACAATCCACATATTTTTTGGAAGATGAATTCAGTGGAAGTTGCACAGTGCATGTGGAATTTACTGTTTACCAACGCTCTGTGACATTCCACAAGTCGCTATTACTGATTTGTAAGGAAGCTCAACATGTAATCTCTTGGTGGTGTCAGGATAATTCAGCAATGAACTCTGCTTCAAGGTTGCAAAGCCCCTAGCACGTATACCTTCTTGAGATATTGGCCTGGTTGGTCTATTCACTCTGAAGCTGCTAACAGTGGTGTTAAATGTGCCTTTAAAATAATAAAGAGAAAAATTACAAAAGGACAGATTTAAGGATCAAGCAGAAACTGTTAAACTATGACTAGAATGACTGTAATATTCTAAATCATTTTAATCTTCTCAGAAAACCTTACATTTTCAATGTCTACTGTTCCTCCCACTCAGCTATCCAGCATTTGGCTGGGACCTGTTTTTCAGATCTGTCAGTTTTTTTCAAAACACATAACCTTAACATGCTCCCCTGCAGAATATAGAATGCATGTGTGTCCAGGGAGAACATATTAATTAATGAAGGAGGAACTACCTTTTATAATTAATTTTATTTCCCTCTGAAAACATGTGAATTATGTATGCTTGGAATCCTCTAGTAGGTGGGGTAAGGTCAGATCTATTTGGCTTAATAGTAAGAGCACTGTAGCATTTGAGAGGGAAGAAATGTTGCACTTGAGACACAGTCCTAATGGGCGATTTTTTTTTTTTTTTTTTTACACTTTTGTGTTTGTGTGTAAACGTTATTTTAAACTTTTGTTCTTTCTGTCATTGTAGACGGGATCTTTGCGGATGCCGTGTTTAGATTCAACTCAAATATTTCTTACAGTGGAGTTTTACACGCTGTGACACAAGATGTAAGTTTTCCTGTTTTTATAGGCTTAATGCTGGTTATAGTCAATGCAAGATGTTTAAGTGACACAGTTAACTAGTGAACCCAATTTATTTTCAATTAATTTTACCTGTTTTTGATGTTCACCTTGTGTTTTAAAGATTATGTGAAGACCAGTGGCTGATCCTCCATATGTGCCAGGTGTGCGCCGCAAACCTAGCATGGAGCACCCGCGCTGTGTATTTCTGGGGTTTGTGTGCTCCGAACAGAGAAATACATCCGAAAGGCGACGCCAGCTACGAATTCGAAGTGAGTGACTCTGTTGCCGAATTTGTAGCTGGCGTCGCCTTTCAGATTTAACTCGTGTATTTCCGGGGGTTTGTGTACTGGCTGTTCTCAGCACACAAACCCCCGTAAATACACGAGAGACGTCGTGCCTCAGAGTGACAGGCGTGCTCCGGGCTGGCAGCACGCCTGTCACTCAGGGCACGATGAGCCCCTGGTGAAGAACTTTTCAGGTGCGGCTTTCACACTTAAATATGTATTAACATTAATTTTAAAATAAAATAATGGTATAGAACCTAGGATTTTCTGAGACGTGATGAATATTTTTTCATTATGCACAAAAGGGGAAAAAATGCAATAACCCAACTTTGCCCAAATGAAAATTGTACAAGTTGTGTTAGAATTTGTTTGTTCAGATCTTATTTAAATAAATAAAAAAAATCTGTTGTACTGATCTAAAAAAATATCACAGTATGAAGATTTTTTTTTTTTATTTATATACCTTGACCGAACCACATGTAACACTCAATGCAAAGTCGGTAATGCTCATGCACAGTTACCATTACAAACAGGACACTGCAATACTGCACCAAATATTGGAGGCTAGTGAGCCACCACATTATGATATTACAATGTGCACATTAAATATTTTTGTTCAAACTGCAAAAAAAAAAATGATAGGGACAAAACTAGCACTTTAACGTATTCCTTTAAATTTGTACACCTGCATCATATTATGCCAGTACACAGTCTAGAACCTAGGTATCCTCCAGCTGTTTCTGGACTACAACTACTGTACTTTTCTGTCATTCTACAAAACTAGTGAGGAATTATGGGATTTGTAGTTCCGCAGCAGTTGAAGGGCCGCAGTTGGACGCCTAACATCTAGAAGATCATCTTTTACTTATTGACATTCCCTGTAAACGTTGTTTATGTACTGTGTTCTCTCTAATGAAGGCCATATTAAAATAGCATATTTAATTTTCTGTTATTGATTTTTTTTTTTTTTGAATAAGGTTTTTTATTTTTTTAATGCCTCAATTCTGCATAATACAGAAATAAAATGTATGCTAAATATAGACACACGCATCATGTGCAAGGTTTTAAACGAAGGATCTTTCTTTTAAACTGCAAAAAAAATCTTCTGTTTTTCAAACACAGGGCCTCTTCTCTGAGAACAAAGAGAAATTAATTAATAATGCCATAACATCCTTGCTTTCCCAAGAAGGAGATGTAGCAGCATCTAATGCAGAACTTGAGAGCCAATTCCAGGCAGTCAGGCGATTAGTGGCATCAAAAGCTGGATTCCTGGCTTTCACTCAGCTTCCAAAGTAAGCCGCTAATCAGTTTGTCATGATGAAAATCTGTCTTTGCCTACTTCTACAGGCTTCACTTAATGATATCAGTTTTCATATTTGCACACAAATATCTTACAAGCTGCGTCGTGTACATCTTATAGGCTTAGCTTAAATGTATCATATGCTGCTTTTTATAATGAGAATAATCATTCCATGCAACAACACGTTTATTATTTTATATAAACTTGCATTATTACAAATGTATTTACACTCTTCTTTTTAATACTGTACATCTTATATATATATATATTTTTTTTTTTTTTAAAAAGCATAGAGAATAGAAAAATGTATGATGCAACTTAAATATTAACTTTAAGAAATGCTTTTGCTTGCATGGATTTGGTGATTTATATTCTTTCAGTTAGCTAGGAGTATGTGGGTTACTCTTTCACTACAACATTAATGGGTAACCTTCAAAGGATAGCTGTAGGGGGAAAAAAAATTAACTTATGTATGTTGAGCACTCTTTGCTCTGTATAGCTCTTTTTTTTTTATAGCTTTTTTTTTTTTTTTTTTTTTTTTTACCAGTCTCTTGTTAAAATCCCAGCTCAATGACAACCATGTGAACAACAGTTCTGTTACAGAGCAAAAATATATTTTATTTGCATTCACATACGTTCTGTTTACAATGTCTCCACATAATGCAATCTTTCAATTAAAAATAAGTAAGAGTTTTTTGCCCAGAGTTGTCCTTTAACACATCTGCTGTTGCGGACGATCTTTCCTGTGATTTGTCAAAAAGGGTTTATTTTTATTTTACATAGAATGGTTTAATCTCTGCTCATAGCGAACTCTGCGTTCATTATCATCTAGTATATTGTTTTTTTTTTGCTTGTTGTTGATCAGACAATAATGGTTTGAAACTGTGATGGAATCACATTCCATTAAAATGGAAGTCTGCAGCAATCAGAAAACACAGGTTATCAGGGTCGCAATGCTTTATTTACTTATAGTCCTGAAAGTACCATTTATTGACACGTTTGGGGTAATGTATGAAAACTCCCGCACTGCAAAGTTTGTTATGTGTAACAGCAATTGGCGTTTTTTTTTTTTATAAAAACACTTTGCAGTGTGGGAGTAATACCTCTGCTGAACGGTGTTTGGCGGAGGTTCGTGGACAATAGCGCTTGATTGTTTTTACATTGGCTGTGTGACGGTGCGCCGTCACAACCCGGAAGTGCCTTTGTGGCAGAGGCAGACTTCCAAAATGTGTCCGCAGTCTTTTTTTTACATAGGCGCACTAGCCGAGTGTGCCACTATTACAAAGTGGCCCTTTGTCTTTTTTTTTTGGTGAGAAGGAGAGGCTACAGAGGCAAGCAACACAATTGCTATCAGGAACATACAAGTGGAGTTATGTGCAAGGGTTCTATTAAGATGTGCACAGTATCATAAAAATAATCAAGTTTTTGCTACCGTTTCAACTTCTATCCCTTTTTACCTTAAAATTATCTGTGTTCCTACCATTTCACCATCTTACTTTATTCCTTCCACTTTTTACATTTTTTTTTTACTCCGTCATGCAACTCATCTTCTTTTCCCTCTAATTCAATCAGTCTTTAATTGTTATTCATAGTACTCCATTTTTATCCTGAACAATATTATTGTATTTATTGGCCCTGGCAATCCACAAGCTACACTTAGCCCAGAAAGTAATTGTGGTCCTCACGCTTATCGGCTTGAGCTCTATGGCTTTGCATAACTAGTATTACTAAATTATTGGCAAGTTAATTGCTTACATAACATTAGTACAGTATTTACTCAGTTATATTACCGCCTTCCCTGGCTTGCCTTATATCATCTGCTCTACACCAAAGACGGCTATGATTCCAATGTCCAATACAGAATTACAATGTCTTCATTTTCGCTTCATGTTTATAGTGGTGATCACTGCAGGTTCCTCTTCTCTTTAAAGACTTCCCAATGATGAATTTAGCTCTCAGACTCTAGTTTCTGAGGCTTAAGTGGAGTGCTTCTGGAGCTCTTTGCTAGGCCAGGTGCTGCACAAGATCCTACTTTGGATATATTTCATTTGATAGGCGTTGACTATGTTTTGCATAGAATTCTCTGAAAGTACCTGGTTGTGAATTGGTCTCCCAAAGTTTATAAAAAATTGTCGGGCCTTGTTTGGAGCTGGTCCATGAATTTTAAAGGGCAAAAAACTTTTTTTTAAATTTTTTTTTTTTAATACAGGTTGAGTATCCCTTATCCAGACATCTGTTATCCAAAATTATTGTACAACATTTTATCCAGGGTCCATAAGCTGTGATATAGCCTTTCCATGCATACTCAAATTCCCCCGATCTCCACAAAGGGTAATATAATGACTACATGTGCAGGGGCCAACACCAGGTTCCCAATGATGTCTCTCATCACAGATACATCACTGTAACAGTGCTGCATTGGCACTCTACAGGATGACCCGTTATCCAAAATACTTCTGGTCCCAAGCAATTTGGATAAGGGGTACTCACTCAACCTGTATTTAGTGTGCACATATAGTTACTCACCAATTCTACCTATTAATGCCCTTTTAAACTAGGAAATTTAATTAAAGTAGTCTTGGATGAAAAGTATATTTTCCCCTTTCCCTCCCACTACCTTGTATACCCCTTTGTGCTTTAGAGGGGTCAATTCCATCAATGCAAGCAGGGCCGGCCTTAAGTCTTCCGGCGCCCTGTGCGGGCTTCCCCCCTCCCCCTGTTCTCTCTCTCTAGCCCTGTTCTCTCTCTCCCCCCTCCCCCTGTTCTCTCTCTCTCCCCCTCCCCCTGTTCTCTCTCTCCCCCCTCCCCCTGTTCTGTCTCTCCCCCCTCCCCCTGTTCTCTCTCTCTAGCCCTGTTCTCTCTCCCCCCCCCTCCCCCTGTTCTCTCTCTCTCCCCCTCCCCCTGTTCTCTCTCTCTCCCCCTGAAGCAGGCTCTGCTCCCGGAGTGGGGGCGGAGCTACACCTCTGTGCCGGTTAGCTCCTCCCCGGACCAAGCAGAGAATGCCGAGCAGAGGGCTGGTGAGGGGGGATCTTTTGATCTCCCCCAGCCAGTGCCACTACCGGCTTTTTTTTTTCTTTCTACTGGCCGGGCGGGCGCCCCCTGGGGTATTGCGCCCTGTGCGCTCGCACAGGTCGCACAACCCTAAGGCCGGCCCTGAATGCAAGTATGGATTTGCTTTGCTGCTGGCACCTGATGCATAATCTGCATAAAACAAAGGGATGAGAATGTAGTGTCTTAATAACTAAAAAGTAACTAAAGTTAATCATTTTTCAAATCACAGCAGAGATGTCTCCCTCTGGCAATAAAATGGTTTAACTGCAAGAGCTAAAAACAAATCCAATACTGTCATTGTCAAGACACATACAGAGTGCAGATTCCTAAAGTAAATATCACATCCATTCCCAAACAATAGCAAATCTTTATAAAGACAGATGGATTCATTACATATAGATGATTTTGTTGGCAATGTGCTAATGTCACCTTAAAGTCAGATCAATTGCATTGGAAACATAAGGTTCACCAATCTGTGTGATCAAACTGATGATCCTGGCATTGCATCAGTGGGTAGCTCCTGGAACAAGATAACTTGGTGGCAGAATCATGACCTGGAATTTGCCAGCATCTATTACCTCCAGAAGACTAGAAAAGCAAACCTCTCCCACTTCTCACTGTAGCTAGTGCTACAAGATGGGGCGAGCTTCTTCCTCCACCTGACCTGATTTCTTGCTCACTGCAGGTCTACATGCAGTCAGACAAGGAGGCAGAGTGGGGATTATAGACTACAACTCCTACAAACACTTGTCTGTGCATCCAAAACAATTCAAAATTCTGACTGCATGCAATGAGCCCAAACTTTTAATATTCATGCAGCATTTTTGGAGAGATGATTCTATACATTGTGCATAGTAAAGATAAATTAGTTTTGTCCCCCTTGTAATATATTCAGATAAACACATCATTATAATATAATATGTTTTATTTTTTTTTGTTCACTTTTTTTTCACTAAGGTTTCGAGAACGACTTGGCATCAAAGTAGTGAAGGCTCTGAAAAGAAACAATGATGGGGTCACCCACTCTGCAATTGATATGCTCTGTGCACTTATGTGTGTAAGTGTTCCAGCAGTTTTCAATCTTTTAACCCCTTTGAGCACTTTCTGTGATTTAGTAACACGAATGTAAACAATATCCTGACTGCTCTTCCTGTGGAGACAGTTTCTGTTTCATTTATCACCTATAACCTTACTATGTTTGTACATTATTGTAGATTTTGGTATAAGGTGACCAGATTTCAAGGGCAGTGTGAGACCATTATCCCTAGAAATGAGTGCTAAACTATGCTTGGTGTGGTGGCAAATTTAAAAATGTTTTCGGCCAATACCCCAAACATTTGCCAACCGCAGCACAATGACAAGCTGTTTGCCCAAAATCTACAAAAACCCACTGCACATCTGACACCTAAACATTGCTTATAGTGTGTATGTAGAGAATAAAAATTATGAAAACATTTCTATAGCTTTGTGTTGGCAAAAATGCAAGAAAAGGGTTAAATCAAGAGGAGATGTGTTTTATATGTCTGTGGTGTCTTCTATTTTATGCCATCACATTGTGGCTTGATATGCAAATGATCTTATTTTCACAGGAGACACCATAGGAACATTTAAAACATATTTGTAACACAATATATACTTTTTATATACACCGTAATACAATGCATACTTGTCTTGTATTGAAGTGGACATTTTATATGTTCAAATGTATTGTGCTTGCTTCTTAGGGTGTTCAGATTCTTTTTCAATGTCATGCATTCACATTTCATATTTCAAAGGTGCCATTGTTACAGCCATTTTATACACATGATGTTATGCACAGTTGAATTTGCAAGACTTTCTCTTCATTACCATACAATGGTAGGAACTTCGTATCGTATTCTGATGAGAAATCTCCGTTCTCGAGGAAGCGTTTGATGTGTAGATCACATTTTGTCATGTGACTTTGTATTTTTATGAACCTATTTAACCTTTCAGGAACCTGTAGTTAGCTTGCCTTAAGTTATGTTCCCAGTTTTCTCATATTCAGCGCAAGGTTTGCAAAACTGTATATTCTGGCTGCTAAAAGATTCCCTGAAGTAGTTCCGCTGTGCATGTCTATCCTCTAATGCATTTTAAAATGTCCTGCCTTTGCTTTTTTTCCAATGTTCTTTGAACTTCTCCATTCTGCAGCCTATGCATGATGACTATGACTTGAGGCAAGAGCAACTGAACAAAGCTTCACTTCTTTCTTCAAAAAAGTTTCTGGAAAACTTGCTTGAAAAGTTCAACTCCCATGTGGTAAGTGGCATATAAACATTCTGGTAATAACGCTTCTGTGTATGAGTATTTTTCATTGAGCTGTAGTTTATTATTTTATTTTACATTTATTCCAGTGGTATACTGGTATGCACAGTGTTTAGACCTTTTCATTGTGTGAGTGCTTTATTCCATCTCTGTAAAAATTGCCAGAACTCTCTAATTGGGTAAACTGATGCTGTGCTTATTGGCTAGACACCCCCACTTTCAGCTATATTCCTGGTCAGCTTCTTCATGGAGGACACTGCAGTCATCGTCAGTAATCAAATTACATTCCTGTTTAATCACATTTGTAATCACAGAAGATAATGATATTGCATTTGAACTATGCACAGAGATCTGTGTCTAACTAGGTTGAAGTCGGAGGCTGGGAGTGAGAGGAGTAGGCAGGCAAAGATTCCTGTGGCACTGTTAATAATTGGAATGGGTCAAGTTGAAATGCGTAATATTGTTTTAGCGAGCAAACCAGTATGGCAGAGCTGTGAAGGTGCGTATAACATTTTTTATTTTTTTTATTTAGAATTATGGGACAGGTGCCCTTGTTATCAGTTCACTGTTGGACTTCCTCACCTTCTCACTCTGCGCTCCATACAGCGAAACAACAGAAGGACAGCAGTTTGATATGTTGTTGGAAATGGTAGCCTCAAATGGTAGAACCCTCTTCAAGCTATTCCAGGTACAACCCAAAATTTACTTTTGTTTTTATCTCAAAAATTTCAAGTGTGTTTGTATGAAGCATTGACTTTCCTAGACCTCAATGGTGTGAGACAAAGCCTATATCTATAGCTTATCCACAAAAAGCTACATTGAAGCTCGTAGGAAGACCAGGAAGACCATGACTGCATGGGCTAAAGGGCGTGAACGCACCATCCACTTCCTTGAGCCCTGTGCCGTATCAGGACTGGAAGCAGGTCCACCAATTTTAAAGTAACGCACATACCTGAATGCAGTGTACAACATAATGGAACACTACCTAAAATATACAGTCATTCATTGCCTTGTGTGTTATTTCTTTCCATAGTTTTTTTGGTACTGAATTATCGCTTGACACGCTACGTAACAACCAAAATAAGAACACGCTACCATAGCTCATTTGGCAACGAGGAACTGTTGCTTTTTCAGCATTTGTAAAATTGTTCTTATTTATGGAACCATTTACAAATCCATTGCTTTACCACTTTATTGGTTGAAAAACAACATGGCTAGATTCCATCATTCTGTTGCTAGACTGCGTTTAAAGGGTGTCGGCAACATTTCAGGCAATAAAGCCCACACTAAACCTAGATCTAAATTAGGGTTAGAATGGTTGTGTTAGGGTTATGATTACGGTTCGGTTCAAAAGACCACTGTAGGAGAAATTGGTTAGGAAACAAAAAAACAAAACTTATTTTTGTTATTGCCCTATAACTTGCTAAACAAACAGAAAAACATTTAAACATAACATATTTCTAAACTTTTTTTTAATTATATGATATGATGAAAATATAAAAAAAAAAAACTATATAATATATGTGGGTACATTAAATTAGAGAGAGGGGAATTACAGCTAAACACAAACACCGCAGCAACATTTAAAACAGCCATTGTCACAAACGGTACAAAAATTTCAAAACAGTCCTGTCACTATGTGGTAAAAATTAGGCATTGTGCTGCTTTTAGCTGCCTGCAAGTAGGTTTTGCTGGGGAAACCCAAATGTAATTTTAGATTCAGGATTGCAATTTTCTTAAGCACTACATTGTAATCAATTACCGTAATAAAACTAATTCTACAGGATGCATTCTGTGATTTAATATTCAGCACCAGATATCCGTGTAGCAGCAATTTTACTACTAGTAATGGAGATATAATTACCATATAAGAACATATTTAATTTTACATTGTTTGCTGAAACATTCGTCCGGGATCACCTTGTATCGTCTGTATTCTGCTAACAGTCTCTAATTGTTTACAGCACCCCATTGACAATGAGGTAATTATTATACATTTTAATTATAACTAGCATAACTGACATGCATGCTCACATGAGATAGAAATTATTAATAGGGCTCCCTCCACATGTATGAATTGTCACCTATGCGGATAACATTAGGAAGGACTGTATAGAAAATATTTTTCCTACAAAAGAAAACACCCTAAAGAATATCTCTAGAGAAAAAAAAGATATCTTAGGTTCCAAGAGAAGTTATCATTTACAGTGAAACTTATTTGTGATACTGATAGCTGTTCAAAAGTAACTTTCTCTCTTTATATCTATATTTATATACACATTGTTTGTATCTAGGCAGGTATATATGTAAGAGTTAGGTGTGCAAATATCTATCCATATTTTCTTAATTTACTAGTGCATGATGTGTCCAACAGTTTCCCTTGTGTGTTCTTTTTGCTTTGTTTTGTTTTTTGGGAGGTGTGAGGGTGATACCGTATTTGCTCGATTATAAAATGACCATGATTACAAGACTGAGCCCCCAAATTGTGGATTTATTAAAGGGAAAAAAAGGCCTGAATTGAAGATTACCCTATGGTGAAACTTGCTGGTTTTGCCAATCACTTATATGCACACTTATACTCTCTCACTGATGAGTGAGTGTAAGTGTGCATATAAGTGATTGGCAAAACCAGCGAGTTGCACCATAGGGTAATCTTGCACACTTATACTCTGTCACTGACTCGTGTGCAGACTTACCCTCTGTCACTGACTCGTGTGCAGACTTACCCTCTGTCACTGACTCGTGTGCAGACTTACCCTCTGTCACTGACTCGTGTGCAGACTTACCCTCTGTCACTGACTCGTGTGCAGACTTACCCTCTGTCACTGACTCGTGTGCAGACTTACCCTCTGTCACTGACTCGTGTGCAGACTTACCCTCTGTCACTGACTCGTGTGCAGACTTACCCTCTGTCACTGACTCGTGTGCAGACTTACCCTCTGTCACTGACTCGTGTGCAGACTTACCCTCTGTCACTGACTCGTGTGCAGACTTACCCTCTGTCACTGACTCGTGTGCAGACTTACCCTCTGTCACTGACTCGTGTGCAGACTTACCCTCTGTCACTGACTCGTGTGCAGACTTACCCTCTGTCACTGACTCGTGTGCAGACTTACCCTCTGTCACTGACTCATACGCAAACTTACCCTCTGTCACTGACTCATACGCAGACTTACCCTCTGTCACTGACTCATACGCAGACTTACCCTCTGTCACTGACTCATACGCAGACTTACCCTCTGTCATTGACTCATACGCAGACTTACCCTCTGTCACTGACTCATACGCAGACTTACCCTCTGTCACTGACTCATATGCAGACTTACCCTCTGTCACTGACTCATATGCAGACTTACCCTCTGTCACTGACTCATATGCAGACTTACCCTCTGTCACTGACTCATATGCAGACTTACCCTCTGTCACTGACTCATATGCAGACTTACCCTCTGTCACTGCCTATCAGTCAGTGGCTGAGAGATGAGTAGAACATCTTTAGGAACAACATGGCCCATGTCAGTCTTAAGGCAACCTGAGAATCATGGCATATGTAGTTATGTGATAGGCAGGACTGTGGGAGATCATGCTGAGTAAACATTGTTCTTTACTCATGTGACCCGCTTTAAGTCAATCCACATAGACGGAGGCTGGCAAGTCATGCAAGCGACTTTGTGCTGAATTGCTGGAGGAGGTTCTGATTGGCCAGATGTGCCGTCTTGGTGGATCAGTGTGGCATGGAAAGTGCTGATCTGAGGTCTGATTTAACCTACTAGAAGTTTTTTTCTGGAAAAAAAAATATATCTTACAATCGAGCAGAGAACAGGATGTGGTAAATGAATAAAGTTTTGGATACATAACACCAGTGGGATTTTCTAAACATGTGTTCATACAATTGGTATTTTCCCCTTCTCTGTATTTGTATGTGTGCATATATATAGTTCTATTTTATAATCCTTTCATACAGAGATTATACACTGAAGGTAAAAGTTTTCATGAGAATACAATTGTTGACCAAGTATTAGGAATTGGTTATTCAGTACTAATTTACGGATATATTTTGCTAAAACAAGTTTGTCAAGTTTGCATTTAAATTGAATAAATAATAGTAAAGTAGATTGTTCATTATATGTTTTTCTTTCTATCTACATATTAGCATCCATCCATGGCCATTGTTAAAGGAGCGGGCTTAGTGATGAAAGCCATCATAGAGGTTAGTGTTTTATGTATGTGTGTGTATTCTAATGTATATTGTTGGAGTTTTTAACATTATTAAATAAGTAAATCACCTAAAATAAAATGAAAGTGATTTTTTGAGACAAACATACGTCTCTCTGAGTTCTTTGAGATCGTGTTCATTGAGAAGATGCTTTACAGATTCAATATCAGATTCAGTAATTGTGTAAAATATAATAAAAATTATTATAAGTATAAAATAGTCAGGTAATCAGATCTTTAACAAAAATCGAATATCATAAGCAATATGTATAGGCAGCAAGTTAACAATATCCCTATATCTGAAGTATCAATAAATTTAACAAATCAAAACCTAGGTTATTACCATAAAACAGCGATTGAAACACCACTTAAGCTTTGACACGTTTTGATAATCAGCAAAACAACCACCACCACCATCACAGATACTGAGTTTAAGCATAATATTGCCCCTCTGCATTATCGAAACCAGTCATACCAGCAGCAACAATTATCAACTGTACGGTGTAAATTAATAATATATGTCTCATAAAAGTCTTTAAATAAGACACGTTTAACTACCACCGAGTACATCAAATGATAAAATATACCAAGAGCTACACAAAACGCAGCTAACTCAGGGTGTGCTCTAAGTCTGGTTACAATTGTTTTAATCTAATGATATATATAAATTAAAATAGATAGGTGGATAACTGACTAGACCACAGGAAACTTAATTTCTTGGTATCCGCTCAGCTGAATTATGTCTACAGTTCACTATTTTAACATTAAATCCCTGAAAATTAAAGATTCATAGTATATTCATCAAGATAGAGCAGTCACATTTGAAACCGATTTTTTGCACATTTCATTCATTTGCTAGCAATTCTGCCAGCACAATCATATAAATATATGTATATATATATATTTCTTTTTTTTTAATTTATTTTTTTTATGCATTTTGGTGGAGAAAGCTCTATTTATATATTTTATTTATCGTTTTACATATTTGAGCAATCAGAGTATACAGCAACAGTCTTTTTATCTACCAATTTGCTGTGTAAGTACCGTATTTGCTCGATTATAAGACGACCCTGATTATAAGACGACCCCCCAAACTTTGGATATTCCTTTAGGAAAAAAACTAAAAGCCTGAATATAAGACTACCCTATAGGAAAAAAGTTAAACTTGTATATATTCACATGTAAATTGCTTTTTTAATAAAAAATTATGATATCAAAAAATGTATTTCTAGTTTTTATTTCTTTTTATGTGCCAATGCTGCCTTTCTCTTTCCCTTGCCCCCATTTTTCTCTCTCTCCCCCCTCCCCTTGCCTGTCTCTTAACCCCCTCACTCCCCTTGTCTCTGTCTCTTAACCCCTTCCCTCCCCTTGTCTGTCTCTTAACCCCTTCCCTCCCCTTGTCTCTGTCTCTTAACCCCTTCCCTCCCCTTGTCTGTCTCTTAACCCCTTCCCTCCCCTTGTCTGTCTCTTAACCCCTTCCCTCCCCTTGTCTCTGTCTCTTAACCCCCTCCCTCCCCTTGACTCTCTCTCTGCCCCCCTCCCTCCCCCCTGTCTCTCTGTCCCCCCTGTCTCTCTTTCCCCCTCCCTCCCCCTGTCTCTCTGCCCCCCTCCCTCCCTCCCTCCCCCTGTCTCTCTGCCTCCCCCTCCCTCCCCCTTACCTTGATCCCTGGTGGCTAGTGGGGGCAGCCGGGGGATGTCTGCACGATACTTGCAGACATCCTCCATGCTGCCCGACACGGCAGTCTATTATGACGGACAGCTGTCCGTCATAATAGTCTGCCGTGTCGGGCAGCATGGAGGATATCTGCACGTATCGTGCAGACATCCCTCAGCTGCCCGATTCTCCCTGGTGCCTAGTGGGGCAGCAGAGGATGTCTGCGTGATGAGCGCAGACCTCCCCTGCTGCCGCCCGGCACGCTCGCCGGGACTTCTGTGACGAAAGCGGAAGTATCCGGCTTCTTCACAGAAGCCCCGGCGGTCGTGCCGGGCGGAAGCAGGGGAGTCTGCGCTCGTTGCGCAGACTTCCCCTGCTGCTAGAGAGGGGGATCCAGGTCCCCTGCAGCTCTGCTGGGGACCTGGATCCATGTCTTATAATCTGACCTCAATTTGAGGTCAGATTATAAGAGACCTCGATTATAAGACGAGGGGGATTTTTCAGAGCATTTGCTCTGAAAAAAACCTTGTCTTATAATCGAGCAAATACGGTATGTATCATCTAGGCCCTTAAGTAGCAAAAAAAAAAAAAAAAAATCCTCTTTTTGATTTGGTGCATGGCTAGAAATTGGTGGCACTCTACTGCCAACAGGGCTCTCTACATCCTTTATCAGTCTGTCCCTGTTAGTCTAACTTAATATGTAGTTCCCCTATAAGCTCTGCACCTAGCGCTAATTGTTGGCGTTATGTAAATAAATGTTAATGTAATATTTTATAAAGCACAAGGAAATGCACAGTATGGAACTGTATATGACCTGTATACAAAAAAAACTGCTTTAGGTCCCTGTAGACTTTACACTTAGATCAATAAGTAGAGATAATACTGCTGTACATACAATTGTGGCAACAGGGATTAATAGCTTTTGCTTGAGTGACAGATGGCAAGAAATATATAATTTCTACCCAATTCTGTTTCAGTGGCCCTTTTGTAGGGCACCAGTCTGTGGTATAAAGCTTAATTTATTAAAATTGAAATTGCTCTTGCAGGAAGCTCTTTGTGTCTTACTGAAGACGTACTGCGGTGTTTGCATTTGTAAAGAATTTAACAATGAAATGAGCTAGAAGCATACTACTATTCTAGACACGTGTAACAACCTCCTTCCTGAGAAATTAGTGTTTAATAAACTCTTAAGCAAGCTTCTCCTGATAAAAAGTCAATATTGTCAAGTGTCTGAGTACAAATTTGAACTCTTTTCACAATGGAAGGGAATGTATAATGAAAGGAAACATTTATAAAATGCCTCTGCTCCTTATGTTCCCAGATTTAACAAATAAGTACTGACATCTTCAAAACTGTGTAAATCAGATGGACATTCTAGTTCAAGCACTGCAGTAGTGTCATTTTTTTTTTTTTTCCCATACATTGAAAAATGTAAGGCTGAAGTCCAATTGAGCTGTAACCTTTTCTTATTTCTTATAACCTTTTCTTCAGAAAAATACCAGCCATGTTTCCACCATAGACTTAACATTGGTGACATGCAAAATTTGTAGCTACCAGCCAGTAAAACGCTGGTTGGCTCACAACCCTATCCATAGCATAACTTTTTTTTTTTTTTTTTTAGAAGACTTCCCAGTGCTTCCTCACCCCGTGATATTAAGGTCAAGACTTTCAAAAGTGACCATGTAGATGGAGCATACTTATTTTCAAATACCACACATAATCCATAAACTAAATTGAGCATGCTTGATGCAGTATTTTGTAACATTTAAGAGTGGGCTCTTAAGGTTTCTTATTTAACATGTACTAAAATTATAAAAAAGGATTATACAAATTAAAATGTAATACTACTGATAACATAGATTTTTTTTTTTAACCAAATAAGATACACTACATGCTTACTCTTAAAAGGACAACTGTCAGCAAAATATTAAGTTTCATTGATAGAATGCCTCAATTCATTTTTTACGTTCATTAATTCAATTATATCATCATTATTATTTTTTTTACCGACAGTTGCCTTTTATAATAATCATAATATAATCATCATTTCTTCTGCTCAAGAGTCTGTTTTGTAGCACACAGCATAACTATGGAAGTAGCAAGACGAGGCAAGTTGTTCCTTATTTTTGACATTTCCTGTTGGGAAGATCTCTAACCCTTCATGTACCTTCCAGAGCAGACGGGGTGGTTGGATACTCACCAAGGGTCCAAATATAGATCTGTTATTAAGGCTGCGGAATCCAAATATGAGTAACTAAGATCTACATCAGTGCTGTGCACACTACCATGCACTGTCTGATGTGTGCAAGCGGCACGGCACAACGTCTGACTTATCAGGCTGCAATAGACAAAAGAACCACCTGTTCGTCTATTGGCTTTCACCTTGCGGGATACTAATTTGCTGAGAGCAGGGAATGACATTGCCCTTGGTTTAACCCTAATGATATGTGTATTCTGAGATCCCACAACCGCCGCAGCCTGTGAGCACACAGGCACTGGCACTGTGTGCTAAAGTAAATATGTACAGTGCTGCCATAGCCCACCAGTAGCGGGCACATGGTGAGGTGAAGGAATGCACAACTCACATTCCCCCCTTTCCTGGCTACAAAAAAAAATACCGGCTTTGCAATTTCTGGTATTTTAGGTACGCAAGCACCAGCTCTGTGGACTTGATTACCAGCTGTGCCAGTAAAATATCGGCCTGGTGGTAACCCTATTTGTTGGGGTAAAAAATTGTTTTGGAAGGACAAATATGCACTGTTTTTGCATATTTGAACATGGAAGAAAATGGCAATCTCCTCCCCCTGCCTAAATCTTAAAATTCAGAACGTACAGCTGTATGTTCCAAATTAGGCATTTCCACATTACAAATAATCATGGATGCTGTAGGTGTGCACAAGTGACATTAGTACTCAAACCATAGAAAGCCCTGGTGAACAACCAGCAAACATAAATGAAGTTATGCACATGTACAATTGCCATTTCACTAACAGCCCTCCAAAGAAACCTGCTGTTCCCTATTCTATGTAAAACAGACTATATGACAGCAGCAGTTCAACTGTCTGTGTTTTGGAATTTCATGTATTGCCTTTACATAGTTCTGTGGCCTGTGTATTATACTCCATATAGCAGGGCTCGACAAAACCCGGGCGCCAGGTCGCCATGGCGACCTGGAAATTGAGCCTGGCGCCCGGGTGCCGTTACCTTAATGTTCCCCTTGCCGCTGCTATCCATTTTTTGCAGCGCGAGGGGGGAAGTCTGTGCGTATTGCACAGATGGCAAGCTCCGCCCCCCTCGCGCAACGTGTGTGTTAGTGTTCAGCCGAAAGAGTAATGAGGATCGGCTGCAGCACGAATGTCCCCCCTCCCCAGCAATGAGGTAAGGCAGCAGGGAGGGGGAACATTCGTGCCGCACCCGTTCTTCATTGCTCTTTCGGCTAAGTGCTGGGTTGTCAAGTGACGACACCCAGCACTCAAGTTAAGAAAGGGGGAAAAAAAACTTGTATATGTGAAGTGTGGGGGGGGGGGAGATGTATATGTGAAGGGGGGGTATATATGTGAAGTGTGGGGGGAGATGTATATGTGAAGGGGGGGTATATATGTGAAGTGTGGGGGGAGGTGTATATGTGAAGGGGGGGTATATATGTGAAGTGTGGGGGGAGGTGTATATGTGAAGGGGGGGGTGTATATATGAAGTGGGGGGAGATGTATGTGTGAAGGGGGGGTATATATGTGAAGTGTGGGGGGGGAGGTTTATATGTGAAGGGGGGCTGTATATGTGAAGTGTGTGTGTGTATATGTGAAGTGGGTGTGTGTGTGTGTGTATATGTGAAGTGGGTGTGTGTGGGGTGTATATGTGAAGTGGGTTGGTGTGTGTGGGGTGTATATGTGAAGTGGGTTGGTGTGTGTGGGGTGTATATGTGACGTGGGTTGGTGTGTGTGTGTGTTTATGAATTGAGTGTATGTTTGCGTGATTGTCTGGCTCCTAAAAAATTTTGCTGGCTCCTAGAATAAAATTACATTTGTCAAGCCCTGCCATATAGCATAAAGTACTAAACATTTGGCCTACAATTAGGTAATATAGAAGGCCAAAGGACGAAAGTTGTCACTGATAGTTTTTATTAGTCACAGAATATTTTATATGATTGTGCCCCAAAACGTATCTCTCTCTTACTGCCTCTAGGAAGCTGATAAAGAAATAGCTACTAAAATGCAAGAACTTGCCCTCAGTGAAGGTGCCTTACCTCGACACTTGCACACTGCTATGTTTACAATAAGTATTGACCAGAGAATGCTCACAAATAGGTGAGTATACATCATTCATTTTACATTGCACAAACCCTCCAACTGTCTGGGTACGGCATGCCCTGATTAAAACTGGGTCTAGTAGAGCGTGTTAAAACCATGCAAATAGTCATACATTACACTGTATTGGTTGCTCTGTTATCACCTTCCTATTCATACATGAATGTACACTGCTTCATAGTTTATTAATCTGCAAACCTCTTCTAAAGGTTGTTTGTTTTCCAGACAACTGAGCCGACATTTAGTGGGCCTTTGGACAGCTGACAACTTGACATCTTTAAATTTGCTGAAACGGATTTTGGTAAGAGACAAATTGAGCAAGACTTGTTGGGTGACCTTTTTCTTTCTAAACGTGGGTTATTGAACATGTTTGTGGAAGCATTATGAAGTAAGCTAAAAGTTGAGTGGGCAGTAGCTGTAAATAAAGCCGGTTATGAGAGGCATAGAACAGGCCGGAAAAAACACTGCTCTTCGTGAGACATGAGGACTACTTTTAGGAAACCAAGAGCCATACAATGGGTACTGTGCTGACCAGTAATGTTTCTATAGCCCTCAGGTTTACTGGCATACCTCGATAGTCCCGATCCAGTTCCTGAAAAGGACGTTGACCGAATGCACATCAGGGATAACTTGAAAATTGCTTCAGTAAGTCGAACTATCTGTTAAAGTGCAATATATGTCATTCAAACTTTTCATTTTGTGTGTGTACATTTGGCCTTTTCTTCCAGCAGCAGGACTTGTTCCATTGTGTCTGCTTATTTTGTTTTGCAGTCATTTTTTTTTTGGTAATGAGACTTGCATTACTTACCTTTACTTTCCTTTTAAAGTAGTAACGGTCATGCTTAAGGCTAAGACTGAGACTCTTATCTTTTGTTCAGTTACTTTTGTAATCATGTTGTACAAAAATTTATATTATATTTATTTGTACCTTCTAAATCCTTTCCATATCAGGTTATAGCTTGAGGCCTGTAAAATAAATTTGTTGCAACTTTTCTAATGTTCGATACTGCAGAAAATATTGCTGATTTTATAAATCCTATTTTTTTTGAATGTATTATTATCGTTATTATGTTTTTAAATAGGACCAATATGGCAAATTTAACAAAGTTCCAGAATGGCAGAGAATTGCTGGGAAAGCTGCTAAAGAAGTAGAGAAGTTTGCCAAGGAAAAAGTTGACATTGTTTTATTGCACTGGAGGGACAGAATGGGTATTGCACAGAAAGAGGTAAAATGCTTTTCATTATCTATGTAGACAGAACCTTTTCTTTGTACTAATTGATTTTGTTTTTTACTGTGAATGTACAGTATAAAAACTACTGTGTGGAAATACAGGGGATGGACAAAATAATGGAAACAAATAGGGACTGGACAACTTAAATGACTATAATTGCAGATTCCAACATGAGGCATATTAGGTTAATTGCCAATTAGCAGAACCTGTGTTGTGAGTTCATAGTTTAATAAGTTAACAGTCTTAAAAAATCTAGTGATTATTGGCCAAACATGGATAGACAGCAATGATCACAAATCCAAGCTCATCGACAGGTTTAGGCAGTTGCTAAATGCTTCAAAATTGCAGCATTCAAATATAAACACTAAATTAAACCTGCCACATTACAAATTGGTGACAAATCACATTCACTGTGCATGCATGAGCTTAGAGGGCTATGCACTGCATCAGTGGGTTGTCCAGAATATCCTGTTGTTTGGATCTGTGTTGATTTGACTGAAGGGGAATTACTACTAAGCTTGATAGGCTGGAATTAAAGTCGCTTGTATCACATGAATTCACTTGACACTATGAATGAAGGATGTCATTGTATCTCTTGCATTGTATACATTGTATCTCTTGCAATATTCTCTGAATTCACCAGCATGGATCAATGTAATTAAATATGAATATCAGGACACTGTATAATGTAGCACATCTTGATGACCAAAATGAAAGTATTTGTTACATGAAATGTGAAAAGTTCTTGTTTTATTACAAACTTGCTGCACCCAGAACATTGCCAGCGATATTAATAAATATTGCAGCAATGAAACCTATCAACAGTAAACGTTTTCAGAAATCCTCTGTCTCCTTTTCTCTATCACCATCTGGTGAAAAGTTAAACTATTTTATATATTATATACATTTAACAATTGTCATGTTGTATATGTTTGTTTTATACACTTCACTGTTCACTTTGTACATTGTAGTTTTGGTTTCGTATGTGTACAATATTTGTTATAAGCAGTTTTTTTTTTCCAGTATTATTATTTTGTTTGTAATATTAGTATGTTGTTGATATAGACCAAAAGTTATATTTTAGCTTTGCTGTTTGGTTTCAGCTCATTTTGTGTTTCAGGTAGTATGCATAATAAAGGGTCACCTCCCTTTCCTTTTCAGCAAAATGTATTTTCTGTTGATCCACTAAACTTCCTTTCAACCTGGCTCATTAGCTTTTAACTTGGACTCAACTCAAAATATTCACTAACTGCTGAGGAATCTAAAATTCCTTGTGTTAAAGATGCAGCATTAAAAATCTACAGAGTTCAGCAGAAAAACTCATTTGTTATTTCTGAGCAGTCAACTGTATAAAAAAAAATATACCCTAGGGCAGAGCTTGACAATTATAATTTAGTTTTATGTGCCTGCAAAATCAAAGACAGTCTCACACGCAGTCAGCCACACGCAGTCAGCCACACGCAGTCAGCCACACGCAGTCTCACACACAAACACGCAGTCTCACACACAAACACGCAGTCTCACACACAAACACGCAGTCTCACACACAAACACGCAGTCTCACACACAAACACGCAGTCTCACACACAAACACGCAGTCTCACACACAAACACGCAGTCTCACACACAAACACGCAGTCTCACACACAAAGTCAAACACACACAGTCAGACACAAGGACAGGCGGACCGGTTGGGCATTTGGTAGTGAAAAAGCAGAGCAAGATTGGGCCCACGTCCAGGTGGGCAATAACTCCAGCAGGGAGTCACAAATCTGGTAATTTGTAGTCATTGAAAAAAGTTTAAAAACAAGACGGCATGAGAACACAGCAGCCTCACGCGTTTCACTGACATTAAGGCTTAATCATAGACCGATTAAACAACAAGAAAGAGGCTATTTAAAACAAAGTGGATATCCTTGGTGAGTCTGTCTATTACCTCCTACCCTCAGGTGTCTCCCCATATACAATTAAACATACAATCAGCATCAATTAGTGGCACATAAATTTAAGTAAAAGGGAGGCAAAAAAGGGTTAAATATATGGCAGTATCCATTTACAGGAGTTTCATGTATATAATATTTCAGCACAAGTGAAACGAACATGCGGTCGGGAATTCAGCACTGCCTGAGAGAGCCTGAGCAAGAGGAGGCTGCCGCACCATGAAAAAAAATGCTTGCTGCCAGAGGTGCTGGCTGGGCAGATCTCCCCTCACCAGCCTCTGTGGTGGTGGGTAAGCTGCATGGTGTCTGTGTACTGCCCACACGCACAGACTTCCTCCCATGCTCCCTTTGGGGGGGGGGGTCATGTAAAGTGCCAGCATTCTGTCTTGAGAAAACGCACGGCACACGAGAGGCAGCATGGTAGAATGTCTGTGCGACTGGCCAGCGCACAGACACCATGATACCTGCCAGTAGACTGGGGCAAGTCCTGGCTCTGCAATGTGGGTGCTGGAGCAAAGTTCTGGGTGTGCAATGTAGGTGATGAGGCATGTCCTGGGTGTACTATGTGGATGATGAGGCGTCCTCTAATAAAGTTTTAATACCATGCTGTATTTATTATTAATCCACCTTTTCAGCTTGGTAGAATTCAAATGAAAAAGGTGGATAAATATAATCATTTATCCAGAATGTGGGGGGCGGCAACTGGGCATGTTGGTGGTGTTTCTGGATAACCTCTCACACAGGCACACACTATCTTCACTTGTCTTCCTGCTGAACATCTGGATGTCTCGTGACACCCAGTGCGTAGACTCTAAAGTGCGTTGCACGAGGGGGTGGTGCAGTCACTCTGTGCAGCCGGCACAGACTTCTCCACCTTGAATTGTGCAGAAAAAACTGCTCCCAGCGGCAATGCTGATACTCGGGCGCCAGGTATATATATATATATATATAAATATGGTTTCACACCTGATCAACATGCGTATAAACATAGGATCAGGGGAAGCTTTCATAAGCAGCCATCCCCGACAATCTTTTCAGAGGTTGGGGGTCTCTGCATACCCTACTCTTATACCCATTTATTTCACTCTCTTTAAAAGTTACCCCTTTATTTCTATGTACGCCTCATAACAGGTTCAAGAACTAGAGTACTGGAAAAGCATGTCCCATCCAAATACCACATTTGGCAAAATTTCACAGAAGTCTGGTAATGGATGTTATATGCCCATTGCCTCCAAGATATGTGCAGTAGAGGGCTCTTGCATTTTCAACTTGATCTTCCTGAGCTGGATTGAAGAAGCAAATTCAGCAATCTCTGACAACCTTTTGTCGTTAATCAGTGAAATTGTTAAACAAGCATTTAGCGAATACCCAAGTTGGGAATACAGATGATGTATGAAAATATCTTAGATAAAACCCAATTGTCAACGTGACCTGACACATCCTTGCCGACCTCTTCATTGCAGACACCATAAACCTTTACGTGGTAATGATGGATTTCCTTTCTGTATATATTGGTTAGATTACATATTTTTACACTTGTAAAATGTCGTTTCACATTTTGTAATAAAGTAAAGGCTGGTTTTTGTCAAACTGTGCGTATAAAAATGTTATTTGTGCTATTATGCATTCTCTAAAATATGTATTCCCCTTGTCTTTGTTTTTTTCCCTGTATTCACGATCAGGACAGAAATAATATGGTGAGTTGCATATCAGTCTTTCTGTCAGTCTGTGTTTGACCTCCTTGCTCTTTTATTATGTGGGGTTTTTCTCCCTTTTTAGTGGAGTCAGTGTTATGTCTTAGCTGCATGCTTACATGTTTACTATTTCTACTTTTATAATTGGTTGAAGCATGTACCTAATATTAAACTTGTAGATATGTTAACTAATGCTGCCTGAGGATTATTCCTTTTGTGTCTTTACGTGTTAAATATATAAAAAAAAAAAAAAAGAATTTTTAATTAGACAGAAGGCGACTTCTGTCTCATTAGTAGTGGGTTTTGAATGTTGCACTAATTGTGCATAGCCCCATCATCGCAGTGAAGACTGTTTGATGACCATCGCATTATGTAATTGTGCGCACGTCGCCTGCTCACAAATCAACCAATGAATGAGAAGGAGATGTGTGGCGTCATAGATGCCACACACCAATCAGCGCTGCCAGGTAACACAGAACCATCTTAACGAAATGGCACCTGGAAGTCTGTATTTAACATAAAAAAGAAGTCTAAATTGCTACTAGAAAAAAAGAGAGAAATACTCTGCGCCTAGATGTGATGGCAAAAGCAGCAACAAAATCTACCAGTGTCTCACTCCTGGTACAAAGTAACAAACAGAACAAACAAGTGAAAATGTGCGCTGTAACCCAACACTCGAATACAGAAAATATAAATAAGGATTACCCTTAAATGCGAGGTAATCCGCTTGGTGTTTGCCAGAATATAGTGTAGTAATCTTAACACAAAAGTGCAAGTGTTAAAAGTAAATGTGAATACACTCACATCTCCTTGAGCAGATAGCAGACTGCTCAAGGAGATGTGAGTGTATTCACATTTACTTTTAACACTTGCACCAAGCGGATTACCTCGCATTTAAGGGTAATCCTTATTTATATTTTCTGTATTCAAGTGTTGGGTTACAGCGCACATTTTCACTTGTTTGTTCTAAATTGCTTCTGTATACTTCTCCACAGGCGCATTGTTCCGAAGCCTTTTTAATCGTACAGAACTTGTCTTCTGTGTTGTTAAAACTGTCAGGGCGGTTTAGTACCTCGCAAGGTAACTGAACTGTTGCCATATATGAATATATGTACTGTGCTCTCCAATACTTTTGGTACCCTTGGTAAATATGTGCAAAGAAGAATTGGCTTCATTTAATCTTTTGAACTTTTCTTCAAAAAAACACACAAAAATATCCTGCTCTCATGGATATCAAACAATTGCAAAGACAATACAGTTGTACAATTATTGGCACACGTATGAATTCACATGAGAATACATTTGAAGTATATTCCCCTTGATATTTTACATGTTTAGTACACCTGGGTGACTAGGAACAGGAAATTGCTCAGCCATGATTTCCTGTTTCACAGGGTTATAAACATTAGGTACACACTGAGCAAATTCCCTTAGTCTATCATCACAGTGAGTAAGACCAAGCAATATAGCTGTGATGTGTCTCAATAGGTTGTTGAGTTTTATAAAATGGGAAGTGGCTATAAGAAAATGTCCAAAACATTTCCACCATCCGAGCAATAAGTAAGAAGTTCCAGTCAACTGTAAATGTTATGAATCAACCTGGAAGAGGATGTCTGTCTATATTATTTCATCACACTGAAAAGGATGATTTGAGTGGCCCAAAAATCTCCAAGCATAACAGCTGGAGAATTGCAGGAGTTAGTTGCGTCATGGGGTCAGAAAGTCTCCAAACTGAAATCCGATGTGCCCTCCATTACTAAAAGTTGTTTGGAAGGGTTTCAAGAAAAACGCTGCTACTCTACTCTGACGTCTTGCGATCTTTTGGCAGGGACTCACAAGGTTTAGTAAGACCCTGATCAGGTCTCTGCCATTGTGTTCCTGTCTACCGATCACCTTGTGATCGGTGGCCAGGAACAAAACGTGGCGTTTTGGTGCTTGTGTAGTCAGGGAAGCAAGCACCGTGTGTCACAAAGGGGTTAAGCCCCAAATTTGGGTTTGGAGCACACAGAGAGGTAGTCATATTGATATTGATGTTTTGGGGCTGGGTTTTTTTTCTGCTGGAAGACCTGGATATTTTGTTGGGATACATGGCGAGTCCTTGTGGTTGTATTATAGCATGAAGGTTAGTGAAATGGTGCAAACCCGAAAACAACCATTTTTGTAAGGCAATGACTTCCAATTGCATGAGAGGCTGGCTCTTAATTTCCTGCTTCTGATTCCTACCCTCTATGGGAGTCCATTTCCTTGGATTCTAACAATAATTAGACTGCCTCCTGAATTGGTCTGTTTGGCCCCTACAGGTTACAGATATTTGGCCGCTACACCCCAAGCAGAGACCACTGCTGAAGGAGGTTAGGGTGACTGAATCTGTATTCCCCACCCCCATCTGCTACAAAAAATATATTTTTGAATAAATTCTTTGTTGTGGCCTTTTGGTATGTTCCTGGAGGCATTCAGTTTTTGTGTACATGGATTATTTCTTAGAATATACCTGTAATTTCAGCATTTCTTTCTTCATAACAAATTTTGTGTTAAGATTGCAATTAAAGCAAGCATTTCAGTCCCACAATCTATATATGGTTAATAAAAGCATTGTTGCATAATCTCGCTAGGGTTGCCACCTGGCCGGTATTTTACCAGCAGGCCGGTCAAAAATTGGCATCAGGCTAATGTTAAGTCTATGGAGACAGTACCAAGGCCGGTATTTTTTTGAAGAAAAGGTGGCAACCCTAAATCTCACCAGACTGAGATTGGAAAAGATGGGCAAATATTCCTTTTATTTGGTCTCTTTGACATTCTCAGATATGTTTTAGCTTTCAGAAAAGGGAAAAAACAAGTCTTAACCCTTTAAGGGCCAGGGATTTTCCAAGGCCAAGGACCAGAGCATTTTTAAATTTTTAATATGCGGTTTTTGAAACATAATGTTTCTCTCTCTCATTTAACGCACCCATAAAAGTTATATGTTGTTTTTTAACGGACAGTTAGAGCTTTCTTTTGATACCCTATACATAAAAATTATTTACATTTTAGTATTAAAAAACACATATAAAAGAGGAAATTTTGGGGAAAAAAAAGGTTTTCCCCATTATTTTCCCAATAATAAGCTACACAACTAGTGCAACACTAACCCACTTATCCCCCCTAATCCCCCCTAATTAACTGCCGGCTAGACTGCATGACGAGTTAACTCGTCATAAGGTCGCTAATGCTGCGGCTCTTATGACGAGGTAAATATGGGAAGACATGTTAACTAAATGGTTAAAAGACAATTCATAAAATTATCAGCTTTGTAACGTATCCAGTACATTTTACATCATGAATAAGGCACCGTCCACGACTTGCAGTAGACCTTTAACAATTAAGTGTACACAATGACAAAGCACGAGAGTTAGGTGTAGGAGACATCAATCGGCATTAATTTCTAATAATACTAGGGGCGAGGAAGGGAACCTGCTTATGACTAAATATTCACTACAATTCTTATTTTAATGAAATATAAGAGAGTAGAATGTCCAGGGGGCGAAACATCCACAGCAAGGCAGAACTTATGGCAAATTGGGCCAAAGGAGAGTACGAGGAGAGACCAGTATAAGTATCTAAATTTACCGGGAACGGGGGACTAATAAAAGTACTCAAAAAAAAAAAAAATTGGGCAGACTAGATGGACCGAATGGTTCTTATCTGCCGACACGTTCTATGTTTCTATGTTACACGGCCAAGTGTTATGATTGGTCTCCCAATTGAACCATGGGGACCATTTTTCCTCAAATGTTTTGTTGTTATCCACTTGAAAGGATAAACCTTTTTCCATGTTATATTGATATTCCAGTTAGGATTTTACTTGACACCATGATGGTGATACTTCTTGCATCCAGTGTCTTGATAGAATAATCTTAGTAGTTAACAATATCTTTATAATTAGGTATCTCTTTTTAAAGGAAAAATGGGAGATGTTAAAATGCAATAACGCTATAGTTATCTCGGGGTCTATGTGGTAGTCCATGATGTCAGATACGACCTTAAATTCAAATTTTAAAGAAAAAAGTAAATTGGCTGTTTGTTGAAAAATTCTGTCATTTTCTTTCTACAAAACTTGTGGGCATTATGGAAGTAATCTGAGTGACCATTAAGTCCACCGTCCAGATTCTGGGAATTAAATGTCCTACTCCTTGTTTTCAAATCTACAAAGTCCTTGATATCTTCTAAATTACATGTGGTGGGAGGATATTTTAAATCTCTTCTAATAATGTATTAAGACATTATTGTCTTAAGGCATTGTATATGATGACGAGAATGTGCGTTTAACAGTGGTTCATGTCTCTAATTAGCTCTGCACCACAAGGTACATGTGCCCACCTCAAAGTTTAACCTTCTCCATTTCCCTTGGTTTCAGGTCTGATAATATCTATTTTTAGTTTGCCAAGTTATTATTTTGTGCCAATCGCCATCTGAAGCACATGTTTGGGTTTTTATTCACAGAACGTTGCCCAAAAGCCTGTCATTCTGCGAAAAAGACGACAAAGAATAAAAATCGAATCCAATTGGGAGCTTTTCTACTACAGGTAAAATGTTTCCATTATTTTTTATTTATATACATTCTTAAAAAACTGATCTCAAGTTGTGAAGCAGTGAATTTATTTGCATTTAGTTTGTTTAAATCTTGTTGATCTGGTATGTACATCTTTTGTCAAAGCCTTCGATTGAACATGGGCTCTTTTAATTTGATGTGCCAAGGTTGTTGGTCAATGGAAAGAAAACACTGTCGGCGGGTCTAGGACACTTCATCGGCGCGGCTTCATCGCTGACAGTTCAGCGCAGCAATGAAGAATGATGCGGCCGCTTCATCGCGGATGTGGCTATGTAAGAGCTGACAGTTCAGCGCTGTACTGTCAGCTCTTACAAACGTACAAGTAAAAAGAAAATACCCCCCCCCCCCAATAAATGATTCCCCCCCAAAGTGCCCCCCCAAACCCAATACTAAAATTAACCCCAAAACGCCAATACTAAAATTAACCCCAATACTAAAATTAACCCCAAAACCCAATACTAAAATTAACCCCTGAACCCTAATACGAACCCCGAACCCTAATACTAAAATTAACTCCAGAAACCTTAATACTAAAATTAACCCCGAACCCTAAATCCTAATTCTAACCACCCTTAACCCCAATACTAAAATTCTAATTCTAAAACGCTATCGTCTAACTATAACACATTAAAATGTCCCGCGATGAAATCTCCCGCGACGAGTGGTGAAGTGACGGCAGTTGCAGCTGCGATGAAGTGTCCCACCCCTGTTGGCATGTACTGTGGTGAATTCTTTTCATTATTTAGGAGGTGGGGTTACTATGTTTTATTAGTTAAACAGGTATTGTATCCTAAAAGTGTAAAAATGTTTGCCATTTATTTTATTTATTTATTTATATTCCTCCACATATTCATGTCCGCTCATAATTGTGAATGCAAAGTGTTTTCAATATTCAAAATAAAGGCGGAAGCACATGTCATGTTTTGGTAATGCTGTATTCGTGACCACCTATGTTGGATGCACATGATTAGTAGTTTCCTATGACTTGCTGTACAAACAATCAATGAAGACATAAAAACGAATATACATCAGAATCAAATTAGTAAGCAACAATAGTGCTTATGGATTCCCCTCGATATGAAAATATCCTGAAAATAGTACTAGATACCCAACTTATGAAAAACTATATAATATACTGGGTGGACTACACTAAAGGGAATAGAAACCTGGCTGGGTGGCTGCAGTCGGTCGACGTCTACCACAACTTGCTTTTTTCCTTTAATGTCTAGTCTGTTTTATAGGTTTATTTTTCCCTTTAGGAGAAGATGCTTCATAGCTGTTTGTGGGGCTACATTTCAACTAACTAGTGTGTGTCAGTAGTGTATCTTCCACAAGGCACTTGCCTAGGGCAGCCCTTTGCCAAAGGCTGTTAAAGCACACTTTTGGTACTTCAAACATTTTCGCTCCCTCCCCCACCGTTCAGCAAGCTTTAGCTCCTTCCAAGTAATCGAGTGGTGGGGTATGTAATGGGGGTGATGGTGTCATGTAATGGGGGTGATGGGACATTTAGTGTGTATGCAATGTGGGTGATGGGGGAATGTAATGGGGTGCAACGTGGGTGATGGGGCATGTCGTAGGTGTGCAACGTGGGTGGGGAGTGCCCAAGGGCAGCACAAAACCGAGATACGCCACTGGTGTGTGTGTGTATATATATATATATAGAATCTAATATGTTCTTCTGTGTTTAGATTTCATCAAGATCATGCTCGGTCAAATCTGATCTGGAACTTTAAAACGAGGGAAGAATTGAGAGACTCGCTGGAGAATGAAATGAGAGCATTCAATGTAGATCGGGAACTTGGAAGCTCTACTGTGATTTCTTGGAATCATAATGAGTTCGAGGTACTTGTGTAATTCATGGAGCCCGTTAAGCGTTTATTGTATATTGTTTGTTTAAAATTTCAAATTATACATTTGATATATTTATACAAATGTTTTTTTCTAGTTTGCAGATAAAATAACTAAATCCAGAAATAAGAAATGTATGACTTTTAAGTCAAACAGGACAATTCAGGAGCTAACCTGGTTTTATTAGGAGTCCTTGAAATGGTACTTCCATAGAGTTCTGTGTAACCCTGGAAATGTCAAGCCTTATAATAAATATTCGATTTGAATTTAAAATATTCTTACTTCCCTGCCCTGAAGTACTCCTAATAAGCCATGTTTTATTTACTTTTAAAATAGTCCCCCCCCCCCCCCCCCCCTAATATTACTCATCTGATTACACATATGCTTTCCCATATGAATGCCAATACTAGTGAACACTGTATTCATGAATGTCCACTTGGCAGGATAATAGTGGGTGTTTTTGCCTACAAGTTCCCAATACAATGCAATACCTTGTGTCTCTGCCCTGGCAGGGACTAAATGTATAGAAAGCAGCAGCAGCAGCTAGAATGAATGGGGAAGGAGACCAGCTACTAGAGGAAGAGAACAGACTAAACCACTCTGATGGAAGGGGGTATAGAAATAAATGAACACATTTTTTGCAGCACTCGCCTGCCCGCCAGGTGTTTTTTTTTTTTTCCTGCTTTCTGTCTAGTTAACCTACCCTAAAGAGCCTACTGATTCTCCCTGCCCTGCTGCCGCTTCAGTGGTTTAAATTTCCAGTGGGAGGGCAAGTGTCGCCTCTTGCCATCCCTCTAGACGCCCATGGTGCCACTATTAGGTGCAATTTATGGGTATTTCTGTGTATATAGCCCCCCACCGGACTAGCATTTGAAAAGTATGTAAAAACACCTTTATGCAAGAATTGGTTGGTTTTTCCCACAATATAAACATACCATTTTTTATTTTATAGGTGAAGTATGAGTGTCTAGCTGAAGAGATTAAAATTGGAGACTACTATCTCCGATTACTTTTGGAAGAAGACGAGAATGAAGAAACTGGGGCTATAAAGCAGTCGTAAGCAATAAAAACTGATTCACAATGGAAATTTGGTGGTGTTTCTTACTCATCAATAAACATACTCAGAGCTACTTCTCTTGCCTTCTTATAGGTATGCATTCTTCAATGAGCTCTATCACCGGTTTCTCCTCACACCAAAGGTGAACATGAAATGCTTGTGTTTGCAAGCATTGGCTATTGTGTACGGCAGGTGCCATGAAGAAATAGGCGAATTTGGAGATGCCAGGTACATTGTTGGGATGCTTGAAAGGGTAAGAATTCCTTTACATCATTAACATGAATTGTTTTTCTGTTGTGTTGTATATATGTTTTGTTCTAGTGAATAGTGTGCAGAACTGCCTGAACAGCACTCACTTGAGTGTATTCACTAAAATTGTACTTTGGGGGTTGACTAAGACACAAAAAAAAAAAACAGTTTTGAATCTTCCCAATTGAATTTAATGGGAAGTGAAATGATCAAGGCTATTTTTGAAACAAAGTCAAATTCAGCACCTGAGTTTGACTTAGTCTCAAAAATAGCTTCAATCATTTTGCCTCCCATTACTTTCAATGGGGAAGATTCAAACCTGGGATTGTTTGGAATCTCGTCTAAATCGAAGCATAGTCCTGAATGCTAGAGTATTTCAGATGTGTGTTTGTACTAAACTTTAAAAATTGGAACTTGAGGGTTCATCTAATACTTTTTGACCTGGCGCAATGGGCTGGAAAAATGACATAACATTTATTTATATAGCACTAACCATTTACTCAACGTAGACAGCCCTGCTTGCGAACGTATCCTCTAGAATGATTAACGTACCTTTAATTTAGCTTCACTACATTTTTCCGAAGTCTTCTGAAGAAAAGACTATAGGATATCTTTTAAATGGTAGTTAACAGAAGCTCTCAGAGTGAATGGACTTATAAATAAAATAAAATTATGGGTTTAGAAGGGGTAGATAAATCACTGGGTTCTGAAGTTTTTGCCAAGCTAAGCGGATTTATATTTCTATATCCCATGAACTAGTTGTAAAAAATATATAAATAGTTTTATAAACCGTTTTTACAAATCTGTTATCTCATGACTTTTATATTGCAGGTGAAACCTGCTTATGTTACTATCTCCACAATTTTTTGCTCTTATAGGCAAATAGAGATTTATAACAAATTTCAGTCCTCTATTATGACAATATAATGCAAACCTTGATTCTGTTTTAGTTAGAACACAGGAATTACCAAGAATGCTGTTATTATTTAACTAAAATGTTGGAATTAATTATTATAGACATTTTGAGCAGCATATATGTCAGAATGCCTGCCTAAAATTATCAGGAAAATTAAATTCACAAAAGTTCCAATTAATTTAAATTTAGAGCTGTTTATATTATTTAGATTTCTACAAAAAGACATTCAACTAACTACTTGTCGTGGACCATCATTGAATCTGCAACATCTCTTTGATAACACATCGACTGAATTTATTGGCCAAAAGATTTCTTTAAATCAAAAGTGAAATATGTGAACTTGTCTAAACATGCCATTTGTTTAAAAAAAATGCAAAAAAACGGAACAGTCTAATTTAAATTCACTTTTTACCTGCCCAATGCATGTTTAATGTACAAATTACTTTAATTATTTGAATGTAATTTTTTTTTCTTTCTCACAACAGTGTACTGACAGACTGGAGAGAGACAGACTGCTCTTATTTCTAAACAGATTGATTCTTAATAAGGTTGGTCATGCCTTCTGTGTGTTTCTGCTTCCATGCCTATGACAATTTTAACGTGTAAATGTAGCCTAAAGATTATAAAACATGTTTCCTACTGTAGAAAGGCAAATTAAAGTCCAGAGCTACCAAGTGATGCTAAGTTGTAGACTCTTATTGTGTGGAGATCAATAGAATTCCAGGTTTTAGGTTTAAAGCACTTTTAATTCAATCTCAGCACTACATATTTTATGTTTAAAGGGACAATAAACTTTATTTCACCGTATGTGTGTCTATTGTAGAAACACAAGTGACATGTTTAGTGTCCGTAGATTGAATATAAACTGGAATGTACTTTTAATGGTACATGCCAGTTTATACTCTAACCAGCATCCTCCATAAGAAGCAGGCAGATTGATCTTTTCGGCGACCGTCCCTCATTGCTATTACAGTGAGAGACCCTTGTTTTACATTTGATCTACAGAGGGGATCTTGACTTGGTCCACTCTTTTGATGCCATGTAAAATGAGTATCTCTCTCTGCAGTGACAGAGAGAGACCAGGGAACCTGTCATATTGGCTGTGTTCATGTGGATACTGCCTGCTTATGCCAGCCTTAGGATCACCTAGAGAGGCACCAGCTGTACCACTGTCCCAGAGAAGGCTTTTCATGAATTTCCAGTTTGGACTGATCTAAGTAGTGGGACACGTTTGATATGCTAATGGAGAGGTCGCCTCTGCGATGGTGCAAATAAACAAAAAATGGTCAGCACCTCCTGATTAGGTACCATCCATATAGGGATAGCTATTTCAGAAATGGGACTCCCACTTTCATCTCACCTTTTGTTTTGTTTTCATTGTATCAGGTTTTTTTTTTTTTTCGAGTCATGTGCAAAATGTATTTTTCATATTTCTGAATTTTGTCCCTCTTAGAAAAATGTGAAGGAAATTATGGACTCAAATGGTATAAGGATCCTAGTCGACCTTTTAACTTTGGCACATCTGCACACCAGCCGAGCCACTGTACCACTGCAGGTATGATACATATTTTAACATTTTAAACATATTACTGTAATCATTTATATTTTTCATAGCTATAGGTGGAGACCTACTTTACTTTTTTTATTTAAATCAACACACACTGTTTTGTACTAGTATGTGCTTATCACCAGTCGGACTGCATAATTCTTACAAGTTCATGTCCTTTTCCATTGTAACAATTTAACCTGCAAGAACAGATATGTGGTACATATCATAGAAAATGTAGGCAGGACCAGGCCTTGAATTTCCCCTACATATTATCTTAAAACAAAGCTAGGCTCTCTATCGCAATTCTTCTCCAAAAATCCGGGCCATTTTAGAAAAATGTTGGCAAGATGAGCACTTCTATCAGGAACACAAATTTTAAACTGCAGTTAAGAGGAACTTTCTACTGACTCATTAGAATGAGCTCCTACTGTGTTATTTGATCTTACCCAGTGCAAACCACCAAACTTAATGTCAGCGTATAGCTGGGCAGATTCTAAGGACTTTGTAGTAACTGACCAAATTTTGATAATCATCATACTTTTCTTCAAAAAGTTCCCTGCGTCTCCATCTGTCCTTTAGCATTGTAACTCCATGTTTTATTTAATTTAGTTTACTCTGTAGCATTCTTGTAATTGATTGGATAAAGCTGTATTTGCTTACGCTGTAGATACATTATTTCGAATCACTGATATTATATGGGCCTTGGGATATAACATATAGTGTGTTAAAGAAACCTTTCCGATTTCCAGAGCAATGTGATTGAAGCAGCCCCCGATATGAAGCGGGAGAGTGAGAAGGAGTGGTATTTTGGTAATGCTGACAAGGAGAGGAGTGGACCATACAGCTTTGTTGAGGTAGGTTTTTGGAAATTCAATTTACATTTTCTGTGTTTGTTCGGTCTTGTCAACATGTTTACAGCTGATATTGAAATGCTAAAACACATCTGAGATCTGGTTATTTCATGGGCATTCTAGATTACCAAAAGTTTTATTTAGAAAATGTTATTTTTCAGCAACAGTGTGTGGGTGTGTGTGTGGGTGTGTGTGGGTGGGTGGGTGTTGAGCTCCGCTATAACGCAGGGCTTGGGATCCACGACCGCTCGCTAAATGTTCTCTTGAATGTGTAAGGTCCAGTGAGATCTGGTGTCAACTGAGCACTGCGTCATGTATTTTAATGGGACTTACCTGTATATGTATTTATATATCATTTTTTTAAATTCAGAAGCTCATTGGTGCCTATTAAGCAATTACAGAATGTGGCGTAATCAGCAGAAACATTCTGTTGTATATTTTGTCAGTTAGCCTCATTGTGTTTTAACGCCCTTCAGCAGTCTCTCAGTGGCCACCGCTTAACATCTCACAAAGCTAGATTTTGTGTTCTAGATCATTAAGCAGCAGGGTTGCCATGTGTAGCATGCAAAGTTACTGCAGTAGAACCAAGAATCAATATTTCAGAAAGATTATTATTCAATCTATATGTGTGCTGCTGATTTTTGCTAATGTGATGTGTAGACAAAGTGATCTCTGTATAGATCAAACCTGTAGATGAGTGTAGTACTCTACTAAGGCAGTTACTATTGTGGGTTGTTCTTACACACTTAGAATATACAATTACAAAAAAGCCAATGTATACAAATCATAATGCAGAATAATGACACAATTTCGCATAAAAAAACATTTCAGAGGCACATTTTAACACTACAAATGTCTCATGTTTACAGTTTATACTTTTTAGTTTGATTACATTTGTTTTTTTGTGCTCCTCCAAATATATCTTAATTTTTTCTTTTTTGTCAAATGTAAAACTATATAAATAAACATGCATTATGAAAAAAAATAATCATTGTCCTTTCCATAGATGCAAGAATTCTGGACCAAAGGAGTTCTGAGCCCAAAAACCCGTTGTTGGGCCCAGGGCATGGATGGCTGGCGGCCTCTTCAAGTTATTCCACAGCTCAAGTGGTGTTTGTTGGCAAGTGGGCAGGCTGTGCTGAATGAGACTGACCTTGCCACCCTGATACTTAACATGCTTATCACCATGTGTGGATACTTTCCCAGCAGGTAAACAAAGGGCGAATTTCACCCCAATAGTGGTTATGTTTACTAAAATGAGGTAGCTGTAATTTTAGGAGCATAAGTGATTGTGATTTAATCTTGTATTAAATCTGGAAGGTGTAAGTAGTGGCCAATAATGAGGTTACAATGCAGGAAGAGTTAAAGGGACTGTATCACCTACACATTGTTTTATTGTGCAGGTAGAGAATAAAAAATGATTGAAAATGATCTATACATTGTGTTAGCAAAATTTCAAGCAAATGCCTAAATTAGGAGAAAAATGTATTTTAAATGTGTCTGTTGATTTATGACATCACCTCTGGCCTGATATGCAAATGAACTGCTATTCAATGGGAAATATGTAATTTGCATATCAGGCCATATGTGATGTCATAAGCCAGACACATTTAAAACACGTTTCTCCTCATTTAGTTTTTCTAACAGTATATAGATAATTTTCAGTCATTTTTTATTCTCTAAATGCACAGTAAAAGCTAAGTTTAGTTGATACAGTCCCTTTAAAACACTAGGATACACAAATAGTGAAACAAATAGAGAAGAAATGAATAAACCCCACGCATGGATCACGACACTCGTGAAAAGTAAAAAAAAAACTAAGTAAAACTAATCTGCAATAAATACACTAAAAACTATACTGTACTAATGTGAATAAAGATGATGAATACAACTCACAAAAGGGGATCCATTAATGTAAGTGGATCAACACAAGTGAGAGCTACACAAACATCTGTAGTTTCCAGAAGGTGTTTTTTTAATAATGACAAGAATGATTCACAAATTAAAGTAGCTGGACATGGAGTCAACGGCTGACAGATATTCACAAGCAGCAGAATGGTGATTTGAATGAAGTAGAGCAGATACTGGAGCAGTCTAAAGTGAGCAAAGCCAATCTTGCAGTTCCATCTGTGAGTGAAGTGCGCCTGTACTTTTTGCTTATGCTGCAAGGAGGAAGGTACGGTGCTGAGAATTGCCTTTAATAGAACCCACGCGTTTTGCCGAAGAAAGGACTTCATCAGGGTTCTCTAGCTTGGAGGAGCTCCTATGCTTGCTATTATATACACTTCTACATGGTTTATTCTTTTCTTCTCAATATTGTGTCAAACCAATAAATATTCTAATTATATGCTAACATTTGTGCTTTAAACAAATAATTCATTTTTTACAGAGATCACGATAATGCCATTATTAGACCATTACCCAAAGTAAAGAGACTGCTGACCGATAATACCTGCCTACCCCATATAACTCAGGTAGGTTACAGATCGCATTAATCTCAAACTACCCCTTTATTTAACCTTTGCTTTAATGGCTGGTAAGCTTCATTGGTTGTTTTTTTTTGTGATCCTCTTTCCATTTTACATTTTAGTTTTTTTCAAAGACATTATTTACTAGAAATAAAGAAAGGAAAAAAGTTTTGAAACATTTAGTGACTCTAAACTTTTTTTCCCACCCCCATTCACTGACCATTTAAACATTTCCCCTTCAGCCACTCTTGCACTGATGGGGGTTTACTTGCTTGGGTTGAAGCAGGTTTTTGTTTCCATTTCATTTCTCAGCTTTTGCTGACGTTTGACCCCATCCTGGTTGAGAAGGTTTCCATATTGCTCTATCACATCATGCAAGACAACCCACAGCTGCCTCGTTTCTATCTCACCGGAGTGTTCTTCTTTATTATGATGTACACTGGTTCCAACGTGCTTCCTGTAGCGAGGTAAGGAGGATGTGATGTCATGGGCCACAATCCCTGTGAACATTGGTATTATTTTATTTGTAATTACATATATTTTTCATTACATTGAAGTTGCTTATCAAGGCAGGTTTTCTGTGACTTCATAATTATGGTGTTACTACTTGGTGTGATTTAGTACTAAACAGAGTTTACAAATTTAACCTTGAAGGACCAATAACAGTGCAGTGACAAATATATAGTCTTTAAAAGGGCAGTTCCACCTACAGTGTCCACATTACTAGCATAATGTTAAAGTCGCTGCTTATGTCATGTAAACAGTCCTGCGCATCTACCCATGCCCTCTTTGTTGTGTTACATCAAAGCTGGCTGAAAAGATACCCATCTGTATTTTAAGCACATGAAATGGCCAGGTTCAACAAATAGAGGTGGACAAAAGTAATCACTAATGATCACACTTTCTAGTAGTAGAACAATAGAGGAAGCATGCCTCCCATGCACTGCCTCTCACTAAGGTCACTGACGTCACTGAATTTAAATGCCTCTTTAAAATGATTCTCAGTATAAAACTGGTGGATGCAGAACGGTCATTGGTTTTAAAGTAACATTAAGTGCATTTCACATGTCTTGAAAACATATAACAGTGAAAACAAGTTAAGTTGCACTTTTAAGTCGACATGCCAGACACAAAACACAAGTTAACAAAGTCCCCTTCAGTAATACAGTGTAACGTAAACTCCTTATTTGCTACTAATGAAAATGATAACACAACTCTTGTTTATACTGTATTGTAAATCTTAAAATATTTTTTTTTCCCCCCAAACTAATTTTCTGGTACATAGTATTTAAGCATTAAAGGGGTTGAAAGGTAACCATATACAAATTGAGAGAACTTGGTTGTTATTGTTGTTGGGCATCACTTTAGATTTTTTTTGAATTAAATAATAAACAATTAATTAAGGTTATATTTCACACAATTATACTGGACCGCTGTAGACATTGAACAGTTCTCCACAGTAAATTTATTTTCTAAATAATGAGGCTTTCCAGTTTGAAATAATATATATAAAGATATATATTTGAACAGTTGTCCTCATAATATTTTTAGTACATTTCTAATGTGTTCATATTGGTTCAAAAAAAGTGATATATTGTGTTTTTGTTTCAGGTTTCTAAAGTACACACACACAAAGCAAGCTTTTAGGTCTGAAGAGGTGAGAATGCATTGATATATCTAGTAAGTTCGCCTTGCGCAGTACAGGTTGAGTATCCCTTATCTGAAATGCTTGGGACCAGTAGCATTTTGGATAACCGATACTTACGGTTAAAGGATGATTTTGTAAGCACCAGCTCTTTAAATGATCATTTATTGCAGTGGAGCTGGTGCAATTACCGGCTCTATGGTGCTGCTGAAACTATCCGTCGACTCCCAGCAGTTCCTCCCTCCCGTCGCAGCACTCTGGGAAATACATTTCCCATGAGCGCTGGCTCCAAATGTACAGCACACGGTGGAGTGAAGCAAAGGAACTTCACCACCGGGGCGCCAGAAATGCGAGTATTTCTTATCTGAACTGACCCACTCTGAAAATTTTTGGAGAGAATTTTGGATCTTCGGATAAGGGCTATTCAACCTGTAGCACACTTGTAAAAGCTCAAATGTAGACAAAGGGCATTTTTCATGAAAGAGGCAATTGCTGGAAATTGAGAAGGGAATATCAAACTTAAGGCCTTAACTGTTTGAGCAGGCATGCCCCCCCCTCCTCACTGCCGTCATACAGTTTTCACATTATTTTTTTATTAATAACTGATTTGGATCTTATTAACATTGCAGATGTTTTTGCATGGTGTAGTGGCCCTTTTTTCTATATGATTTGCAAATGTCACCTTTTGTTTACTGATTTAGACTCTGTATTGCATACTAAAAGATAAAAAAAAAAAATTAGAAAAAAAAACAATTTTGTGTAATAAAAGAATAAGCACATTTCGTTTTGGGTTTACTTGGTAAAATTGTGTATAGTGTTGCTCATCTAAAATGATTTGTTTTTCTTTGTAACAGAGCAGAGGTCCTGATATTTTCCAGCGGAGCATTCTAGGCCACATCCTTCCTGAAGCCATGGTGTGCTACCTGGAAAATTATGAACCAGAAAAATTTTCAGAAATATTTCTTGGAGAGTTTGATACACCAGAAGCCATATGGAGCAGTGAGATGAGGTACACCCTTTTAATACCATATACCTTTAAAAAAAAAAATATATATATATATTATTTATTACAGTTTACCATTCAGCAATACGGAGTTATTTTCTTGTTTTTCTGTTATGTAGAATCTCACCATAGTAAGCTTGTGAATTGGCTTAGAATACTGACCACTTTTATTCTCGTACATCAAATAAAAAAAAGTTATCGCACATGTTGGTTTGAAGCCACAGAACATTGTTCCGCTACACTGATCTTAGTAACGTCCTTACTGATTTCCTGCAGGCGTCTCATGATAGAAAAAATCGCTGCTCATTTGGCTGACTTCAGTCCTCGTCTCCAGAGCAATACCAGAGCCCTTTATCAGTACTGTCCCATACCGGTCATCAATTATCCACAACTGGAAAACGAGTTGTTCTGCAACATTTACTACTTGAAACACTTCTGCGATACGCTCCGCTTTCCTGATTGGCCCATTAAGGATCCTGTAAGTCATGGGCCTCTTAAAGGGGAAATTGCATTTATGCATCACTTGTGTTGTTAAGTCCAGCAATTGCTGCATTACACTGTCCGGGAAAGCGATGTACTCCAGTAAATGTTTATCCCCCATTATGTAAGTCTTTTGTAGACTTATGCAGTGTAGGAAGTGTTCATGTCTTTTAATATGGCCATTTATGAAAGACACGTAAAATTCACTATAGCAAACGGTTCCAATGCTAGGTACGTGTGATCTGTATGATTTATTATATCGTTTAATTTAGTTAAAGGGAATGTATCACCTGAGCATCTTCTGTGTATGACATCACCTGTGGCATGTTATCCAAATGAACTCAGTGGGAAATGTGTAATTTGCATACCGTGCCACAGGTGATGTCATAAGCCGGAGACTCCACAGACACATTTAAAACACATTTAGGCATTTGCCTACAATTTTGCCAACACAATGTATAGATAATTTTTTACATCATTTTTTTATGCTCCACATGCACAGTAAAAACAATATTCAGGTGAAACGGTCACCTCAACACAGATTTTTAGTAATTATGTATGTTTGTTTCCTTCCATTTCAGACTTCAAATAAGCATGTTTGGTATATCCTATATATGTATAATCAGTAGTCTGGTCAAATTCATGTCTGTAATTTAAGAGCTATAGCTTATGTCCCAAAATACTTTTGTACAGATGCATTTGAATGTGGTAAGAGGTAATGTGTTTTTTTGTATCAGGTGAAACTGCTGAAGGATACCTTGGATTCCTGGAAAAAGGAGGTGGAGAAGAAGCCTCCCACTATGTCCATAGAGGATGCCTACGAAGTCCTCGGGCTTCCTAAAGGTCAAGGCCAGTAAGTGACGTTTACTGTATATTTAATTTAGTGAACTACACGCTATGATGCCTATGGACTGCTCCCACTGGACAGCAGAATTGTGTTTTTATTTATGCTGTGCCAGAGGGACCATCTAAATTGTGTGTTTTTGTGCTGCGCCTCTTGCACAAACTACACACTAGTCCAATGTCCTAAACACTGGATGTTAATGTGCAACTGTAGGCCAAAAATTCACTTATGTTGAATTGAAAGTTAGCAATTTTAAATAAAAAAACGTTAAAAAAAAAATGCAAATATAAGACATTGTTTTCTTTGCGTGGTATATTGTTGCATGCTGCAGTCTTTTATGCACTTGAGGCAGTGCTGAACTGTCAGTGGTGAATGGCAATGTGGACATTTCACTGTGGCAGTGTAAGCGCTGACCTGTCAGCGCTTACAAACACAGTGACCCCCCTAATAAATTCACGCCCCCTAAAAGTTACTAACTCCTAATACTAACAAACACTAACCCCCAATACTAAACTTGTATGCGATCCTGCAATGACGTCTTTCGTGATAGGTTGCGGTGAAGCGACTGCATTGAAACAGCCGTGAAGGACCATCCTATCCCCTGGCAGCTACCAGTCAGAGGATAAACTGAAAAATACATGGCAGTTTATCCTCCTACTAAGGACAATTCTTTTTTTTTTTTTTTATTCAAAGCATAAGTGGGGAAAAAGTTGAGTAGTCTTAGCCAATGTACCCATGAAGAGAACTGACTGTAAGATTATGCTTTTGGCATGCTCAAAATATCTTTCCTGCCTGATTATCATTTATTACTTGCTTTTAATTTCATAATATTAGCACATCAGTTGGTTTGACTCTATGCTAATGAATACAATATTTGTTTTTTTTTTAAGACATGATGAGAGCAAGATAAGGAAAGCTTATTTCAGGCTTGCCCAGAAATATCACCCTGACAAGAACCCAGAAGGAAGGGTAAGTATTTAACAAAAGAAAAATCATTTAGTAATACAAATTCATTTTTTCTTTTGTATCATGTACATAAAAGGATGTATACCAAGTACATCTGCCTGTCCTTAGCCTCGAGTGTAATGTACAAACCATAACCTCAGTTAGTCTATTTGAAGCTGCCTGTACAGCAATCTGTGCTGGTGGCTAGTAGACATCAGCTATATGTAGCAGAGCTGATTTTGTTCACCATTCAAATGACAAACTGTAAGCATTCCCTGCACTGAGGTAACATACTGTGTAACTGGGATTTGCCCTAACCTTTCACATTTAATATTGTATGCAAAGCATGGGCGTTGCACTGGCTTGTAACCTGTTTACCGCTGATAAACAAACACTAAATGTAGAGAACATTTTTTTTTTTTTTTAAAAGGTTGCAGACATGTAAAGCTTTAGACCGTTTTCTACAGGCTTATCTTACTGTATCTAACAATTCCCAGAGTACACACAAAATCAGGTTCCCATGATGCTCCCCCACTCTTAGAAACTCTCTAACTTATTCAATTATCTTTTTTTTTTTTTTTTTTTGAAAGGTCCAAGACTCGTTTCTTTTATCCGTCTTCAACAAATACATTTGACAGGGTGGAGAAAGCTATACAAATTGCAAATTATTATTATAAATTGTTCATTTGTAAATAGTGTTAACACACAATTAGATTATTTATGTATTAGTATTAGCGTCAGTTCGAAAAGGCCTTTGAAACTGGAGACAGAAAATCACTGCTGAAAAAACAAGTGGGGAATTTTTGAAACGTTGTTTTTGTCTCAGTAAGGGGGGGAGAGGGAAGGGCTGGCATTTAGTCCAGGGTGCAATAACTATTTAGTAGCCCAAGGTGCAACTTCATCGGCCCACCTGTTATCATCAGAGAAAAATAAAAAAAGACAGAGATTAATAGACAGACAAGACTATTGGATTTAAAGAGAAAAGTATGAGCTCCAGTGGCACAATTGGTTAGTGCGCGATACTTATAAAGTGAAGAAAAGGACAGCCCTTGTCCATTGAGTCAGGTTAGAGAGAAGCCTGGTTGCTCTCTAACTTTTCCAGCACTACCCTAATGGGGGACTGGCCTGATTTTTTACTAATTTGTGCACTTACATCCGTTGATGAACTAGAAATGTGTAAATTCTGGGGAAAAAAATGCAAACAAATGATAGCTGGACTTGTATTCTTGCAGGATATGTTTGAAAAAGTGAATAAAGCTTACGAGTTCTTGTGCACAAAATCTACCAAGATCGTGGATGGGCCAGATCCAGAAAATATAATCCTGATTCTGAAGACACAGAGCATCCTCTTCAATAGACACAAAGAAGGTACACAATGCATTGTTTTGGTTCATGAGTGCACTTATCCCCGTGCCTTCTTATTTACATCTTGATTTATAGACTGCAATGTTTAAAATTGTACTTATTTTAGCATCAATATAAAAAGATTTGAAACATCTAGGTTGTTAGTCTGCCAAACATTTCCTAAGCACTCCTTGAAAATGACAACACATTCTTTATTTAGAAACTTACTTTTTACTTTAACTTCTCATTCCTATAACAATTCTGTTATGGGTAAAGGTTACACAACAAAGCTTGCTGGGCCAATATACTGTATGTGAACATGTAATTTAAGTCCCCTGAGAGTAACATGGCACTGTTTTGCCATGTTCTATAGGAACCTCCATCGCTGGTCCAGCAGATAATATTCATAGGTATAGTTAAAATCTAATGATTTCAGTTTCTTCAGGATGTCTGTCACAGCTGGACATGCCACATGAGATTTGATGCTTTGCCATTTTTGAGGAAATTAAGTGTTTTGCTGACAGTCTATTTGTATGTCATTGTTTTCAAGACCTTCAGCCTTACAAGTATGCTGGCTACCCAATGCTCATTAGGACCATCACTATGGAGACTTCCGATGCCCAACTCTTCTCAAAGTTGTCTTTGCTGCCTGCTTCAACCGAGTTGGCTTTTCACACGGTCAACTGCTCAGCACTTAATGCAGAAGAACTCCGACGTGAGAATGGAATAGAGGTAGGGACAATGACACACCTACAAAACACCTAATGGATGCATGCATTAGGTATTGTGTATGAAAAAATACAGTTAGGTTTTACAGCATAATAAGGCTTTGAAACTGAGCTGGCACTCTAAAGTGTTGTTGCATGTCTATCCAGTTTGAAATATGTCACTTTAATATTTGCATCCTGGGGCAAAGGGTCCTTTTACCGTAAAATACAACTAATCTGTATCTTGATTAGTTACATCATCCTAACATTCTGCACTCTTTTTAGGTACTACAGGAGGCCTTCACTCGTTGTGTTTCAGTGTTAACTGGGTCCAGCAAACCAGAGGACATGCCCGTGCAGGTACTTTTGTAAATAACCCAGCAGTAACTTTACTTTCTAATGTAAATGAATGTATGTGTTTGTGTTGTATAATTTATAGCAGTATATGATGCTTCAAACCTCTTATTCTTTCTTTGCAGCCTTTATTATGTATTGAAGGTTTGTTAAATTGTACCTATAAATGTATATGAAATGCTTTGCAGGTCTGTGGGCATATATGTAAGTGCTACAGTGTTGCAGCTCAGTTTGAGGAATGTAGGGAGAAGATTACAGAGATGCCAAACATCATCAAAGATCTCTGCAGGGTCCTTTATTATGGCAAGGTAAGGCTGGCTTTTGCACTATGTATGTAATTCTGATAATATGACACCGTTTCTGTTATGTAAATAACTACTTATTGGTTTTTAATAATGTAATAATTATTGATATCGTATTCAAATATTTTCTTTAAGAATGTTCCCCACCTTTACTTTTAAAGCCTTCTACTGCAAGCATCTTATATCTCAGAAAGTCATTTAACATATTAAGATAAGCTTTTGTTTGTAACTGTAGAAGGTCCAGAGACTGGCGGCACTGGCAGTGGAATGCGTGAGCTCCTTTGCAGTGGATTACTGGTTGCAGACGCACTTGTTTCAAGCAGGGATTCTGTGGCATTTGCTGGTCTATCCTTTCAACTACGACTTTACATTAGAAGAAAGTGGAATTCAGAAGAATGAGGATACTAATCAACAGGTACATAAACTCTATCAATATGCTGTATTTGGTTGGCTTGTCCCAATAGAGAAATTAAACTGCCGTCACATGCTTTCTCTTCTCATAAAGCTATATCTAAACTAACCGTTTCAACTTATCAATAGGTGATATAAGCCACATGATTTCTGTGTACCTCATTAAAGGAATATCCTAAAAACAAAACATATATCAGCAATCTATATAATATGTTCACATAATGGTACTAACAACTCTTATTATAGCTTTGTTACCTGTTGCAATAATGTAGTAATGGTATCCCTAAATAAAATATACCATAGGTATACTAAGGTCCAGCTTAGTCTTATATGTAAGTACATGATTAGTTATTTATGGTAGTGAAACTTTTATACGTTTTGAATCAAACCTGGTTAGTTTAATCTGTAATAAAGAGTAAAATCTGCAACAATAGTAAATCTATCATGTATTAAAAGTATTAGTCTTTTTTTTATATCTCTTTTTTTTTAATAGGAGGTTGCCAATAGTCTTGCCAAACTGACTCTTACTGCCCTCAGCCGGTTGGGTGGGTATTTGTCTGAAGAGCAGGAAACACCTGAAAACCCATCAATAAGAAAAAGTCTAGCTGGAATGCTCACTCCTTATATCGCCCGGAAACTCTCAGTTTCATCTGCACCAGAGGTACAGTACTACATGACCATCATGTTGCCTACATTGGTGTTACTTTCCACACATATGCCTGTTATGTCATGAAAGGAAATCGGATACCTAAATGTATTATAATTTAAGCAATGCATCTATTGTTTGGAAATGATGATGTTTGTTATTGTCACTCTACTGTGTTTTTTAAATCCACAACATTAAGGGTTTTGCTGCATGAAATCTTACATACAGTGATGTTTATCTTACATAGCATGTTGTACTAGTTATTTGATTACATAAAGGGATACACACCCTCAGAAAACAAATCATAAACTTTTTCAAAAACTACAGTTTCACTTAAGGATAAAACCACCTATCTGAGTTGGAAACATTTGGAGGTTTAGTTATACTATATATCGCCTTATCATGTGTCGCCCACCAGTGTGCCAAAGTTCTCCATTATTGGTGAATTCCAACACTAACTATTTACTTAGTTTGTACACTTCTGCGATGTTTGTATTTAGCTAATTTTCCTTTTTCCAGCATAACCCTAACATATAACTCTAACCCTAGAACCTAACCCTAACTATTGATCTATTTTTTTTTTAATTTTATTTGTTTGGATGTGATGTTGCTGACTGCCACTAGAGCAACAGAAGTGGTGAATAAGGGGGTTCTTCAGAGTTGCCTGATGCCACCTCATGGAGACATGGTGGCATCATTTAAAAATGGTCTTCTGTTTTTTAGAAAAGCAATACATACAGGGCTATTAATAATAGAATAAGCATTGATAATAGAGCTTATTGATCCAAGGGGAAATCTGATTGCCCTTTGGAGTAAAGAATGAATTTTTCGAACTAGGAGGCAAAATTTAAAATGGCTTCCTTAGGGCTTTTTGCCTTCTTTAGGATCAAAAGCTGGAATGATAGGTAGTAGGGTTGAACTTGATGGACTTTTTTCAACCTAAATTACTATGTCAACGCCGTCTGATCGCTGGAGGCAATTATTGACTTTAAATGTACTTATATGTCCTGTGTAGGGAAGTGGTTAACAAATTCAAAATCTCTTCAACTGCATTACTTTCAAAGGGGCTAAAAGTCTTTCTTACTTTACATTCACAGAGACATTCCAGTTTTATATGTAGCACCTCTGATGGGAAATGATGATAAACTCAGAATTTTGGCCAAACTTCAAACATACAAACTAAATGCAGAGACTCACCTGAACAAGCATATATAAAATGTGTGTGTAAACGTTTTGTCATTAAGGAGCAGCCCTGGCTATAGAATATTGCATAGGAACATCATATCTTTAATATACTATAAAATGTCAGTGTCCCCCTTTCGAATAACCATTAAATAGAATGAAATCTACTTCAACAGACAACCAACAAAACATTATGAGAAGCTTACACTTCTTTAGCAAGATGTAAAACCATTTAAGGACAAGAGTTTTGGGGGGGGGGGGGGGATTTTTTTTTTCTTATATGTGTATTTAACTGTAATTTATCTCTTTCCAGTTTAGTTTACCCTTGTTGATGCTAAATTTATAAAACATCATTTTATATGATATTGTTTTGTGACCCCCCCCCCCCCCCCCTTGTGACCCTTGTGATTCATGACCGCTATATACATTGTGTGCTTAACGTGTTAACAAACATGTTAAGATAGGCTTAGTGTGTTGTTTTATAGTAGGCACCAATGTTTTTCTTTTAATTAAATATATGTAATGTTCTGTCTATTCAGATCCTCAAGATGTTGAACAGTAACACCGAAAGCCCATATCTAATATGGAACAATGGCACAAGGGCGGAGATTTTGGAATTTCTTGAATCTGAGCAGGAGAGCATGATCAGAAGGGTAAGATATTCCACAAAATGTTATTTCCAGTACAGTGAAGATGCACTAGGATAATGTGTGTTGCTCCTTTTCTCTTGTTGGTATCTTACAATCCCTTCATCCCCCTTTAGAATACAGTATTTGGATAAAACTGGAACTTTCCATCAAGGGGGGACCATGACTTCTTAAATAGGTCACCACCAACACATCACTTTTTGGAGTATTTTAAATAGGACTCTCTTCCTTCAATTATAAAATATAAAAGTATTGGTCTAGACTCATAACTTCGGGGCAAAAACATATGATTGGTGCAATATTGCAAAATAAAATGATAATGTGTGGGAGTGGTTATATATGCACTCACAAAGATCTTAAGAAACTTATCAAATATAATATTTTTTTCCTTGGATCTAAAAGACAAGTAAAAACACCAATGGCACAGTATCGACATCCAGATGAGACACTTACTTAAGTTGTTACGTAATGGCACAACAAAGAATGTGAAAACAGTGGTTATTAAAAAACAAACGAAAACCAGCAAAGTCCAAATGTATGGTCCACAGGTTCAAGAAACGTCAAAGTCCTCTGTGTTTCTCTGGGCCAGCAAGCTTCCTCAGGATGTAGTTACATTTCTTATTCTGGTTCCTAGTTTTGGTTGAATTACCCATGAAATGTGATTGTACAAATATTACATGAGCATTGCTTAAAATTTACTCTAGACTCCAAGAAGTTCCGCGTACTACAAGTTTCAGGGGACCAAAGGCCTTCACTCACACAAATTATGCATGTTATTTGTTTTCTCCACATGTGTTAAAGCACCTGTAGGTCTGTCTTTCCCAACAGGTATCTTGGTAGTTTTTTTTTTTTTTTGTACTTCTGTTTAGATGTAAGTTATGTTGAGGGTTTGGTATCTGTAACTTATCCTTTATATACTAGTCAAACTACTTTGGTTCCCAGATGTGTTTTAAGCTTGTTCACTCTCTTAATCGACTGATATCTGGCAGGATGAACACGTTACATGAAGTGTCTTTTTTGTTTCATTTTAGGGCGAGTGCGATAAAAGCTATGGAGCAGACTTTGTGTACACAGAACACTCTAAGGAACTTATTGTGGGCGAGATTTTTGTACGGGTTTACAATGAGCAGCCTACTTTCCAACTTGAGGTAAATTACTAGAGAGAGTGAACGATCACACTAAAATGGTTTCTTTCATACTTGGAAATAGTCCTTAAAATTCTCATTACTGGTAAGTGCATGGATGTTTGAGTGGGCTCCTTTATGCGTATAAGTTGACTTGTTTGTAATGTTACAGTAAAGTGTTTTTTTTTTTTATATGGGAGGAAACTGTAGTGTAACCTTTGAGTAAACTGATATCCAGAATATCCAAGGTGTTTTGTTTCTGCATTTGTTGTGTTTTATATTGTTTGAGAACTTTCTCTTTTTATATCAGGCCCCAAAAGCTTTTGCTGCCAGCCTTCTGGATTACATTGGATCCCAAGCACAGTACCTCCATACATTGATGGCCATTACCCAGACTGGAAAAGTTGAGTCTGGTCAGCATGTTGACCGATTACGTAGGGTAGAGATGGCCCTAGAAGCTCTCAGGAATGTCATAAAACACAATCCCGGTAAGGCAGTGATTGGGTAATTTAATTTATACCTATAGGGCGAAAAATAATGGTAAATATGAGAAAATGTATATTCTTCACCTCTGTAAACAAAAAAACATTTGATAGTGTTCTTTTGAAAAGCTGGCTCTGTTAATGTTTCACTGTTGAGCATTTTAATCCTGAAATCGGGATGTATGCAACAATACCACTAACTTGAGGTCATAAACTTTTCTTGATATCATTTTAGGGTCAGAGACTGAATGCATTGGCCATTTCAAGTTGTTGTTCTCGTTGCTGCGTGTCCATGGAGCTGGCAGAGTTCAGCAACTTGCATTGGAGGTAATAACTAGGATGATTAGAACATTCTGCTTTGTAAAGCCACCTACTGTGTGTTTTTTTTAAATATTACATATACAGGCTGAGTATCCCTTATCTAGAAATCTGTTTTTTTGTTTTTCGGATTTTGACAAAAGTTGCAAATTCCACACACAGCAGTCAGAATGCAAGCACACAACAGTTTATTTAATGTCCAGCCCCCTGAAGCTGTGATATAGCCTTCCCATGCATGCTCCCCCACACCCACAAATGGTAATACGATGACACATGTGCAGTCCTGACGCCCCAACGATGCTTCACATCAGAGTTATATCATAGTGAAAGTGATTTATTTGATCTATACAGGATTTGCATTAATACTACTGTGTTTTATGAGTGCTGAGAGGCTTTAGTATATCTAATTGGTGAAAGTGATCCGTTATCCAAAATACTTCTGGTCCCAAGCATTTTGGACAAGGGATACTCAACCTTTTGTTTTCTAAATACAGGAAAAATAGAAATGGGGGAAAAAAAAGAGCTCCGCCACTGTTTCTTGCACATTCCAAATGCAAAGATATAGAATAGAATTTGAATTGGTAAAATTAAACAGTGTTGTTTTAAAGGATTTGTTAAACTACTTTATATAGACTGGATCAATGAATAAAAATACTGCTTTGGTGACTGTCAGTGGTGTCTGACGTTTATGAGATTAATTTCAGTTACTTCCTGGCTCCTGAAAGGACAGATGTAGTCATGAAAAAAAAAAGTTTCTTTAAATAGCTAAAGAATCTTAACAGTGCAGAAAATTCTTAGTGAAGGGGAACAGGAAATACCTTCTTTTTTGACCTTTACAATCTCCCCATACAGATAGGTTGGCGGATCCATACTGCAAAAGATATTGCACGTCCCCATATATGATGGCACGTGCATACGCACTGGCTGCAGCTACTATACAGCTATCTGTATGGAGAAATTGGAGGTTAAAAAAGGGTATTTCCTGTATCCCTTAATTATAAAAGAACAAATGACATTGTCTACACTGTTATCAGTGCTTAATTTATTTAAAGAAACTTTTTTTCTTATTTATAGCATATTAAGCAATAACTGTGACATCTGGTACGGTTTCTATGTGTAGTGTTGTACAGATCTCTAAATATTCATATTGGAGCAGATTATAATGATTGATTGTTCACTGGATTGAAATTGGGAAGTCAAGAACAGAACACAATTATGATCTTAAGCTATATACAGCTGTGCAACGGAGGGGAAGTCAAAGTGATCCAGCCGCCTTATGTTTGTTCTATTCTTTACAGGTTGTTAACATAGTCACCAGTAATCAGGATTGTGTTAACAACATTGCAGAGTCGTTGGTCCTTTCCAGCCTATTGTCTCTCTTACATTCATTGCCAACAAGTAAGTACTGAATAATTTATCATCCACAACTGTGCTTATAATTACAATTGTATTTCTCACCTCATACACCAATCTTCTTAAAGGGGCAGTGTTGCCTGTTCTATCCCAAAACATACTGAATCAGTGCTGCAGTATGTAAAGTAATTCTGACTTCTCAGTCAGTTTTTCCCCAACCCTTGCTTGTTTTGATTTGGTAAAGTTAAACTGTACATTTTTCATGATGGTGGCCATTTTAAAGGAGCATTTAAACAACTTTATATAGAATGGATCAATTAGTCAAATTACTGTTTTGGTGATTGTCCATTATTTTGTCACTGGCTCCCTTGCACAACTGTAGTCTGGTAGACTGTCTGGTGCCTAAAATGCATCTTCCAATTTTTAATTGATATTAATGTGCTTTCAAAGTACTTTAAAATGCATGTTTTACATTTTGTATTGCTTAAAATAAAAATAAAAAAACATAGTTATCTGAATGTGTGGAATTACAGCAGTGTGCAAGAAACCAGGACTGCCCACATTAGCTGAGTAAAGATTTCCTCTCTTTTTTTTTTTTTTGCTTCAGCAACCAATGAGAATAATGTCATTCAAATGAATAGAAAAAACATCATCAGACAATATTTTGCACAATTAAGAAGCCTACTGTGTACAAGAGCAAGCTTCTTACATTCCACATAATGTATTCTATTTTCAGAAGCACAGGAAGGGACTAAATGAGACAAAACTTTATATGCTCAGTGTCTATATAATCGGTGCTGCAGCATCTGTAGTATACATGCAGAGTAATCACTGGGGAGGGCTTGAGTAAAATATAAAAAATGTGATTTATGCAGAATACCTGCATCAAATCACACTGGAAAAAAGCCTGTGCACTATGCAAGTGGTAGTCTACTTGCACCAAAGTGAGTTTGGGGACTAGACTGTCTTCCTTTTAAGCACCGATAACAACAGTGCAGAAAATTCTTAATAAAAAGATGCAGGAAATATTTTTTATTATTTAGCTCCCACTCTCCCCATACAGATAGCTGGCTACATCCATACTTCAAAAATATTGCAGTATGCACATCCACATATTTGACAGTGCACGCTCAGCAGCCCTTTTGCACACACAATTGCTAACAATATATTGATTATTTTTCTTAATGTTTTATTCTCTACATAGTGTAACATCCCAATTACAGGTGTATCTAGTGTTACTGATTCTAAGCCATAAGAATGTGATGTTTTATTGTGCTGCTCTGCTTATATAACATTTAGAGATCATCTCCTAAATGAGTAACAGAATATGCGTTTCTAAATTTAAAATGTGAAAAGGTGTTGTGGTTTAGTGGTGCTTATCCTGTTTTGTCGTTCTCCTCTGTTAAAAATGTAGCCAATCTGTATCATGCTGTGCATGCTAAAAGATGCTGTTTAAAGTTCCAGTGAATGCTGTTACAGTTCAAATAAGGTCCGATGTTATTTTTTGTAGGTCGCCAGCTTGTTCTTGCAACTCTGTATGCCTTGACATCCAGTACGAAAATTATAAAGGAAGCTATGGCAAAAGGTAATTTACTTATCTCTTCATTGTAATTCTTATTGTGCTATCAACTATGTACAAAAATACAGTGCAAAAGATTTCAGGAAATATATTAAGAACAAAATCTTTTTTCTTATTTTTATATGTTTATAATAAAAGGTAAAAAAAAAGAACTAAATCTTTTTTAATTCTTGTTGCGCGACATCATTAAATATAGCATATAAAGAATTAAGATTTTTTTTTTTGTTCAACCTTTAGTAGCCAAAACATTATACTTCCTTTGATTGACTCAGTCAGATGCCCAGTCTGCTTCCTACCATACTTTATTCACATATATGTATATCAGATATTCTGAGTTTTGGTAGACTTTTGAAGCTAAATAGACCTTTATGGTTCCAATCTCATCTTTTAAAGGCCAATTGCTTGGCTGTCAAAGTTCATATTTGTAAAATGCCCAAATATGTATTATCATTTCAAAAATAAGCAGGTCAACAATGTCAGATTATTTCCAAAAGTTTTTATAACCATAATGCTTTCTTTCCTCAGGTGCTTTAATCTATTTGTTAGATATGTTTTGCAATTCAACTCATCCACAAGTTCGATCCCAGACAGCAGAGTTATTTGCCAAGATGACTACAGATAAACTTATTGGTCCAAAGGTGAGCAGAGCAGGAGTTATTAAAAATAAAAGTACTTACTGTGGGTAAAACCATGCAAAACAAACGGGTACTTCATATTGTTTTACATATTGCGTGTAATATGCTGTAGTTGTATATTTGAATTGTTGAATAAGTTTGGGCAGCTCCATTTTAAACAATATACATGTATTTCCTGTACATATAAAATATGTTTTCAAAACACCATTATGACACACTGCCCCAAATGTGCACATTTTAGTGGAACTTTAAAACTGTGTGCACTGTTTGTCAGCAGGTTATCTTTTCAAGGACATGGATTTATTGTCTTTTACAACTTTTTATTTTTTTGGGAGGCCTTTTTACATTGGGTGATGCAAATGACAAATACATGAATAACACATTTGTTTCTTTGCAGGTTAGAATTGCTTTAACTAAGTTTTTGCCAGGAGTGTTTATGGATGCCATGCGAGACAATCCTGAAGCAGCAGTACACATCTTTGAGGGAACACATGAAAATCCCGAGTTAATCTGGAATGATAACTCTAGAGAAAAGGTTTCTACAACAGTGCGGGAAATGATGCTAGAGTAAGTGGCAGGGAAATTAGTTTCACAATATCCTGTGACACATACCTATAATTTGAGTTTGTGTTTATCAGTCTACAAATGCAGAAGGTTCATTTACTTTCACCAATAAAATATATTTTTCTAATCTATTTTTACATTTCAGGCACTTTAAGCACCAAGTAGAAAATCCTGATGTAAACTGGAAGGTACATTTTGGCCTTGCTTATATGTTATTTTATTCAATTTATAAATATAACCATGAAATGGGTATAATGCATGCCTATTCTAAATGCTGTAAAACTGTGTGGCTTCAAGAAAATCTGTTGCTCTAAATCTTTAGACGTTAACAATAAAATGTCAGTACTGATAACCCCCTTCACGGCAGTGCCCCTACATGTACGGGTTCACGATGCAAAGCATTTGTGACGATGTCCTTATATGTACAAGGTCATGTCATTACACCACCAGTTCCGGCTTTGGTGCTTTTTGCTGTGACAGCCAATCATAGCGGTGGGCTGTTAAAAATGACAGGCCAGTGATAATCCTCACTGATTAATCACATGATTAATAACACCTCCATACACCAATGCAAATCTGGTGACGGGTGTTCCAGGATGCCTTTGGATTGAGGCAGTCCTGTCCCAGCAATTGCATAGAGGATTTAGGCTTGTCACACTCCACAAACGGGGGTTGATCTTGGTTGCTTTAAAATGTAGGCAGACCAGGAAAAGCCATTATTTTTTTAATTATTTCATGTGATTACTGTGACCACAAGTAATAAATGTCAATTCAGTATACTATGAACACTCGGTTGTCAAAATCCTCCTTCTCCTCTGTCAGAAAGAGGGAGGAGAGATTCTGTATCCCACAAAAAAAATCCTTTACATCTTTTATTAGATTTTAAATGGTACACAAAGGGTTAATTCTCAAAAAAATATGGTCTTAAAACAAAAGCCTCATCTGTACTTAAAAAAAACCATGGCTCTTGTCCCAAACAAACAGCAAAACAAAAAAGATTTTTTTTTTCCTGAAGGGGTTAATTCATAACTTGAAAATATGACACAATTGGACTGGAACTTGTATCATGCTAAGCCACCACTGGCTGGTTGGTCATAATGAGAATTGTTGTCCAACAGTATCTAAAAATGCTGTCTGTTTATAACTTTATTCTATGCGTGTCAGCTTCCAAAACATTAAATCTTAAAGAATATGAAGATATAGTTGTGGTTTACTGTAACATGTAAGATAACCCAATAGATCACCTCTGAGGAGTTGATTTTCGCCCAATTCTAGGTAAGAGTGCTTTTTGTTAGGCGCCTTTAATCTTTGTGGTTATGACATTATCATATGATTAGATGTGGTTGCTGTAGACCATGGCCTTTAAGAGCCAACAGTGATTCAGTATATATGCTCTATAGTTTCTGGGCGGTAAGGGGAGTTTGTTATATGTTATTTTAATCTGAATGCTGTAATCTCTATATTCTCGCTAACCCACAGCTGTCAGATGACTTTACTGTTTCATTTGGAGAAGCACAAGATGAACTGTCAGTGGGGGGTGTTTTCTTGCGTATATTCATTGCCCAGCCGGCATGGGTTCTCCGGAAGCCAAGAGAGTTTCTTGTTGCTCTTCTAGAAAAGTTCACCGAGCTGCTAGAAAAGAATAATGCTCATGTAAGTTTTTTTGGGTTTTTTGTAGCATTATTAAAACAACATTGTATTATCGTGTTCTTTACCTAGCTTGTGGGTGATCATATTTCTGTTGACTGGATGTAAATTTCATTTTTTTCGCATGAAATCATCCTGTAGAGAGAATGAATAAGGTTAGAAAATATAGGTTGTATGATGAGTTTAACAACACTGTTCTTTCTCATTATCTATGTATATGTGTATGTATATAGGATATAGATATAATTTTAATCTGGATTCATTATAATACATCATTTTTCCTTTAGGGTGAAACCTTAGAAACCGTGACAACAGCAACTGTCTGTCTGTTCAGTGCACAACCTCAATTATTGGACCAAGTGCCACCCCTGGGTCACCTGCCCAAGATACTACAGGCCATGAGTCATAAGAACAATGCCGTTCCAAAGTGTGCAATAAGAGTGATCCACACAATGAGTGAAAATGAGGTATTCCTTTTTTCTCGATGTGACTTATGTACAGTTTCAGAAGGCTTTCATTTTGATGTGCATTTTTATTTTTTTGTCATAGCTGTGTGTCAGATCAATGGCTTCATTAGAAGCGATTGGGCCACTGATGTCTGGGATGAAAAAGCGGTCTGATATGATTGGATTGGCCTGTGAAGCACTAAATAGGATGTTCCAGAAGGAGCAAACCGAGCTAGTGGCGCAAGTAAGGGCATGGCAGGAAATTTTTTGGACTGTTACTATCTTGAAATTCACTACAGAATTAAAACTGGTTAACCCTGATGAAAATTTTCGGTTATATATCTCAATGTTGTACTTCAGTACTGTTACACTTTTTTTTTTTGTAATACATTTTTGTATAGTTTTCTGTAGAAAATTAAATTTACAACAATTGTGTTTTAGGCCTTGAAAGCTGAACTGGTTCCATATTTACTGAGGTTACTAGAAGGACAAGGTCTTGAAAACCTGGAAAGTCCTGCAGCCACAAAGGCTCAGATTGTTAAAGCTCTAAAGTCAATGACTCGTAGCTTGCAGTATGGAGAGCAGGTGAGTGCACGTGGTATTGTGTTCCAGTGTGTGTTTAATATTCTCCTTGGTGTAAAATATCAACAGACTGTTCAAATTTATAATGGTTGGTCACCTGCAAACGACATAAATTTTCATCTGTTTATAACGGTTTTCCCAGAGAATTGATATTTTTATGTAACCAAGATAGTAAATTTAGCTGTAATTGCTGTTTGGACCATCCAGAACCTAGATTTTCCTGAGTGGAGCTTATCACATTGTTGTCATAGGTGAATGAAATCCTGTCTCGATCATCTGTCTGGAGTGCCTTTAAAGATCAGAAACACGACCTGTTCATTTCTGAATCACAAACAGCAGGATACCTCACTGGTAAGCTGTTTATTATTTGTTCAAGTGTTGTAGCAGTTGCTTTGATGCTATTTAAATACATTATATTTAAAGTAAATGCTCCTGGTATAATAGGTTCTACTGCTTTTTTTAACCACTGTCCTGACTTGACCAGTCTCCAATAAATCTGGAATTTGTTACTATATGAACCTTACTGGTGTTATCTTTGTGCAGGATGGATTGTTAAACAGTGAGCACATCACCCACAGATATATAATGCCTTACACTGTACAGCTACTAGTCATGTGGTTAACACCAAAGAATGCTGCATTAGATGTCTCTCTGATCTAACTAGAGCCAGGTTTTTAGGTTGTAGGAATCCACCCCAGTTGATTCTTGGGAGTTTTTTTTTTACTATTTATTTTATATAAGTCTAGCACCTAAGTAAAATTAATGAATACCTATTTAAACCTTTATGGACAATGCCATGAACACAGCCGATCTAGTTTATTCCAATGTGGATTGTCCTGACAATTCCTGATGCCTACCGATGATAAGCATGATATCTTGCATTAACATACGGTCTTTCAGGACCAGAATATAATGACAACACTACAGATGGCTCTTTTTAGAGAATGCGGTGAAATTTTAGTGTTGCAAAAAATACATCTTTTTTCCGATCACTTTGTGAATTCTCTTGTAAACATTGAGACTTCTGATGCTGTTATATAGACATGCACATTTGTGTCAACTCATTTATAAACTCACTGTAGCTGAATCCAGAACAACAAACTCTTGTAAGTTGAAATGTTCCAGTAATTTTTGAGGAACATCACTGGCCTCAGCTTCTTAATATGATGTTTATTGCATGACTAAAATTAACATGTACAAGTGTTGATTGGTGAAATGTGTTGTGTGGGTAGAACCGGTAAAGCAGTGTGTATTATGCCCTAATAAAGTGTTACTCCCGTAAATGTTGCTATATATATATATATATATATATATATATTTATATATATATATTCATATATTTATATATATATATTCCTTTTCATACCTTTTACACATTCTCCTAAAAGCTCCAGTGGATTTCTTCTGATGCTAAAGGATAATGTTCTACATCCTTATGCTTTAGCTGTTTGCACGTTCCTAACCTTATCCCTTGCTTCTTACCTCTCTTTTCTTCCTTCAGGTGTCTCTCCTTCCCTTCTTACTGGTAGCAGTCCCCTTCACCTCAGAAGTGGGCTTTAGATTCTCTCTTCCACGCTGCTTGCTAACTGCTCTGTAGCTCTTTAACACAGGTAGACTATGTTTTGCCAAACTGCTTGTTGCACCTGCTGTATTCCTGCTCGTTATTGACTTAATACTGATACTTAGTCCCTAATGCAAACCTTTCCTTCATGTAGATGTAATATTTGATTATGTTAACCTGTGTCTGGTGGTTTGGTCCTTCAGGACTAAGGCGCATAAATAGCATCTTTGTGCTCCTGGCCCCGATCAGTGACTGAGAGCCAGGGACACACAGACAGAGACCTGGCCATGGGCTTTATAGATCCTGTGGGTCCCCTAAATTAACCATAACTTCATTTTTGGCCTACAGTTGTCCTTTAAACTACATGAACAAACTCTGCAGATACACAAGTGTGAACTTCTTGATAGTACCGCATTCGTTTTAGAATGTGTTTCGGTGTGATTTGAGAGAAAGTTGCCTTTCAGTTCCTAGGTTGAGGAAACTAGAGCAATGTTTTTGTTTTTTTCTTAGGACCGGGAGTTGCTGGCTACCTTACTGCAGGGTCTTCATCGACTGTTCTGCCCAGCATACCACCACCTGTAGACCATGAAGTTGGCGATCTAAGCTAGATGATGCAGATTATCCACCCAATAAGTTCCAAAAGGCATAATAGCCAACTGTTGCACGAGGGAGAGAGCACCACAAACCTTCCCTCTCCCACTGAGGTTGATTGAAAGGACTTTATTTTCTGCCTTCCTTGTTTTACGACAAAGTGTTATTCCTTTTTGTAATAAATATATTTTTATTTAGGGGTATAAAACAAAAAAACAACAATCTTGGATACGATTCTGATGAAGTATCAACATATAACATAAAAGCACTCTGTGGATCAGCCGTCTGTCTTCACAACCATTTTGTTTTGTGTTTTTTCTCTGTTCTTTGTATTTGTTTACAAGACTGTGAATCAAAAGAATAATCTTTGTTCTCTGTTTTATATTCCATGGATTGGCAGGGCTGTGGAGTAAAAAAAAAAAAAAAGAAAGTCTAAAGGGCATTTTTGTTTCAGTTTTCTTCCATGTTTAATGTGGTTAGACTGATGAACATTGGACACAATGTTTTAACACATTCATTGTGTTCTTTACAAATCATTAACACTATCCTATCAAGAATGAAGAACAGAAGATATTCCCATGTACAGCATAGCTTTACCAAATAATAAAAAAAATGAGTATCTGCGTAAAGAAAAAAATAAAATGTCAGCCTGTTATGTAAGTTCTTAGTCTAATAGTCACATGATTCATTATCCATTGCTATAGAGCTTTCTTTGAATGTACATTATACAGATCATTCAGTCGTGTACATAAATTTTAAGAAAATAAAGGGAATTGACAACCTTGTTAATTAAATCTGTCCCACTGTTAGAAAAATGCTGCCACGGAAATGAACAATATATTGTTTTATATTAAAATCTTAACTACACCACTTTTTTGCTTCTATGTAATCCGTAGTCATCTTCAAGTCATCATATATTAATAATAATTGCTACTTTCAAATTCTGGTCATAGTTTATGGTTTGTTTTAATTGTATCTGTTATGTACCTTTAATTAATCCCTTAATGATAAGGTTTTCTGTTCCATGGACCTGGTCATAGCGTGACCAGGTTCTACACAGACCCCTCTGCCAGAAAATCGCAATGCCTTTGACGTCACAGGGGCAGGCCAGAACCCAAAAGTTGCATTTAGGCTGTTAGAGAAGGGGCCCGCTGCTGTCATATACATTGTTAAAGAATCAGCAAACTATGTACCGTGGCATTGCATCCACGTTTTGGTATCTAGAGAAGAGATAATAATCTGGGTATCCTATGCTTTATATGCTCATTGGATGAACTGCCCCATTGCTCTTGAAATGTCTTTCTTTCCAACCAATTCAAGGTGTGTTCAACCGTATCATTTCACTGACCCCCCCCCCCCCTTCTTTTGACCATTTAATCTAGTATGGTATTTCTTATGCATGACATATCACAACTATATACTACATGTACTAGAAAGTATGAACACCAGCGAATGTTATAGCCACTGTACTATTCATTTTTTGACTCTAGGATGCACAGTCTCTGACTCATTTTGAACTTTTGTATGGCCCAATAACTTAATATTCTCACACATGCAATTATCTTGGCTACTTGAACCCTGCAAGGAAGTTCTTACAGGGACGGTCTAAGTTCTAACATTGTTTTCTTACAGGGACGGTCTAGTCCCCAAACTCAATTTGGTGCAAGATGAAGATTACTGTAGAGCTGCAGGGAACCTGGATAGCCCTCGCTAACAGCCGGTGGATGTCTGCGCAATGCGCGCAGACATGCTCCGCTGCCTTCCGGCTTCATCATAAAAGTCCCGACGGAAGTGACGGACAGCAGCAGAGGATGTCTGCGCATATCGTGCAGACATCCCCTGGCTGCCCCCACTAGCCACCAGGGAGGCTACGTTGGGGGGGAGACGGACAACATTGGGGGGAGGGAGAGAGACAGACAACATTGGGGGCGGGTGGGGGGGAGGGAGACAGACAACGCTGGGGGAGGGAGGGGTGGAGAGACAGACAACATTGGAGGGAATGTGGTGGAGAGGGACAGACAACGCTGGGGGGAGATAGACAGACACCGTTTGGGGGAGCATTGGGTAAGTCTGGGGGGTAGGGGTAAATAAAAAAAATTAAAAGGTAAATAAAAACAAGAAATTATTTTTTTATATCATAAGTTTTTATTAAATATGAAAAAGCAATTTACATGTGAATATATACAAGTTAAACTTTTTTCCTATAGTGTAGTCTTATATTTCGGGCTTTTAGTTTTTTCCTAAAGGAATATCCATAGTTTGGGTGGGTCGTCTTATAATCAGGGTCGTCTTATATTCAAGCAAATGCGGTATTTGACTCAAGCCCACCCCAGTGATTTACTCTGCTTGTTTGCTGCATGTGCGGACACTGAGCATATAAAGTTTTGTTTCATTTAGTCATTTCCGGTGCTATTGGAATTGATTACATTATGTGGACTCTAAGTGACCATGCTCTAGTACACAGTAGGATCCCTTAACAGTGCAACACATTGTGTGATGACATCACTAGAGAGACAGGAAATTCCATTAATTTAAATTAAATTATTCTCATTGGTTCCTGCAGCAAAAAAAAAAAAAATTACTTTTATTGCTGATTTCTTGCAAACTGATGTAATTTCACAATTTAGTATTTTATATTTTAAGCAGTGCAAAATTTAAAGCATGCATTTTAAAGCATATTAATATGCATTAATATTTGGAAGATGTACTTTTGGCACTAGACCGTCCCTTTAAAGTAGCATATTTCCTAACCATTCTCCATGGAGCTTCCTTACAAGCAGCTTGTTTCCTGGGATTGTCTCTTGTATAATACCTTCCTGTTAAAATTGCATGGTTTTAGTTAATATAAAGGTTTTTGATGAGGACTGGATTGGTGTGGATGTTATTAATCCAGTTCTTAATTATTGATGCAATAGCTTTTACGAATATCCTTCAATGATGGTCAGTGTTGCTGTGATTCTATCTTTGTTGTTGAGCAATTATTCTTGTGACTAGTTTTTTTGAATACTGTTCAATGTGCAACTATAGCTGGTTTGGGTTCTGAGGAAAACAAATGGTTGCTAGAAATGTGCAAAACTAAAATTTATTCAGATGAAAATATTATTTATTTTGTCTAAAACTAATTTTGTTCATTACTGCATTAGTTTCAGACGAAATTCGTTCATTATTTTCGTTTTGTTTTATTTGTTCGTCTTATAGAATACATGTAATACTATTGGCTTTCTATAAACCGAACGAGAGCCCCATTCATAAGAAATTCTTATGAATGGGGACTCCATTCATAAGAATTTCTTATGAATTGGGCTCTCGTTCGGTTTATAGAAAGCCAATAGTATTACACGTATTCTATAAGCCGAAAGTCTATAAACCGAAGGTCGTTCGGTTTATAGACTTTCGGTTTATAGAATACATGTCATTCTATGTATTCTATAAACCGAAAGTCTATAAACCGAATGACCTTCGGTTTATAGACTTTCGGCTTATAGAATACATGTAATACTATTGGCTTTCTATAAACCGAACTAGAGTCCCCATTCTGAATGGGGACTCTAGCTCGGTTTATAGAAAGCCAATAGTATTACATGCATTCCATAAACCGAATGTCGTTCATTATGTTGGTTTATGGAATGCTATTGGTATTCTATAAACCGACTCTATTTCGGTTTATAGAATGCCAATAGCACGAATGATTTTAGTTTATTAACCATTCGTTTATTCGTCTTTCGTTAGTTTAGCATTTTTGTTATTCGTTTTTCGGACGAATGGACGAAAATGCATTAGTCCGAAAACAAATGCACATGTCTAATGGTTGCCCCTACAATAGCTGGAGCTATAAATTAGCTGGTTATGTTTGTTCAGAAACTTATTGATGGACCCCAGGAGACAAAGCTGCCAGCAAGCTCAGAATTAAGATATTAGTCTGTTCATTACAATTATCATACACTTGGATCTTCCCTTGCTTGAGACAAGCGGTGCATCCATTTCCACTGATAGCATTGGTAAAATTGGCTGAAAATCCACAGTTGGCAAGTCATTTGAGTGCAGAACTTCTCAGTCACTGCAATGATGTGGCCTCTCTAAGCTTATTCCTTTTAACTTACTGGTCTTTACATCAGAGAATAGCATTTACCTTACATTCACTAGACTAGAGCACGATTTGACCAGTGCTGTGCTGAATGACCAAGGACCACACAGTTAAAGGGACAGTCTAGTCACCAAAATCACTTTGCTGCAAGATGAAGATTACTGCTGGTATAATGCACAGGCTTTTTCCCATTCTGCATAAATCACATTTTTAATATTTGACTCAAGCCCTCCCCAGTGATTATTATGCATGTTTACTACAGGCGTGGCCGCACTGATTATATAAACACTGAGGTTATAAAATTTGTTTTCATATAGTTGCTTCCTGTGCTCCTCTAATTGAATACGTTGTGTGGGCTCCTTGCTCTTGTACACAGGATCTCTTAACAGTGCAACACAGTGTGTGATGACATCACTAGAGTAAAAAGATATTCCATTCATTTGATTGAAATTATTTGCATTGATTTGTGCAGCAAAAAAAAAAAAAGAAAATTACTTTTATTCAGACTTTAAGATACAAACTTACAGCATATTTTGCCCCATTGTTGCAATTTACCTTATGTGCAGGAATTCATGCTTTACATCAGTAGTTCTCAACCTATCTACCCTCAGGACCCACATTTGTCCTTGGTCATTACGTCACAACCCAAAACCATTTGGAGAGTATTCCACATGCACTGTTTAAAACGTGAAATAAAGAGAGAGAAAAACAGGGCCTCTTTGCAAAAATTAAAGAGCTAAAAACCCAATAAAATAAAAAGTCATACTAATTACAATGAATAGGAAAGCTGGGGGTGATGGTAGATAAAGCAACTCTCAATGAAATGTGTGGCAGGGTGCTGCAGGTCTGGAGCAAGTACGGGCTACAAAGCTGACCCCGGGGTGTCATGGAAGCTCCTCCATCATCAGGAATCTGCATCCTTGGGACAGATAGTTATTTTAGCCACGGGATCTCCTGATCTCTCCAGCCATCAAGACCACTATCCGAGACTTTGTGCTGGATGATGAATTATAACTGGTTTATTGAAAATAATACAGACAGAATGACATGAAGCAGGAATGAAAACGGTAAGGTTCAGGTGAGCTTTCTAATTAAAAGACCGCAGCAGCAAAGAGTATAGGACACGTTTGAACCATAGGTAATTAGGTTCTAGTGTACCCCATGGACATAACTTCAAATCACACCTTAAGGTACAGGCACTTGATTGTACACAAAGACAGTGGGAGATTCACAAACAGACAAACAATTCAACACCTATAACATATTCAACAATAACATGGCCAACAAGTCTGAACAACTTTCCTCCGCAATATCAAACTGCACATCGTAAATGATTTATCAAACCCAGTGCTGGCTGTATATTGTATACCCTCTCAGCCAGGGCCTAAATGTATTGGCAAGAGGCCGGCAATCGGTCCTCTCCATTAGCCCTAGTGACGGAGGGTTCCCCGAGTGCAAAGCTGGACCCTGGGGTGAGCCCCGAGTGCAAAGCTGGACCCTGGGGTGAGCCCCGAGTGCAAAGCTGGACCCTGGGGTGAGCCCCGAGTGCAAAGCTGGACCCTGGGTTAAGCCCCGAGTGAAAAGCTGGTCCCTGAGGTAAGCCCTGAGGGCAAAGCTGGCCGCTGGGTATGTGTGTGAGTGAGTATGTGTGTATGCATATACTGTATATGTGCTATGTTTTTTACTGAACAAACTTCCTTTCCATGTTTAATATGCAGTGTTGTCACTTTGAGGTTTGAAACTTGGTTTCATGTAGAATATTGGGCACTCTGTAGACCATAAAGATATGCTCACATATGTACATACATACAAATGCACACACACACACACATTATTAGCATCAGGTTCCATCACATTTCACAGCCTAATAATACCTTCCCAGGTCTACCTACATGTAATTCTCGTTAGTCTGTATGGATACTTTGCATCTTATGATTTAGCGTTCAAAACACAACAAACTTTATCTGTTCATCCACACCTATCATATTGCTGGCTCCTAAAGCTCTGTTAAATGTATCAATCTAGCCCTATCCATTGGGATTCATCAAGGGACATTACTCCATTATTGGCATTATGTCAGCATTAGCAGCATTGGTGACATCTCACAATAGCCCTGAAACTCCGCACAAGGAGGGTTATGTATGACCACGGCGCACATGCCAATACCGCCATATAGTTAACGCCATTAAGGCGTAAGAACCAGTGAATAGAGCCGTCCCCGGGACAAATTTCTGGATTCTGTGCCGACTCTGCCGGAAAACGACTTCTTTGGTTGTGCTGGCACGCACTGTTCTGGCACAGCCAATGCATTAAAAAAATCAGGCGCTTCGCAGGTAATTACCACCGGTTTGAGACCTGACCAAATATCATTAATTTAGAACGTATATAAATTTGATTGCTCGAGATCCGAAATGGAATATTTGGGAATTAAAATCACTTTTGATCTTGCATGTTTGGTTAACTTAAACTATCAATCTCTTGTCGGGAAATTAAAATCCAAAATAGAAAAATGGAAGGGAACGGAATTATCCTGGATGGGAAGAATACATGCACTTAAAGCCTATTTGGTTCCCAAAGTCCAATATTTATTTAGAGCAATTTCACTTAAAGTGCCCAAACGTACTCTGGACTCACTTACACGGATATTCTCGGTCTATGTATGGCAGGGTAAAAAGCCCAGAATAGCTAAAAGAGATTTTATGCGAGGCTCCAGCTATGCAGGACTAGGGTTTCCAGACCTTCATAAGCTTCATAGAATAACTATGTTAGCGCATGCAATAGAATGGAATGTGAAGCGGGACAGTATTCCCAGATGGTTTCAGATAGAAAAAACTCAAACACTACAGCTGGATCCATTCCTCCTTTACTGGGTAACAGCTCCGATTTTTGATAAAATAGAAGTAAATTCCCCGGTAATAAGGGATGTGTTCAATAATCTAGATAAAATCAGAGGTGAAATAGGAATGCTTACTCCACTAAAAAAGGAGGCACCAATTGATTCCCTAAGATTTTACTTGTCAAACTTGGATTTCTCGGTTTGGAAGGATAGAAAGATTAGGCTAATTGCCGATATATTTGAGGAGGATAATCTGATCACCTTTGAGAAGGCGCAAGAAAAATTTGCCCTTCCTATTTCGGAGTTTCTAGCATTCCTCAGGATCCGGAGTTTCCTGGGTAAGCAACAGTTTGCTCCCCAGGATACTCTGGACAGTTTCATTAGGGCACATCATAAATCTAAACTAATCTCGAAATTAACCAAAAACTTGGATGAAGCCCTGGATAATCCACTTCCCGCCACTATTGTAAAATGGGAAGGGGACCTACAAGTATCGTACCCCAAAGAGAAATGGTATAAGGCTATACTCCTTAATAGGTCGGTCATCCATTGTGTTTCACTGCAGGAGGTGTACTATAAAATACTGTATAGGTGGTACATGGTTCCCGTGCGCCTGAGTAGATTCCAGCGCGGAACATCGAATCGGTGCTGGAGGTGCGAAGGATCCCTGGGCTCCATGTACCACATCTGGTGGGAGTGCGGTGGTTTAAGGGAACTGAAGGGAAAGCTGCAGCACTTTATGCTGGAAACCTGTGATCTCAGATGCCCACTTACCGCACCCCTCTTTCTCTTTTTGCTGGACTGTCCAACTATGAGTAAGATGCAGCAAAACTGTTTGGTACATATTTTTTCTGCGTCAAAAATTTGCCTAGCTAGGCATTGGAGAAGCCCTCACCTCCCTTCATGGCAGGAGATCATGGCACAGTACGATTACCAAAAACAGATGGAGGGATGTGTCTCCAAGCCTGAACAGGCTGTAGGCTCTTAACTTCACGTAGTGATTGTCTCAGGAAAAAGATTTAATAGGGGTTCCGCCCCTCCCCCCCCCCCCCCCCTACTTGGGACGAACCGGCATGGGTCTACTGTATTAGCTGTACCAAAGAGATAGGATAGGTATGTATGTGCTTGTGAATGTTGTAGTATAGAAGGTTACGTCATTAGTTTGAATGGAAGAATGATCTCTTAATACCAATATTTGCATTTTCTTTTCTTTATCTCTGCATTGTCCCACCTTCCGAACTTATTTACAAACTAGGGTTTAGCACAAGGACCTCTTGAGAAAATGCATTGCATTATGTGCATGTTTGAATTTTTCTACTGACAAGCTCGTAAAATAAAGTATAATAGAAAAGAAAAGAAAAGAGAAAATAAAACACACAATGATGTTACTACCATAAAAACTAACATGATTGTTTAAACAAAACTGAGTGTCAAGAGAAAAAAAAAAAAAAAATCAGGCGCTTCAAATAGCCTGATTAGTGTCGGAGAACCTCTGCTAAACACGGTCTTTGTCTCCTTCACTGCAAAGTGTTGGGAATTATAAAATGGCGCAACCATCTTTATATATACCAAACGCCAATTGCAGATTTCCTGGCTGCCACGCTGCAGAGAAAGGTCTGGTAGCAGCGTTTGGTATAAAGCATCTCTGATGCCAAACACATCTCCAGCAGAGGAGGAGATGATTATCTCCTCTTTCTTTTCCCTTTCCTTCTTCTATTTCTCCCTCAATTCAAGCCATTAAAATAAATGTCACCATTCTTTTCAGAAATATATTGCACACTAGTCGTCTATATACAGGGCTGAAAAGATCTCCCGGACATGTTTTTCTTTATTTTGAAGGTGAATATTTAGTTAAGCATGCTTCATTTTGCTGAGCATTTAAAAAAGAAAAATAAATAAATAGACATGAGCAAACCCATACACAATGTGGAAGACGTTTCTCCATCCCTCTCCATAGAAAACCACAGGGATGCCTAATGCAACACTAACTTCTGAGCACCATCACGGGATCCCTGTAACGGACACTCATGAGATGCTGGACCATATAGGAACAAATGGACCAGATGTCATCCTGAAAGTATCCATCCTCTGGAGAAATCCTGCAAAAGGTGAGTATTGTGAAAAGGGAAGGGGGGGAAAGTACATTACAGAACTTTAAAAAAATATAATTTATTAATAAAAATAAAGGTAGGAAAATTATAAACAAATAATATTTCAGACTTAAATGGTCCATGAACCATGACAGCTGCACTGTTAGCTGCAGTCCACTCTCACGAAGAAGAAAGGGAAATCAAGGTTTTCCTTCAATCCTCCTTTCTTTTTTTATCCGTTTTTTTTTTCTTCAGTCCCCTCCGTTTTCTCTCCTGCTTTCTTCATTGTGCAGCCTCGTCGGTCTCTTTCCTGCTCCAAACCCCCTTCGTCTCTCTCTCTCTCTCCCAGCCAGATGTCTCACTCAGTACTTCCCTTCTCTCCCTTCCACTGACTGAAGCTCCCGCCGTTCCAACCTCGGCTCCTCCCCCGGAAGTCGTCATCGCTCTACTGATGGAACGAATTTCATGTCACAGTCTAGATCTCTATTTTTGTTTATGTAAAAAGTAACTTTTTTTTTAGCCTCTCGATTTCCTTCAGGTTAATATGGCTAGGGGTGATAGTGACCCATTTTTCGTGAAATTTGTTAAGTCGCCTCAGAACACAGATTTCTTCCTCGAAGCTCATGAGGTAAGAGAGATAATAAGCATGCATTCAGTTTGCAGGGTTCAGCCTACTGTAATCACAATTAAAGTGTCCCCGTTAATCTGCAGGATCTCCTTGCTATAGATAACATGGATTAGTAGCAAGTCGTTCAAACACGAAGACTACATCTTATTCCTACTGTATAAAGATTTGGTATTTTAAATAATGGAGTAGAACATTGCAGTAACATTGTGCAATTCACTTGTTGTTACCATGAATGCATTGCAAACAACATACACACTGTTGTGATAGTCCCACTAGGGAAATACAACATCTTTGACAGCCCTGCCCCTAGCTAATATCCCCTTCACAACTTTATGTGTATGTGGGTATTAACAATAAGAATTTATATATTAATTTATTTAATATGAAGACATATATATTTATATTGAGAACGACATAGTTATGTCTTTACCTGTAAAGTGCTTATATATATATACACACACACAATTTTTAGCCTCATACCAGTGCTATTTATTTTTCATATGTGCTTCTATATTATAAGCATAAGTAAAGAAAAAAATCACCAAATAATCTGTGTATTTAAATGTAATACATTTTACTTTAGTTCTACTTAGTTGTTTTTTTTCTCTTCCTCTCTATCTAAAATCAAGTCAAATATGCCACTTTTTTAATAAATTGTCAGTGAATACATTTTTGATCTGTTTATAAACATTACTTTAAATCAAGTGTAAAAAGTATAGTGTTGTTGCAAAGCACCTGCGTCTTCACGAGGATGTATTATTTTAAATTATGGAATCTTTATTGATCAATATCTTTATCTCTGCAGGCAATCAAGGAATTCCAGTCTGATGAATACCTTCATTTTATTGAGGAAAAAGAAGCACTCGGCATAAATGAGAAAGACAAATCTCTGTACATTTGTGATCCTTTTAGTGGTGCTGCTTTTAATCATCTTAAAAAGGTTTGCAATTTTATTCTGGTAATGATAGAAATGTAATTGTTTTTCTTCACTATGCTTTCCTTCATGGTGATTTTTTTTCTCTCCTCCTGTTATTTTGTATTAAAATGGAACATTCAGTGATATAATGGAATTAGTGTTAGTTTATTTGATTGTGGATCTCGTGCTGTGATTTGCTCTGTGAAACACAATTATATCTGTGCACATAGAATGCCTTTACTGCTTCCAAGTTTTTAGCTGAGCAGACTGTTATTTAAGTATAAGTTTGCAAATATAGAGTTTGTTCTTTTTCTTTTCCTCTATTTCCTCCTGCCAGTACCTATAGCAGGAGCCCTTTGTATTAACAGCAGAGCAGTAGTAACGTACCACTTGTAGAAGCCCCAGGATGCAGGGTTCTGCATATATCACACTGTAGGGATGGTGGAGATGTGACTGCACATTTGTGTTGTCAAGATAACTGTTGCATGGACCATATAGCAAATGTTTCCTTTAAAATGTATAAATGATTTGAAAGCTTGATCAAGTAATCTATTTGTAAACCCAGTCTCGGTTCAGAATACATTTTCTATTTTGATATTTTGAAGTTTAATGTGCTTTTTAGAATAGTATAACAAAGTGTGGGGCTGAAAATACACTACAGACAAAAAAGTAACATCAGTATTTCAGGATAAAAGGTACACATTTTATTCGTAATGCAGATAAAAATGAAAGACCCATTCCAGTTACACCTGTCCTTTCCTCCAGCTATGTAGCTGTTCTTTGTTTTATTTTTATAATAATAGCATTTATTTATTTTGTTTAAAAATATCTTCGTAATAAAACCAATTTGTCCTTTCAGCTTGGCTGTCGGATTGTTGGGCCGCAAGTTGTGGTATTTTGCATGCAGCACCAAAGATGTGTCCCTCGAGCCGAACACCCAGTCTACAACATGGCAATGGCAGATGTGACAATTTCATGTACCAGTCTAGATAAAGAAACAAGGGTACGATTATGATAGAATAAAAAGTCAGCAAGCCTTTCCAATATAGTGCTACCCTGTTCTGGACAAGTGCTTCAGAATCGCTTCTGTTAGCAGTCGGCAACATCACAGTAAAAAAAAAAAATAGCCTTTGGCTTGGAGTTGGGGTTAGTACAAGGGTTGGGGTTAGATGTTTGCTGTAAGGAAAACGCAGTATACTACTTTCAGTTATTTCTCTATAACTTGCAAAAGAAAACAGAAAAGCATGTAAACATTCTTTGTTTCCAAACTCAAATATTAGAATCTATTTGCACGTGGGGGGGTTTCACGTTTGTATTTGTGTAAAAGATTTTTAATGTAAAATTTAGAAAAGTGTTTTTTTATTATTATTAGTTTATATTATGAAGCCCTTCTTATGCCAGTAAAAACAATAATTTGTACGTGTACATTAAAATGCATTACATTTATTTATATAGCGCCAAAAAATTACTTAGTGCTAAGTACAGAGCATAGGGGGGGGGGGGGGGGGGGCTACATACTAATTTAGACGAACAAGAACAGATTGATATATGATACAGAGACTTGCTATGAAGTTTACAATCTAGAGGGAGTGGGGGACATGAGACTCAAAAAAGCGAAGAGGTAAAAGGGAAGTTGATTGTGGTAACAGTGTTAGGGATGGTTATATCTAGGTTGGCCAGAGATTAATTATGTGTTTTCAGTCTGGATGAGTTGTATGCTTCCTATTCCCAACAGTGTTTGAGGACAGTGAGAACTAGGTACGATTTAGCTAGAGGTTAATTTAGTCGGATGAGTAGCAAGCTTCCTTAAAGAGGTGAGTTTTGAGGGACTTCTTGAAGTTTGAGAAAGAGATCTTGCAGGATCAAGTGGAAGAGGTTATGAAGTTGTGGAAGAGTCTCATTGAGTGCAGGGTGGTATCGGTGAAGGAATGAGAGAGAAGAAAATGACAGCTAAACACTGTATAAATGTTTAAAACAGTCTGTGTCACCAAGAGTACTGCATGGTTAAAATTGTCATGTCACCAAGGGGTTAAAGACGCACAGTGTCAAAAAATTTGTTATTACAAGACTGCCGTATTGCCCAAATGTAGGTAAATGATTCTATTTAGCAATGCTTGTAGTACATTTTGTATCTTGATTTTGCTTGTTTGTAAATATTTGACATCCATTGTTTCTTTTTCAATCCTAGGAAGAGGTTCATCACTATGTGCAGATGATGGGTGGCTGTGTTTATAGAGATCTTAATGTTTCGGTCAGTCACTTGATTGCTGGCGAGGTGGGCAGTAAGAAGTACCTTGTAGCAGCCAGCCTCAAAAAGCCCATCCTTCTTCCATCTTGGGTAAAGACACTGTGGGAGAAGTCACAACAGAGGTAAATATTGATAAGCTGCAGTATGCTCCTAAAAGGTAGTTTTTTTTATTTATGCAGACTAGAACTTTCATGTATTCTAGTATTTATAAAAGTCAGTAACCCAAATGGCAGATCAGCAAAGGAAATAGAGAAAACTGTTTTAGAGTTAGCGATATAAAGCCATTGGTGTCCAGCAAACGGCCTGTGCGTCAGATGTATCTCATAAAGATTTTTGTGCGACCCCCATCCTGACTGAAGTGCCCATATGCTCTATGGTATTACCTCATGAATAGAATAATGTCTACCACATTAATCTCTTAGGATAATTATCCATTCAGAAATTCACACAGAGGACTATTTGTGCCCCATTTTCCGTGGATGCACTGTTTGTGTAACTGGGTTAAGCAGCTTGGACAGGAAGGAGGTACAGCGATTAACCTCACTTCATGGAGGACAGTACACTGGGCAGCTCAAGATGAACGAATCCACACACCTTATTGTTCAAGAAGCTAAAGGTAAGTTGCTGTTCTGTTCCCGTACAGTGTATTTGTTAAGCATAATCCTGGATTGTAAAGGCTTTTTTTTTTTGTATTGTTTTATTTCCCTCAAAGCTGTGACGAAACTGTATTTACACTTCTGCAAGTTTTTGTGTTCAAAATACCCACATATGCAGTTTTTTTAATCACCATAAGAAGGACTTTCCACCACTATTTTCACCTTATCTTATAATTTACTATAAAAAAAAACTAATAAAATATGTTGAAAAATTAAGAAAAAATGTAAACCAGTCTCATGTGGATGACTTACTTCTTGCATTAACAAAAAAAAGCCTTTTCCTTCACATGGTTTGAGGGCACTTTAAAATGTCTCTGTATATTTCTCACACCTGATTTGTTATACAAACTTACTTCCTTTCCTTAAATATTTACAACTGGGCTCTAGACAATGGACCTTACCTCACATTAAGTGGTTCAATAGGATAGGGTTAATAAGATGATTTTTTTTTTCTTGTAAAAATGCTTGAAATGGTACAATAAATATAAGTCAAAATAAAGTAATAAAAATAAAAAATGTAAGACCCAATGGCTTTTATAAAAGCCATTCCCTGCGTTTCACCCCTTCCATGCCATTGATCATGCGAAAGCAGTGCATTTTTTAGGGGTTCATTTTTTTGTACTGTAATTTATTACAGCAGGGCTTGACAAATTTAATTTTGTTGTAGGAGACAGCAAAAAAATCTAGGAGCCAGACAACCACACATACACACATTCCCGCAAAAATACACACAATCATACAGCCATGTAAATGCATACGCTTGCAGACTCTCACACACAAAGTTCCACTTACATACACAGAAAATCACAGACAGTCCCATAGACAGTTCCACTTACACAGAAAATCACACAGTCCCATAGACAGAGACAGTTACATATGAAAATCAGAGTCACATAGACAGACAGTTCCACTTACATACACAGAAAATCACAGACAGTCACAGAGACAGTTACATACACAGAAAATCAGTCACATAGACAGAGACAGTTCCACTTACATACACAGAAAGTCACAGAGGCAGACAGAAACAGATGGTCAAAAAGACATACATAGACAGATTGAGACATACACAATGACATACAGACCTGACGTTTAAAAAAAAAAAAATGTCATCTCAGTCTGCCAGGCACAGGCGGGTTGTCACGTGACACGGATGTCACCTGTTTCCCTGAACTCATACGTTGAAGCGCGATGCGCGAGGGGGCGGAGCTGGCAGTGTGTGCAAAACGGCACATGCTGCCTCTTCGCGCTGCGCTGTCCACATAACAGAAAACCCGCATGGGTCCCAGAGGTGAGCGGGTTCCAATACCCGGGCACCAGGTCTAATTTCCTGGTCGCCATGGCGACCTGGCGCCCGGGGTTTGTCGAGCCCTGTATTACAGTACTACAAAGGCTCTTTGTCGCTTACATGTATCAAATCAAACCTAGGGAAGATTAAGGCTTTATGTTTCCAGATTTACTTGGGTATGATCAGGCTGCCTATATTAGCCTTATTATCCAGTGCCGGGTCCCAACAAATAAGCTCTGTATCTCTCAAGCACCTGCAGCCCCCCAGATTGTGTAAAAAAATTTTTTTTTAAGTTGAGCTAAGTTTTGTGTTAGAGCCACAATATCACTAGTTCTGGAGAAAATGATCAGGAAAACTCAAAACTTGCACGCATTGCCCTATAACTTGCAAAAATAACATCAAAACATGGGGTATTTCTAAACTCAGGACAAATATTACAATCTATTTAGCAGTTTTTTTCCAAGTAAAAGTTAGAAAAGGTTTTTTGTTTTTTTAAATTTTCCATCATATTTTATTATTTTTTTATAGTAAATTAAATTATCAAAATAATGGTATCAAAAGAAAGCCCTACTTATCAATAACAATATATAATTTGTGTGGAAAAAATAAATGAGAAAATGACTGCTAAACACTAGCAGCGCAGACATGATAAAACATTGTCACAAGTGGGTTAGTTTTTAAGCAATTTTAAGCAGAAACTAAATAGTTAACCTTTTAATATTACATTGTTGGTCCCCTTTTTAAGACACAATTCCACGTGTTTTGGAAATATTTTAATGTTTTAGATAAGGACTTGGGACTTCGCAATTTATGTTTTGCCAGGGCTAAGGACCTGAACATTGCATGAATTTTTGTGACATTTAGTTACCATCTATCTGGACTTATCTTCCGTCTTTTATAATCAATTCCTCCTGGCACTGTCTTTCTTTTCTTTGTGTCCTTGTTCCTGTCCACTCTGCTCTATTTCTATCTTTTAATGTATGATTTTTCATTCATCATTGAATGATTGCTGCAGTAGAACAAATAGAATTAATAGGGACATGGAAGGGCTGGCAAGGGGAGCAGAGGGACAATCCACCCCTGGGTTTCTCACTAACCTGACTCAATGGGCTAGGACCACACTACTTTACTTTTCACCTCTAAATGGCCAACACTTTCATTATTTCTATCCAGTTATCTTGTATGTCTATCGATCTGTCAGCATATCTGTCTTGCCTGTATTTGTGTCAATCTCTAATTACAGTGGGCTGGCTGGTGAAGTTGCATTATGGGCTATTAAATGTATTTTCCCCAGTGCCACAAACTGCCAGCCCTCCTCCTGGACACACATTAGTTACACAAATATCACATGTGCATTATAAGGAGTGCTCTCACAAACACACAGTCCCCAACTGTGCAAATCATGTATAAATATGAGCAAATGAGGCACATAATATAAAAATAGCAACGATGGAATGGAGCAGACATGGTATTAGTAGTCAGCAGATTACCGTATTTTCTTGAATATAAGACGACCCCCCAAATTTAGGATATTATTTTAGGAAAGTAAGAACAAGTCTGAATATAAGACTACCCTACAGTAAAAAAGTGTTACTTGTAAATATTCACATGTAAATTGCTTTTTCATATATAATAAAATTGTGATAGGAAAAAAAAAGCATTTCTTGTTTTTATTTGCCATCGCACAGACATCCACCGGCTGCTTGTGTGGGGGATCCAGGTCCCCTGCAGCTCTGCAGGGGACCTGGATCCCAGTTTTATAGTCAGACCTTGATTTAAGGTCTGATTATAAGACGAACCTTGAATATAAGACGAGGGGCATTTTTCAGAGCATTTGCTATGAAAAAAAAACTTGTCTTATATTCAAGAAAATACGGTAATTTGAATATACACCTATCCTCATACTGTAGAACATTTATTTTTTTTGTAGAATGGGTTTGGACAGTTTTTTTAAGTAATAGTTGCTCCACTAATTACATAACTTTAGCAGATAACCAGATGAGTGTGCTTGTCTAAGTACAGCATATAGGTGCTGCTGTATTAAGCATTTCTGCATGGTGCACCGTCCATGCCATTTTCCATGGAAGCCTGCTTTGAAAAATAAATAAAAATGAGAATACTGACGGCCTTCACATGAGCATTACTAATTTGTTATGTAAACCCCTGTTATAGGTCAGAAGTATGAATGTGCCAGAAAGTGGAATGTGCATTGTGTCACCATCCAGTGGTTCTTTGACAGCATTGAGCGAGGATTCTGTCAGGATGAGACTATGTATAAAGCAGAATCTTCTTCTGGGACACATACAATGCCAGAAACGTCCACTCCAACAAGATGCATCAGCAAACCAGATAGTAAGTTACCCATGTCGTATATGAGTTATGATGATATTTAATGACTGTTTCAATGACTGTTTCTGCAATTCCATTGAACATTATGGGAATTGTATACATGGAATTCGCTGATCATAGTATTTTAATTTAAAATGATTTTCTCTTGTTGAGTATATCGAAGGAGAAATTGATTGAACAAGTTTTTATTTTTGATAAATAATAATAATATTCCATCTGATGACATAGCATTAAAAGGACTCTACTAACCTAAACATTGTTTATACTGTGAATATAGAGAATACAATTATCTGTACATTTATAATTAAAAATGATCTATATCTATAAGCAGAATAGCAATAAATGCATAAAATGTCTCTGGTGTCTCCTGCTTACGACATCATATTGTGGCATTTTATGCAAATTTTGCAATTCCCATTGAAACTTAGTTAATTTGTATATTAAGCCAAAGGTGATGTCATAAACATTAGACAGCACAGGTACATTTAAAGCATTTAATTTGCATGCAATTCTTCTAACACAATATATAGATATTTTTTATTCTCTACATTCACAGTATAAGTAATGAAGTAACGTTTAGGTCGATAAAGTCCATTGTAATGCTGTGTGTGTTAATCTATATTGCAAACCATGGTACAGTGATTCTCAAAGGTTAAACAAAAAGTCTAAAATCTAGTAAGTTCAACTTTCAACTCCCTGTTACTGTTGTAAATCCAAAAAGTTTTGGTTTTCTTTGTATTTTTTTTTAACTGGGTAATTAATAAATCCTGGGCGGTTGGGTGGGGTTTTAGGACTTGTTTGGGAACCACATCCGTATTAGGTTTATGATAATGTAAAACAGATTATTATTGATTTACTTAAGTCAAGAATAAGATTACTTTATGTCATGCATATGGAAACCTATTTTATATTTTGTTTACTATTTAATTCTATTTGGATATTTCCAGCCCTGTATATGTGAATTTTAAAACAAGATAACTTGTTATGCATTTCTTAGTAAATTATTTTAAGAACAGGAAAACAAATATCATTAACAAGGAAATAATGCAAGCATGAAAAATATGTTGGTAGATTTTCTAGCATTTCCAGTATTGGCATGAGTTGGATTAATTAGTAAAAGCAATGAGCACAATGTTGTACTTCCTAAAAACAGTGTGCAAGTTTGATGTATCAGAAATGTATTAAAAATCAGTAGTAGCACGAAAGCATTGTTTGTATCCAAGTGCTTACTCATTTACAATAAAACCATTTAAATAGCAGCAGCATGTATATGACCATGAGTTGTCCATGGCATCTGTTGCTGAACTTCTCAAGCAGTATTATCTTAAAGGTGGTCAAAGTCCCATGGACTTTGAACGTAGTCCAAACAAATTTCCCTATAGAAGAAGAATGTGGTAATGGTAATAATAAAAAATATGTTTAAGAGATCTTGAAAATAATATAAATCTGATAATTGGCTTAGTGTAGTGACGCTGCCTGTTTTGACTTTCATACCCCTTTGTTTATTTTAACAGATCGGGCTCTCTCAGATGTCAGCAACATTTCCAATATTAGTGCAAGTTGCATTAATGAATCTGCTTTTAATTCTGTGATGAGCACCAGACTGGATACTCCTATGGATACACTTGATAACATGGATATCAGTTGCTTACAAGCTCCAGATGACCTGCTAGATGGCTGCAGGGTGGGTAACGTTATTGCATTTTGTCCGTGATGGAATTATCTTTCAATAGTCATTAAAAACAGGTTAGGCGTCGTTAATGATTTTTTTTGTATAAAGCATCAGCATACTTTTAAGTTCTAATTTATGTGATATTTGTGTGGTGGGTTTAGGCAAATATGTAAAACTATCATTATACAAAAGAGAGATAATCTAGTTTAACGCCATTGTCATGCAATTTGTAACAATGTACCTGGCATTTCATGCGGAAATCCTGCATAGGTAGCGATTAACAATCACTTCCTATGTTTTGATTCTGTTGCCATGATACCTCGATGTCAAGGCATCATGCCCCCTATACAGCAAGAGTGACGGAAGTAATCAGAAATCACGTCTGTTGCTTAACACTAAGGTTTACAAGTGAGTTATGGTCAGAATTAGGGTTAGTGCTAGGATTAGGTTTAGGGTTGGGGTCAAAAGGTCACTGCCGGAGAAAATGTTTAGGAAACAAAAAACACTCCTATCAGTTATTGCCCTATAACTTGCAAAAAAACAACGGAAAAACATGTAAACATTGGTATTTCTAAAGTCCAGACAAATATAAGAAACTATATAAACAGGGTGTTTTTTTTTTAAAGTTTGTAATGGTTTAAAAGATTTTCCAGGTCAAAGTTAGAAAATATTTTTTTCAGCCATTGTCCAGAATGACCAAAAATGTCCCAAACTGCAGGGGTTAATCTGTATCCCTAACTATGTATGCAGAGTGAGAGAGCTACCTCACACATTTTTGTTATGTATTTCTCAGTTTCTCTCTTTTTCTCTAAAGAATACAAGAATTGCTGGCTCTAGTCGCCAATCCAAATATTACCCATAGGTATTCATCTCTGTCCAGACACTGCAGCACCCAGGGATCCAGTCCATGATCCACTGCAGTACATACACTAAAAAGATAAGCCTGTGGAGTCCAGAACAGGTGAAGATATAAAGTCCATAAAATAAACAAAATTTATTGTAGTCTTGGACCAGTCGAACACAATTGTTCACACCAACCAAGTGTTTAGCCTTCTTTCCTGCACTTTGGTCACTGTGCGCTATTGTGTCCTTTTGTTTATTTTACGGACTTTATATCTCCATTTGTGTGTGTGGTGTAAATGCCAAATTGTATTTCAATAGTGTGGATTAAAGTAAAAATTCCTAGATAACAAAAATATAATGCATGCATAATAATACATTGCTAAGTGTTACTTCTAATTCTTTTCCTAAACTCTTCTCTTAAAAAAAAAAAACTCCCTTTCAAAGATGTAGTTGAGTTTAGAGGCGCACTGAAATTATTTTTCCAATGTAAAAGCAAAAGAGAACTATCATTTGTTTTAAGATAACAGTAATTTTATTTAACTTTTACCAAAATCATGTACTATATACAGAAAATAAGAAAACTAATTTTATATTTTAGTTTTTTTGGCCAAATATCGAACCTGTACCCTTCTTCTGAACATGCACTTGTCTCTGTCCTCAGATCTATGTATGTGGATTTGGAGGAAGAAAACTGGACAAACTAAGGAAACTTATTAACAGCGGTGGAGGAGTTCGATTTAACCAGATAACAGCAGATGTCACTCACATTATTGTTGGAGAAAATGATGACGAACTGAAGCAATTTTTGAACAAGACCGATCACAGGTTTACACTATTTTGATTTTGCGATCCTGGGTTATGCTATAGAATCTCCAAATTTCCTTAGTTTTAATTCAAATAAATATACTTTTTTGTCTTTATACTAATCTTAAATCTTAACTTAAACTGCAATACAGTTGTGTCCTTCTCCTTTCCGCATGGGCTACCCCAAACTGTAAACTGGGACTAAACTTAACTATTTTCACATTCCCAAACCAATGTGGAGCACAACAATTTATCTTTGCTTTTTTTAGGCCTTACGTACTGACTGTAAAATGGCTACTAGACAGTTTTTCCAAGGGATGTATGCAGCCTGAAGATAGTTATTTTCACTCAAGCTACCAGCCTGCAGAGTTCCAGGCCCCATTACAACCTGCCTTCAATGTATCAGTTCAGAAGACTAAGAGCACCCTGGCTGCCCAGAAGTCTCTGAACACTACTTGCAATCAAAGAGCGGATGAAGATCTGCTGTCTCAGTATACGGAAAATGATCCAACTTTAAGTAAGATATTATATTTTATTATAAGGTTTACATATATCTGGCCTACAAAATGTGTTACCTTTTTTTATTAAATATTGAAAAATAGAAAGGGCTGGTGTTGTTAAAACTGTAAAGTGAGTATGTTTTAAGTGCTATAAACCTCTAAAGTTTTGGAGGGAAAACTGAGATGCATGTATATGTGAAACAGAACACGCCAGGATCCCTGAACGACAACGTTGTATTCGAAATTAAATAGGGGTTTAGGCCATGAATATTAAATCCGATTTTTCATTTAAGGATTAGGCGTCATTTACACTATTGGACTAAATTATTGCTAAATTTTGCAGTGGGGTTTACTGGGATAAAACTAGTTCACAAGATGAAGAATATTTGTTTTTCTGAGATTTTTCTATTTGGTTTTTCTACCTTCTGGTCTTTAGTTGATGCCAGGACTGACCAGACTTCCACTAGCATGTCCCAATTAAACACTCAGGATGACCTGCCATCTTGTAGCAGCCAGAGCTTCTTGGGTGACATGTCTACCATCATTGAAGGAGGCTTGTTCAGTCGGAAAAGGTTCTTAATCCTGGGTTTTATGGAAGAAGATGAATCATGCATTGTCGATATAATTAAAAAGAATTGTGGTAAAGTTCTGTCTCCGCAAATGAGGGCAGTTGCAGACTATGCTGTGGTGCCGCTGTTAGGCTGTGAAGTGGAGTCTACAGTTGGAGACGTTGTGACAAATGCATGGCTGGTAAGTGAAAAATTCCATCAGTAAAATGGCCCACAAACAAACCTGACAGAAATAGCCTATGGAACAAAAATGGCTAATCCACTGCATATCAGAGATCCCACCATAAGGGGTATTTTGACAATCCAATATAGAGAAGTCTCATTTAATACAATTTTATATGCTGAAAGATACAAAGCCTTGTAATTAATCATTAAAATGTGGGGATTTGTGGAAAACATATTAGGTCTCCTCTGTTGGACCCATGTAAATACGAGGGTCTCTCTCTGCATTAGCTACATGACCCAGCTACATAGCACCCGCCAATCAAGGGATAAGCTGGCGTGTACTAGCAAAATTCTATGCTAGTTTATCCTGATACTACGGGCACAAAGCTTTTCACTTGTGCTTCTATATTAAAAGGCACAAATTAAAAAATAGAAGTTTACTTGTCCTTTAACCGTGTGCAGTAGTGCTGACACTGCCCCTCCAAGTGATCCCCCCCCCCCCCAGTGTCCCGCATTGCTAGATATCATATACAGGTTTACCCTGGAGTCAGCAAAAATTGAGAATTCCATGTTCAACTAGTTGGAGGCAAGAAAAGCAGTGGCCCATCAATGAGAGCTCAAGATTCTGTCAGTCTTGGGCTAACCACTTCCCCTTTGTATTATGAAATTTGTCTGACTTTTTGTTCTTGCATTCACTTCCTTAGATACAATTATTTTTAATAGTCACAAATACATCTAGCACCATTTAGATCCCTTATTCCAAAAGTACATTGTCTTGCTAAAAATGGTCTATGTACTACAGGTGAGAGAGTGATTTATGATGATAATAGTGTACAGTTTTACATTAGAATGTTCGTTCATAGTAAACCTTTTGTAACTGTGCTCAAACTTTTTATATGTTTATTAATATCCTTTATAAAAAAGTCTCATATTTTTGGTATTTTTCATTCCCTGAATGTTGTATGTATTGTTTCAGGGCATGTGCATAGAACAAGAGATGCTATTAAATCCTCAGTCAAATGCTCTCTTCACTCCGGTTCCATTTGTAGAAGGCAGCATGCCCCTGAAGGATTGTGTGCTTTCTGTCAGCCAGTTTGTAGGCGCTGAGAGAGATTCATTGGTTTACTTGGCCGGACTCCTTGGCGCAAAGTGAGTTACTGCTCTGATCTTTCTTAACCTCGAAATGTTTTAGTCTAACAGGTATAAAATAAAAAGTTATATTGAGTTGTAAGCTGACCTGTTGCCTCATCAAATACTAATCAACAGAGCCTAAAAATACAAAAAATATTATTTTTTTTGTGAAGTGCTTTTAACATATTTCTGATACCACTAACATTACAGGACTCTTGTGCATAGCATTCTTCCTATTTGCTATTTACCAACTTGAGCTTAATCCTTTCCACTTAATTTCTTGCCCTTTTGTGTATGTTGTATTATTTCCAGCTTGTTTTTAACTGACCTAGAACTCAAGAAAGAGTAGATTTTGTATAGGAGGTAAAATTCAGGCCAAAGGTCCTTAACGAATGGGTTCCATAAATATAAGATAGGGCTGTGGGCTAATAAAAGTGCTTGGGCAAACTAGGTGGGTGGAATGGCTCTTATCTGTCGACACATTCTATGGTTCTATACTCTCACAGGTCATTCATATGTTCTTTGCCATAGGTAATCAATGTGCATTCCATTTTGTAAATTGCAGAGTACAAGAGTATTTTGTGCGGAAAGCCAATCCGAAAAAAGGCATGTTTGCCAGCACTCACTTAGTGCTTCGAGAACCAGAGGGCTCCAAGTATGAGGCAGCTAAGAAGTGGAACTTACCTGCAGTGACTATGTCCTGGCTCCTGCAATGTGCCAAAACTGGCAAAAAAGCAGAAGAAAGCCGGTTTCTGATAGATAACATCTGTGAAGAAGGTTAGTGGCTTACACTTCATTTGCAAATTGAGGTTGAAAGATCCAACATGAGTGAGCTAAACATGCTTTATACTGTGAATGTAGAGAATGAAAAATGATCAAACATGAGCTACACATTGTGATGGGAGAATTGCATGCAAACTCCAAGTATGGGTTTTAAATGTGTGGAGTCTTCTGTTTAGGATATTAATTTACATATCCAGCCACACATGATGTCATAAACAGGAGACTCCAAACATTTAAATTCATGCATTTTGCAAAGGGCTAAAACCAAGGGCATCCATTTCCTGTAGCATCTCTGCATGGCAGCAGAGAGATGGTCCTGTGAAAAGATTAACATCTTCTCCCCAGCTGGAAGTGTATGTGGTGTACGCAGGAAGCACACAGCAACCATTGACAGCAGGTCAGCAGCTCCGTGACATTGCAGCCTGGAAGTCCAAAAGAACTGGGCATTGCATCTGAATGGTGCTCCGTAAGATCATGGTCAGAAGTCTTCCCTTCTGACTGAGTTAAAAGTTTTTAAAGAGGGTTTAGTCCCTCTTATTAAATACACTGAAATACATTATTGGCCTGTACTACACATTATTGGATTCTATACTATGATGTCCTGTTCCCTATATAGATTTGTATTTAAACACTTTTTTGTGAACAGTGTCTCTGTTTTAAAATTTTTGCTTGCTAATCCCCTGTGATTTCTTAATGTGTCATTATTCATACCTTCAGCTCAGAAGGAGAATTTACTGTATTATGTAAAAAAAAAGATGATCATTCTTTAAGATGCAAGTGTACCTCCAGCTGACGCAGTGAACTTTGACACATTGAGAGACCACTGGGAGAGCTAAACTGTTTAAAGGAAGCCAAGCAAGTAGAAGAAATGATAAAACTTTCTGAATGGTCTGTTAATAAATTGTACAGTTTAGGTAATAGATGATTTATTAGAGGAGCGTAATTCTATATTTATATGGCTTTAAAATAAATTAATAAAACTTATATTTTAATTTCAAGAGTACAGTGTTCTACTGCAGGTAATAGTTATTCTCTCTATGTTGAATGTTAGGCTAAATGCATGTATTCTGCAAGTATACAAATGACTTAAATGGATTGTTTATTCTTTCTATGTAAAAGTAGGATATGGAAAATATGTGTAACACTATTCTAAATTGCAAACAAATGTCCAAGTTATTAGATTAAAAATTATAGCCTGGAGCAGAAACCATGACGTGTTTTCTTTCTCGTAGAAAATGATGAGAGTTTTATAGTAAGTCAACCATACAAACCTGAAGCAACAAAACCATCCATAACATCTCCAGACTGGTCATCAGATCGTCCAGAAGCCCTCAAGAAAGGTGCAGTGACCCCCTTAGATATGAACCGTTTCCAGAGCAAAGCATTCCAGTCTGTGCTGTCCCGGCACAATAAGAAAGTACCGACACCCGGAGTGGAAACCAAAGTTCCTAGGAGGGAGCCGTCCCTTCATCTTGACACTCCTTCCAAGTTCCTTTCAAAGGACAAACTCTTCAAACCTTCCTTTGATGTTAAGGTACTTCTACGCCTGTTATTTAACAGAAGTTTAAAGTCCAGTGTAAAATGTTATCTTTATCCGCACCGTTACAGATGTTTTCTGAAAGCCTAGTTTTTTTGTTTACATTACATTTTTGCAACTTATTATAACTGGTGCAGAAATCAGAAAGAGAGAGGATTTTTGGTTAGATACCTGCACTTCATGGGTTAAAACAGACTGTGACTGTTCAGCTACTGATTCCCCACATTTCCCCTAATACTTTTAGCAGGGTAGTATGTGTGATGTAGTCCTTCAACAGCTGGAGGGCAGCAGTTTGACATCCTTAGTTTAAATCATTGTATCACAAGTTTCTACAACACTGTAGATTCACATTCACAAGCTCCTTTCTTGAAATACTCTTCCTAAATAAGTTTTGTCTACAGTAATTCGTAGAAAAAGTTGGTGTTCTTTTATCAGGCAGGAATAAGTTGGATACATTGTGCACATGCGTTAAATTATGGATAAGGATTAGTTAGATGTGTATCTTTCTGATTGTTTGCAAGCTGTGCCAACTGAAAACTACTACTACAATAGTTTGTTTTTATTCTTTATTTTTAAAAATGTGCATTTTTTTGTAAGTGTTAGTTTGTAACATTGCATTCATCCTATTAAATAAATAAAGAAACATTGTGTGCTTCAAACAGTGACTCCAAGTAGTAAAAATAGTGGTCCTTTATTCGCATAAAAATACAATTGCTTCAGTCCATAACGTGCATGAGTGACACCGTGGTAAACAAAAATGCAGCAAGATAAACAATGGATGTTTTCCATGCTTTGAAAGCACTTTTTCTTGTATTCCACTTTTTTTGCACTCGTCACTTCTACACACCATGGACTAAAACCTTTATGATTTTAAAGGCATTTTACAATGGTTGAAGTGGTGCTTTATTGCTTCCATATCAGGGTCATGCCAATTAGTTATGGATTTATATTTTACATATTGAACTATTTGGTGAGCTGCTGTTTTTAATGTATCATGGGATCTACAAAAGCATAAATTGTAATGGCATGTGTGTGGCAGTCGGCTTTTAGCTCTGAATTCTTTACACAATGCTGTACGTTTCCTGCAGGATGTCCTTGCTGCTTTGGCGACTCCTGGTGGTGCCAACCAAAAGACTCGATCACAAAGCACTCCATTATCTGAAGTGATTGGCAGAAACTTACAGTTGGCACTTGCTAACAGCACCCGGCAAACAGCAGCTGTCACTGCAAGTCCCCAGCTGAAGGCAGCTGAGCAAAGAACGGTAAGCATGGCCCACATGGGTTCAATCTACTGCTCTTCATTTAGTTTAGGTAATAAAGGGAGATTAGATCCCACATTTTTCTCTGCTCCTGGGTGTCTAGCAAAGTCTTTCAAAGTGCTATGCCACAGAGCAGCTCGGTGATACGTGTGCAGTAATTGGTGTGTTGGTATGTTGATCTTCCAGGTAGCAATTCCATGTGTGAGGCTTGATATGCCAACACACACGCCAACAAACCAAAGCACCAGCTCTCCAAGCTGACACAGACTTCAGCTCAATGAAATGGCAGTTTGGAAGTCTTTGTTAGCAAAACATCTTTTTGAACAATGCACTCTATTAGCACTGTTCAAAATGCATCTTAATCAGGCAGAAGTAGAGTAAACCTGTAAATATTTACTTAGTTCCTCTGTAATGGAGAATTGTGGCACAGACCTTGCTCTGCACGTTGTGGGAGCACAGGGATATGAGCTCATTGGCCATTTGTGTAGGTTTTGTTAATTGTTATTGCTGTGGAGTCAGCGATACTCATACACAGCACGTTATTCAGTTTCATTGTTATGAAGCTTTGCGATACACACACATCACTTCACAGTTTTATTGCTGTGGAACTCTGTGATACACTCAATCAATGCTCATTACTATGAGTTTTATTACTTTGCATTTTATTGCACATTAATGTGAGTTCTGTTGCTGTGGAGCTCAGTGATAGTTTTTACAGTTTTATTTAGTGTGGTTATGTTTATGAAGCGGAGGAGTTGGCTATAGTGCCATGCCCACCTGGGGCGCCCAACAAATCCTGCATCCAGGAATCGGTGACTCAAGGACCGGCTCTGATAGTTTTGTCATGTTTATTTTAAAGGTACAGACTTAGATTTTGGATTTCAATTTTGGAATACTAACAGCTTGTAGTGGGGAATCTTCACAGCCTGCTAATTAAAGTTATCTCCATCAATGTGTATTGTTTTTGAAAGTACATAACCAGAGGTATTTCTCATGGGAGTATTCTGACACTTTTCATGCTGCCATTTTCTAACCAATCTCTGCCAAGTTGGTGTTGGTCTATTTGTTTTGTATTTTTACACAGATATTGCAATTCAGATGTGAATTTAGAGAGATAGTTGTGTGTTACTGCACACAAGCACTGCAATATGTATTCAACAAAATGTATTCTCACATGCATAGGTTTGCCTCTCTTTTTATTTTATTTTTAAAGAGTCAGATTTGGAATATGCAAATTTCAGTCATTTTGACAGCTTGCAGTCTAGGATTGACTGAAATGATTTGCACAGCCTTTATATCCTTCTGGATAGTTTTAACCTCTCCCATTCATTCTACAGGTGGAGGAAGAGCCCAAAATACTTAATGATGTGATTATATGTGTCAGTAAGAAGCTAAGTAAAAAGCAAGGAGAATTAAATGGCATTGCAGCCTCGCTTGGAGCAGAATACAGGTACTGTGTCATTCTTTACAATTCATCACTGGCACTCACCCTTATGTTTATAATATAAAGTATCAGTGTACATCTATTTAAATATATAATGAGGCAATAATATTGTTAAACAGAGAGTGTTGGGGAGATGTTGAAACTACCAGTAAAATATTTATCTAGCTCAACCTAAATTGCACAGACATGCCTTTTTCATGACAAAATCCGTTTTTCTCAAGCAGTGAATGTTTTTGTTGTTGTTTGTAGGTGGTGCTTTGATGAAAGTGTAACGCACTTTATTTATCAAGGGAGACAGAATGACAGCAACCGGGAGTACAAATCAGTGAAGGAAAGAAGTGGCATCCACATAGTCTGTGAACACTGGCTCCTGGCTGTATGTATCATGTCTCAATGAATGTTTTATACTTAATGAGTTTATTTGATCAACTGAAGTTTCCATTTTCTTGGGGTTACTGAAGACAAAAGCATTATTATCCTGATAAAATGAACACTGTTGTTTTTATATGTCCCTCACTCACCTCTCATATATATGTATGACTATATTGTCTGAACCTATGATTAGATATGTGTGTGAAAATATTAGGTTCATTTCTTTGTTTTGTGTTTATTTATTTTTCAGCATCAAATTCATTACAATCCTTTATGGGGTTATTTCTGAAACTCGGTTCTGGAGCAGAGTTGTAAAATTGCTCTAAGCTGCAGGAACAATTCACGGTTCCATTGTGATTACTTTACTTTTAGATCATTGTTCTAGAAATGACTTTTCAATATAGCCCCCAATATACGACAGGACCACTTGTGTGTGATTGCTTTAAAGGTGGGGATATTCCATTATCTGAATAATTTATTTGCATTACCATGTGTAGTGTGCTGAAGAACAGAGGCGGGTTCCTGAGACTCTCTACCCCCACACCTACAACCCAAAAATGAGTTTGGACATCAGTGCTGTGCAAGATGGTTCACACTCCAGTAATAAACCTTCAACAAACACTAGCCACACAGAGAATGAGGTAATAACTTGATACACCAACCCTCCATTCCTAATCTATCCTCCTGACTGTTTTCTAGATTATAATAACCAGTGCGTGTGTACTTATTTACTTATCATTATTTGTTATTATTCAAAGCAGCAAAAGACGTAAAGTTTTTCTTATAACCACAGTTCAGAAAGTAACATTTTTTGCTAAACAATATAAATCAATATAGAATCAGCTTGATTTAATGGATGATTGTCAGCAAAAAAAAAAAAGTTACATTTAATTGAAAGTGCAGACATTTTCAACATAAATGCTTTAATGACAGAATACAAATAAAGTGCCCTATTGAGCCCTCTTTGCTCCATATAGCTCTCTCAGAGGGTGAACATGTTTAGAATCTTGGGCCAACTCCTCCTTCATCTGGGATTGGATAAAAGAAGATCTGATCCATCTGACAAAATAACAATATGGCCGCCCCATGATAGAGCTATTTGGAGCAAAGAGGGCTCAAAAAGGTACTTTTTGTATTCTGTCATCAAAGCATTTCCGTTGAAAATGATATTTCAATTAAAGCATAACTTAATTTTTTTGCTGACTGTTGTCCTTTAAATCAAGCATATTCATATATTGATTTATATTGTTTAGAAAAAAGTTTACTTTCTGTTTGTATTATTTCATTAAAGTGTTTGTATTTAAAACACCCTCGAGTGATTTGTTTTTTTACATAAATGTTATATTTCTGCTTAGCTTTATTCAAAGTCCACATTCTTTTCATATCACTGTAGATAGCGCCGTATGGCACCTTGGTTTATGACATGGAAGTATTTCCCCCTCTTTGATCCTACCTAACGAGTTTCCTATTTTACAGAATGACACTTGGGTACATGAAGAAAACGAGGAGAATGAAATGTCTGATTTTCAGACCAAAAAGGTTAATGTCTCAGGAGAAACTCCAAATGCAAAGGAAACTAAAGGAGGTAAATCACAAAACAGATGCTGTCTACTTAAATCAAACTGTGGGGCATAGACTGATACTTACAGGTTTGAAAGTGGAAGGGTGCACAGATAGAAAGATATGAGCAATGCCAACTCTTTCCCTAAACAGACTTACTGTCTGTTTACATTATAAGGTTATTATTATTATGTATAATGGTCATTTTGGGGACAAAGTTCGAAAAGTGGTCCAGTCACCATGGAAACCAATTGGATGTTTCCACTGATTATATCACTTTTAAAAATTTGCCCCAGAAATTTTTACGTAACCCTCTTTGTTTTTAAGGTTTGTTTTTGTCTAACATTTTGGATTTTGTTATTTGACAGCTCTTACCCAAACCCTAGAGATGAGAGAGAATTTTCAGAGGCAACTACAGGAGCTGATGACTGCAACATCAATGGTTAATCCCCAAATTCAGAGATCGCTGAGCAGGCCTGGGCTTGAAAACTCACCCTGTACCCCAGAAGGAATTCGTTCTACACGGAATGGCAGGAGCAGGGTATTAGAAGCACGGAGGTATCTTGCTAAATGTTGCTGACTTTCCTAGAAGTGTTAAAAAACAATTTAGGTATGTTGGGATGGATTGAATTTTAAAGTGTAAAGTGTTAATCTTTTGTTCCTCCACCATCTTCTAGGCAGTCTCGTCATACCACAACAGACCTGAATACAGAACCATCACAGAATGAACAAATTATATGGGATGACCCCACCGCCAGAGAGGAAAGAGCCAAGCTTGCCAGCAACCTCCAATGGCCCAGTAGCCCATCCCAATACTCTGAACAGCTTCATCCTAATCTAAAGGACGCTGGTGTTGAAAATGGACAGATAAAGGAGTCCTTAACAGATTCTGAAATAGTTGAATTGGGTAAGAATAGTCCAAAAAGTAATAATACTAAAGCACTGCGTATAACAGATTTCCCTGTTACATTCTCTCATTAGTTGCACTGCTTTGTTCTCTTACAAGTTATGCTCAGTATAGATTAATTTATACATAAAGTTAAATAATCATCACCTCTCATTAAATTTAAAGGGACACTACACACAAGATGTAACTAGATTACCTGTGCATTTAAAACAAACGCATATATAAGATATATGCCACAGTTCTTTTTCTTCTATGTTTGAATTAATTGCATATAAAATTAAAAATAAAATTAGGTGTCTGTCTCCTGCATCCATTTTGCAAATTTTATCCAGGATGCAACATTCTCAGAAATCTTCCAGCAGGTCTCACTTTACAACTGTGGCCAAAGCCTGCATGATGATGTCATAAGATACACCCTTGCTCTCTTATTGGGTCCTGTGTGTCATAGTGGGCAGTACTAGGTGGCTGTGTACAATTTTTGTTACCTTTCTTTCGACACAAAGAGAGGAGACTGACCTCATCAAACATGATCAGGGGTGGAATGACCATTTGGGCATTGCCAGAGGGGGGCCCGCAAGAACTGGGGAAGAGAGGAGGAGGGGGGGATTTTTTTAATTTGGCAAATTGGCTGTGGCATGTTAATGGACACATTTTCAGTGGCATAATAATGAGCGAATTATCAGTGGCATATTAATGAGCAAGTTACCAGTGGCATATTATTGGACACATTATCTGTGGCATATTAATGAGCAAATGATCAGTGGCATATTAATGAGCAAATGATACGTGGCATTAATGAGAACGTTACCAGTGGCATATTATTGGACACATTATCTGTGGCATATTAATGAGCAAATGATCAGTGGCATATTAATGAGCAAATGAAACGTTGCATTAATGAGAACGTTACCAGTGGCATATTATTGGACACATTATCTGTGGCATATTAATGAGCAAATGATCAGTGGCATATTAATGGACAAATTATCAGTGGCATATTAATGAGAAAGTTACCAGTGGCATAATAATGAGCGAAATATCAGTGGCATATTAATGAGAAAGTTACCAGTGGCATATTATTAGACACATTATCTGTGGCATATTAATGAACAAATGATCAGTGGCATATTAATGAGCAAATGATCTGTGGCATATTAATGAGCAAATGATCAGTGGCATATTAATGAGCAAATGATCATTGGCATATTAATGAGCAAATTATCACTGGCATATATTTATGGACAAATTATCAGTGGCATATTAATGAGCAAACTGTCAGTGGCATAATAATGAGCGAATTATCAGTGGCATATTAATGAGAAAGTTACCAGTGGCATATTATTAGACACATTATCTGTGGCATATTAATGAGCAAATGATCAGTGGCATATTAATGAGCAAATTATCAGTGTATTAGTGGCATATTAATGAGCAAATTGTCAGTGGAATATTAGGGGTCAAATTGTCGGTGGAATATTATCAGTGGTATATAAATGAGCAAATGTTCAGTGGCATATTAATGAGCAAATGATCAGTGTCATATTAATGAGCAAATGATCAGTGTCATATTAATGAACAAATGATCAGTGGCATATTAATGAGCAAATGATCTGTGGCATATTAATGAGCAAATGATCTGTGGCATATTAATGAGCAAATGATCAGTGTCATATTAATGAGCAAATGATCAGTGTCATATTAATGAGCAAATTATCAGTGGCATATTAATGGTCAAATGATCAGTGGAATATTAATGAGCGAATTGTCAGTGGAATATTAGGGGTCAAATTGTCGGTGGAATATTATCAGTGGTATTTAAATGAGCAAATGATCAGTGGTATTTAAATGAGCAAATGATCAGTGGCATATTAATGAGCAAATGATCAGTGGCATATTAATGAGCAAATGATCAGTGGCATATTAATGAGCAAATGACCAGTGGCATATTAATGAGCAAATGATCAGTGGCATATTAATGAGCAAATGATCAGTGGCATATTAATGAGCAAACTGTCAGTGGCATATTAATGAGCAAACTGTCAGTGGCATATTAATGAGCAAATTATCAGTGGCATATTAATGAGCAAATTGTCAGAGGCATATTAAGGGTCAAATTATCACTGGCATATTAAGGGTCAAATTATCACTGGCATATTAAGGGTCAAATTATCACTGGCATATTAATGAGCAAACTGTCAGTGGTATATAAATTAGAAAATGATCAGTGGCATATTAATGAGCAAACTGTCAGTGGCATATTAATGAGTAAACTGTCAGTGGCATATTAATGAGCAAATTATCAGTGTATCAGTGGCATATTAATGAGCAAATGATTAGTGGCTTATTAATGAGCAAATTGTCAGAGGCATATTAAGGGTCAAATTATCACTGGCATATTAAGGGTCAAATTATCACTGGCATATTAAGGGTCAAATTATCACTGGCATATTAATGAGCAAACTGTCAGTGGTATATAAATTAGAAAATGATCAGTGGCATATTAATGAGCAAACTGTCAGTGGCATATTAATGAGTAAATGATCAGTGTATCAGTGCCATATTAATGAGCAAATTGTCAGTGGAATATTATCAGTAGTATATAAATTAGAAAATGATCAGTGGCATATTAGTGAGCAAATGATCAGTGGCGTATTAATGAGCAAATTGTCAGAGGCATATTAAGGGTCAAATTATCACTGGCATATTAAGGGTCAAATTATCACTGGCAAATTATCACTGGCATATTAAGGGTCAAATTATCACTGGCATATTAAGGGTCAAATTATCACTGGCATATTAATGAGCAAACTGTCAGTGGCATATTAATGAGCAAACTGTCAGTGGCATATTAATGAGCAAACTGTCAGTGGCATATTAATGAGCAAATTGTCAGTGGCATATTAATGAGCAAATTGTCAGTGGCATATTAATGAGCAAATTGTCAGTGCCATATTAATGAGCAAATTATCAGTGTATCAGTGCCATATTAATGAACAAATTGTCAGTGGAATATTATCAGTGGTATATCAATGAGCAAATTATCAGTGGCATATTAATGAGTAAATTATCAGTGGCATATTAATGAGCAAATTATCAGTGGCATATTAATGAGCAAATTATCAGTGGCATTAATGAGCAAATGATCAGTGTATCAGTGCCATATTAATGAGCAAATTGTCAGTGGAATATTAGGGGTCAAATTGTCAGTGGAACATTATCAGTGGTATATCAATGAGCAAATTATCAGTGGCATATTAATGAGTAAATTATCAGTGCCATATTAATGAGCAAATTATCAGTGGCATATTAATGAGCAAATTATCAGTGGCATTAATGAGCAAATTGTCTGTGGCATATTAATGAGCAAATGATCAGTGTATCAGTGCCATATTAATGAGCAAATTGTCAGTGGAATATTAGGGGTCAAATTGTCAGTGGAATATTATCAGTGGCATATTTATGGTCAAATTGTCTGACATAATAATGAGCAAATTATCAGTGTCATCTTAATGGTCAAATTATCAGCAGCATATTAATTGACACATTTTTAGTGGCATATCAGTGGACAAATTATCAGTGGTATATTAATGAGAAAATTATTAGTGGCATATTAATGAGCATATTATCAGTGGGATATTAATGAGCAAAATATCAGTGAATATTAATGAGCAAAATATCAGTAGCATATTAATGAGCAAATTATCAGGGGCATATTGAGCAAATTATCGGTGGTATATTAATGGGAAATTTGGCTGTTGCATATGTTAATGGCTAAGTGACTGCATGTTAATTGGTACCTGATTTTAATCAGCAAAATTATGCTGTGGCATGTTCTGTGGGTCAAAATAATATGTACTATGGGGCAAATCATGTATCTGCCTTTATTAGTGCATGCCAATTGCTAAGTGCATGGCAAGTGCTGTGAGTACTGTATGGTGCCGTGTAAATTCCTTTAGGTGCAATGTGGGTGCAGAAGAAGAGAATAAAAACAAGAAATTCAATTTTTCAAGTTATTATTAATACAAAAATAGTTGAGAAGAGAGAGAGATATGTAAAGGCATGTGATATGTGTATAAATATATATATAATTATTGTTTTATAATTGTACAATAGATGAATGTTGGCCGCCATCACCTCACAGACTTTGCTTCGGACCTCCGACTGGAAAAAGGTTGCTAACCCCTGCCCTACTGTATAATATTATGTGGAGATGGGGGGCCTGGGCTGACGCAATTTAATAATAATATTAAAAGAGTACATTAAAATATATAATTGCCTCAGCCAAGATGTGGGCCTCCTCTTAATACCCACCACATAAGCTGATATTATATGTGGAGGGGGGACTTGGGCTGAGGCAAGCTGTCAGAACATACAATTCATCACAGTTTGCCGTGTATGGGACTGGGTAGACCAGTCAGAGTGCTCATGATGACCCCTGTCCATTGGCAAAATATTTATATGTGTGGCTTCCACATGGGCGAGCATAGGGGGCCCCAAGAGTTGTCAGTTCACCCCTGAATGGGATTATAACGCCTCCCCCTTGTAATGTAATAGTTACATTACCCTCCCATTAAATGCAAGTATATGATCAGAATTCTGACTTATAGACTGCATTCTGTGTCCCCAGCCCCAAAGTGAGACACTAGTGCTGCTGGGTGCCACCCTCCAGCACCACTGAGGGGTGGCACTTAAAATCACAGTATTTCACAAAACGGCGGCACTCAGTCACTCTTGTTTAGTAAAATATTTCATCAAAAAAACTCGCATCAAAAAAAACAGACATATCTGAAATCAGAAATGCAAAAATAAAACATTTTCATTTTTTGGTAAGAGTGTCCCTTTAACAAATACTTAAACCTTTGAGTCAGGGGTCTGGCTAATTTCTGTGTATGTGTGCAATAGATCATTTAGGTCTTTTACTCCATAAAATCTAGTTCTCGTTCTGCCATTACACTTTAAATTAAATGCAGAACAACCACAGTTTTGTAGGTCAGTTGTCATTAGTCATGATGTTTGTAATAGACTTAATATGGTGTAATGCAGAACACATAGCCCATTGTCTCCTATTATTATTATTGATCACTATACCAATAAGTTCACTCTCTGTTGGTCTGCCATATACCATATTGCGGTTTTTAAGAATGCACAGTGTATTGGGTTATATATATATATATATATTTTTTTTTTTTTTCTATGTATAGCTGCATACACACATACTTACATGTTACACTTCCTAATCAGCAAAACATTTCCTTTTCAGCTGCATGTTTTTCCAAAATCATCTTTTGCTTTTAGTATCTTTTTCAATCACCTGTGTCTTTATTTTGTCATTGTTTTTCAGAGGCAGGTGATATTGAACATACATTAGTGAGTGAAGCTCCTAAGAGAGACTTTCAATCTCCAACCAAAGATGACCAGCTGATCCCCACTCCAAAAGCACCCAGCATTGCATTTCCACTCACCAAACCACCCGTGGCACCGCAACCTAGAAAAATGGTAAGAAGCTGATTTCCCTCCTGACTTTTTATATATTTATTAAGTGCTGTCAAGGGACAAGTAGTAGGTGTGGCCAGTTTGCTTACATCAAGCTCACGCTGTCCACAATGTCTGCTATGTTAACATCATCATGGTTGTGGTTAGGTTTTCTTAAATAAACAGTGTACAATAACCAGTGTGCTTATATTCTGGTACTATTCTAGACTGTCTGCTTTAATTTTAAACACTTCCCAAAAAGCAAACCTGTGTACTTGACATATTTCACGTTACATGTTGCAGACAGAAAATCCTTCAGAAGAAGAGGAGACTAAGAAAGAGCGCCGATTTCAACTGTCTTCCCTGAACCCTCAAGAACGCATTGATTACTGGCAGCTGATCGAGGAACTAGGTACCTTCGTTTACATTGTATCCAGAGGCGCAACTAGAAATCACCAGCCCAGGTGCAAAAATATCAATGGGGCCCACCGACCACGCAACACATGACTTGTCAGTGGCCAGGTTGCCCTGGATCAGTGAAACACAGCACGCAGGGAGAGAGTATGAAAGATCATCCAATCATATTACTCATTGTGCCTCTTTGTTGTTTTCAGGTGGGGTGGTAATAGACAAGCAATGCTTTGACCCCAGCTGCACACACATCATCGTGGGTCTTCCTCTTCGAAACGAGAAGTATTTGGCCTCCATGGCGGCAGGGAAGTGGGTGCTACATCGCTCCTACCTAGAAACATGTAGAGCTGCAAAGTGTTTTGTACCGGTCTGTATGATAGTTACTAGCTCTGTGTTTGTGGTTTGTAATACACACAGTATGGTGTATTACAGGAAACGTTTTGTTTGTAGAACAGTATATGATGCTATTGAATCCTGCCTACCTATAACATGCATAAAGAACATTTGAATATCTTTATCTTGCGACACAGAAACAGGTTTCCTCCCCTTTAACCCCTTAGTGACAAGACATTTTTACCTTGAATTTCCCTTGGTGACAATGGCTGTTTTGACATTTCTGGGATGTTTGTGTTTAGCCGTAATTTTCTTCTCTCTCACATACTGTACCCATACAAATTATATGTTGGTTTTTATCGTCATAAGAAGGGCTTTCATTACGTTCGTCATATCTTATAATTTACTACATAAAATATGATTTTTTTTCTAACTTTGACCTAAAATGTATTTTACACAAATACAATAATTAAAAAAGACCCCCTCTAAATAGTTTCTAAATGTTGTCCCGAGTTTTTGCGAGGTATGAGGCAAAAACCAAAAAGTGTTTTTGGTTTTTTCCCTATATTGACCTTTTGACCCCAACCCGAACACTAAATTTAACCCTAACACTAAATTTAACCCCAACTCTAACCCTTATGCTATCCCTTAATATATTTGAATTTAATGTTAACCCTATCCCTTATGCTAAAAATTATTTAATTTTAACCCTATAGGCTAATCTAACATAATACTAGTTTTAAGCTAATAAAAAAATATATATATTTTTTTTTTTTTTTTTTTTTTTTAACATTGCTATGTTGCTTGGCTACCTCTGGGGGCAGTCAAGCAGCATATTCAGAGCGACGGAAATTAATTTACTTTCACTTCCGAAGCTCCTTCCATGCTGCTCCGTCAATATGGCTCCCACTATCGCTCCGTGGGGCGATCGTGGATGCCCCAGAAAGGACATTTTGGTGCTGGCTATTGCCTCGACATCGAGGCAATAGACAAGCACCGTTATAGCGGTTTTCACGATCGTTGATTGCGAAAAACGCTTGATTCACCACAGGACGTGCCAGGCACGTCCATTGTCGGGAACAGAGTTCCCAGCATGACATGCCATGTACGTCGATTGTCGCGAAGGGGTTAACAGATGACCTCCCTGAATCTACAGCACAGAAATGTAGATACTTTTATCATTTTTACTTTATCACAATCTTCTTGCCACAAAAAAAGGAATGTTAAATAACTGAGTAAACCATAGATTGGGTTTTTTTTTTCTCTGACACATTTAGAAGCAAATAAATAGATACAGAGCGCTAATGTCCAGCAAATGGCTTGCAGGCTTGGTGTGGCCTCTATCGTAGCTCAAAAACCCCAACCCAACTTTATTCATGGTATGTGGCTCTCCACATATAAATATGTTGGTCAACACTGATCTAGAGAGAAATGGATGTAAATAAGGTGTCCATGCCAATCTTACCTGCTTCATACAAGTCTTTTTATTAAGGTCATTCACTTGCATATGTTGCCAGAGCAGATGTGTATACATTTTTATTTAACCTGCTACATTCACAAACAATGTTTAGATGATGGCCCAGTGTGATGGTAGTGTTTGTATTGCAGGAAGAAGATTATGAGTGGGGAAACAGCTCTATACTGAGTGCTTTGACCAGCATTAATTCACAGCAAAGGATGTTGGCAGAGGCTGCTATGAGATGGCGGAAGAAACTCCAAAGATCAAAGCAAGACCTGGGCAGTGTAGAGGTATGAAGACGTGCTGCTCCACCTCCTGCTTAATTTTTGAAAATTATGAAAGTACTGCTGTATGCTTTTAACTGTGACTGTCCAGTACTTCTCCTATGCACAAAAAGATAAGTCATGCATGGGCATTAACCTGTTACATGCAGCAGTGCATTACGTTCTATAGACTCTCCATAGAAATATAGAATGTCTCAGCAGATGAGAACAATTTGCCCCATCTAGTTACATTTCTGCCTAATTTAAAATAAATGTAAAACAAATCTGAATACTTTTATTTCCTGGCCTTTCTTATATTTATAGCGGTATGCCTGTCCCATGCATTAAACACCTTCACTGTGTTACTCTCTACCATTTCTGCTGGAAGGCTTATTCATGCATCCACTACCCTCTCATGAATATCATGAAGTATGATTTTACTGAGAAATACTTGGGAATTCCTAATGAGAGTTGCTATGTACTCATGCACATTGGCTTGATCCCTAGGAGAAAGCCTGCAATTAAATAAAAGCTTAAAACTTAATATATTTTTTTAATGTATGGTTTGTTAGCTATAATATTCAACTGCGGCTTACGGTTTGAAAGTGTGCTTCGATAACAGCTGAGATAACTACATATTCTTGTGAACTTCTGCAGGGGGCATTCGGTGGCTGGAGAGTGATCTTAAATGTTGATCAAACAAAGGAGCCAGGATTCAAACGGCTTTTGCAGTCAGGAGGAGCTAAGGTGAGTTATGTTACATCTGGTAGATACATGTGTCAGACTTGGCTATTTATTGCAAAGAGAATCAACACGGTAAAGGAGGAGAGTATTTTTTAAAGAAGAAAATCTACCACAGCAAGAGGACATAGTCTTAAATTAGAGGGGCAATTGTTTAGAAATAATATCGGGAAGTAATACTTTACTGAGGGGGTAGTCAATGCATGGAATAGCGAAAGTGGTAGAAGTTCATACAGTGAAGCAATTTAAGCACGCATGGGTTAGGCATAAGCCTGCTGTTATTTGCAGATCAAAAAAAAAACCTGAAGAAATGTCTACCCTCGTGGGTAAAAAAAGAAAAAATCGTTAAAAATAACCATATAAAACTTTGGGCTCAGTTTTAGCCGAAATTGGTTTTGATTTTTTTCACTGCTAATCTAGTGGATGATGTTGACTATTTTTTCTTTCCCACAGGTATTCGTTGGCCATTCCTCTTCTCTATTTAAAGACACCACTCACCTGTTTGCAGACTTCAACAAACTGAAGCAGGGAGAAGCCAAGGTGAATGTGGCAGAGGCTGCAGCTCAAGGAGTCAACTGCTTGAAGCCAGAGTACATTGCCGATTATCTTATAAAGGTTTGTGCTAATGAGAAATAGTAGTATTGTTCATTTGCATTCTGTAAAACGTCACCACTCCAGGCAGTCTGTATCTTTTCTGCCAATAGTAACTCAGTTAAATATGTCTCCATTTTGTACTCTTTCCCTGGTTTGTGTAGTAAATCACCAGTGCCAGTTTTACATCCCAAATGGCCGTAAATATAAGTTCATTTTTAAAAATAAACTCTTGGGGCTAATGTCAAGCATGGCACAAACATCTCGGTGCTGGCAAGTCCTCCGAGTGCAATCTCGGGTAAGTCCCGGGGGCAGTTCCTCAGTGCAAAGTAGCTTCTGGGGCAATTCCTCAGTGCAAAGTGAGTTTTGGGGCAATGAATAACTTGGTAAAATGATATTAAAAAAAATATCTATAAATAATGTCTTATACATGGGGGAGTCTTAAACACAGAAAGATACGTTACATTATATGGGTAGTCACTAATATTCATTGAGACCAACTTGAATTAACTCGAGGCTTAAGTTTGCAGTAATTATTTATAACCCAACCCATTTTAAGGTACTCAACTTAGGTGAGCAAATCAGAAAAGCCCCCCCTGAAAAACTAAATGGGTTGTAAAATTCATATATTAATGATTTAATCCCCTGTGGTGAATTATGAAAAATTGTACCCTTGACTTGACTCTTTGCTGTATAGTTAAAGGGTTTTTCCAGGTCCATTGTCTACTGTCCTTCAAATCTAAGAATTCACATGTCATTTTCTACATTGTGCCTCTCTTTAAAGGAGCAACCACCTGCCACCGACAACTACTGTCTCCCAGAAGCCGCCCCTTACCTACAGACGATCGGGATATCACGAAAGAGGAAAAACTCTGGAGATACTACAGATGTTAAGCGATCCCGACTTTATTAAGGCTTCCTAGTAACTTCCATAATGTGTACATATTCATTGGTCAAGGAGAACGTTTGGACATTGTTCAGGGACCCGCAATGAAATAAAAGTAATGTTCCAGTGTTTTTTATAATGTCTATGTTGTACCATATAGCAATGCTATTTATTACACCCTATCACCATTTCTTACCCATGCTTAATTCCTCCTGCTCGATACTGCTCATCTGCTTCCTTGCCAGCCATTTGGTTCTGAAACTCTGTTTGTGAACAATTGTTTATTACGAATTTTTAGATTTTCATCTTCATTTAAAGCAACCAATTTTAAGGAATCTTATTAGTAATTTTCATAAAACTAACCATCGACCTAGTAATCAAATGACTGATCTATACTTGGCAATGAAATGTTTATTTCCACAAAGTCTCCACATTGACCCATTTATTATTATTTTGTAGAGTAAAAAACCGATGGAATAGATATGTGATCACTTCTTATTTTTAAGGTTTCATATTTGTTGATTGTGTTAAAAAATAAACATTAAAAAACCTCAAAATTAATACAATTGAGTTAAATATGTTTTACAAAAATATAAATGACCATACAGACATAAAGAGAATTAGGAACATTCTGTGTCTGATCAGTAGCATTAAGTATATAATATAAAAGGTAACTATGAGGGTTCTGAATTTAATATAGAGAACAATGTACTTATACTTGCGTTGATCGTAGGTAACCACTGCTGCGTATTGATAGACATCCGAATATAATAGGAAAGAGATGTGGTTGAGGAAGCAGCAGATTGGAATGGAAACTGGGTTGAGCAATAAAATTTACAGATCAGCTAGTTCAATGCTCCTATTGGAGCCTGAAGTTGTGCGGTAATCTTTTCAGAGCGATAAATATTCCATTAATTCGCTAGTGCCTCTGACGTAGTGGGGGGTGCACCTCACCAATGATGTGCAATAGCTTGGGCCGTGGCTGCACATATACTATGTACCAGTTTATGGTTAGCTTTAATGAGCCTCAAATCTTCTGTGTCTAAATGAAGTATGGCTATCTCTGGGGTTGGGCGTATCTGACTGCAAAGGGCTTTGGTGAGCATATGAAACATATGGGTCCACAGATTCAGTATGTTGGGACAGTCCCGCCACGTATAGAGATATGTCCTGGCAGTTTGACATCCCCCTATAACACATACCATTAGTATTAGGGAATATTTTTCCCAATTTTTGAGGGTCTAGGTACCAGAAAGTAAGTTGTTTGTAAGCATGTTCGCTAATCAAATATGTATTTTTAGTGTGAGATATCGAAAAAAACACAGAATTTACTAGACACTGAAAATGATCAGTCAAAAAATATTGGTAAAAATTCAATGAGAAAACTGAGAAAGGGAGAAGAGGGTATAGGTAATCCGAGGGGGGCAGAAGGGCAATAAAACCCCAGGCTGCACTTTAATACAGTTTTCACTTCTACATACCCTGGAGCATAGCAATTACTTTCTTTGTATACTATTGTCTCATCTGTCTATCATATCCTGTACTGTGTCTGTCAACATGTTTGGTGTCAGTGGGTGACATGAGCTATTACAGAGACAGCCGAGTAGAAACTTTGTCTGATGAGTAGCCAGACTGCTCACACTGAGCCTCATAGCCACACGTGTTACTATGGATGACTCGCTTGTCTCTCATTCAGTCTGTGAAGCGGCTGCCTCCCTTGACAGGCTTGAATGCAAGAGAGAACTAAATAAAAACCAGACACCATGCGGCTGGTGCAGAGAACTATCACTAGGGGTAAGGCTTCAGAAGAATGTTTTTAAAGAAATTCCTATTGCATCACTTTTTTATGCAGAATGCCTTGTATACTATACATCAGTGGTGTATCTTGATTTTGTGCTGCCCTAGGCAGACAAAATCCGGGCACCCCCCTACCCAAGCTGCACACCCACGTTACACACCTAAGACATGCCCCATCATTCAGACTCACATCAAGCTCACACTCCCATCACACTCAGTCACACACTCCTACTCCCATCACACTCAGTCACACACTCCTACTCCCATCACACTCATTCACACACACTGTCTCCCATCACACACACCGACTCCCATCACACTCAGTCACACACACTGTCTCCCATTACACACACTCTGACTCCCATCACACTCAGTCACACACACACACAGTCTCCCATCAGCACTTACCTTTCATTGGAGGCTAGTGGCAGGCAGCATGGTCCCTCCATGCTGCCTGTTCGGCTTCCAGGCGATTGTGCCGACAGGTCACGTGACCGGGCGCGCGTATGACATCAGCGCGCCCGTCACGTGACTGTCGGGACTTCCGTGCCAACGTGTTGGCACACTGCACTGGGAGCCGAACAGGCAGCACGGAGGTTTCTCTGTGCTGCCTGTTCGGCTCCCCGTGCAGCCTGGCAGGCAGAGCGTTGGTGATGGGGGATCTTCCGATCCCCTGTCACCTCCGTCTCTGCCTGCAAGCGCGGTCTATTTTTTTTATTTTTGTTTATTTTTTAAAGGGCCGTTTTTTATTTATTTTTTTCAGTGCTGGGGGGCGCTGCCGCCCCCCAAAATTTGCCGCCATAGGCATCCGCCTAGGATGCCTCGCGGTAAATACAGCACTGCTATACATGCAATACACTTTCTGTTACACCACAGTTATTTTGGTGACTGGAGCACTAAACCTCCAGATCCAAAAAGTCCCACTTGGGGTCATGTGGGTTTTATCTGGAAGTCAAACACTGACTTCCAGGCGGACATGTTGCAGACTCACCTTTGCCTCTTTAAAAGATCATTTTGAGGCTTCCTCCCTCTTTAAATTATACAGATTAAGGGGTGCATCCTATTTAAGTACAAAAGCACGAACAAAAACAATTGAGTGTTCTGGAGGCAGAGACCTGATCTCCTGCTAAAAGATTGGAAGACCACAAATGACAAAACACTCCCTTTGAGCTTTGGTTACAGGAGCCCCCTCTCTGATGCCACTCAAAATGGTCTTATCTCACAGGTGGCGGGGGAGGGGGACGCAATGAGGACACAGAGGACATTCTATGCTGTCCTAAAGGCACTTGAGCCCTCTATTCTAGGATGACATAGAACATACTACAGGCAGGAAAGAGGTTAAACTCTTGAAGGATTACAGGCGGCTACAGGAGATTATGACATCACTGGTGATGTAGAACAATGACCCATCACAGGACTTGCAATATTTCTAAGCTAATTTGCCTGAAGTTTGTAAAGATTTTAGGGTACATCCGGGTCATATAGGAAGCCAAATTTCAGGCTATACAATATGTGAACGCAAATAACCTCGCAATTCAGCCATCATGGCCGAATACACACCGAATGCTTTCAAAACCATAGTATGCACAGTGTGTAGCTATCACGAATTGACCAATCGGCAGAGGAAAGATAACAAGCATGTGTAGCGGACAAAACTCCACAAGTTGTTCAATGAAGCAAGGAAACAGAGTGACTTGCTGAACAACGATTGCAAACTGCTACAAGACGGAGCAACAAGACTGCTGACGAGATGAACAGGCGCAGTAACAGCAGAGTTTTTCAGTGAAGAACACAGCATTGCCTCACAAGTTGTGCCAACATTACATTGTGATAGGAGCAGCAGCATGGAAAACCTGAAAGGGTGAGTAGAGAACTGTAACTAATTTCATAATCTTACATTAGGAAATGATGGAGCCTACTCTAAACATCATATTTTTTCCGGGCTAAGAGGGCAGAATGCATGTTGTTTACAAGATGGAGCAAAGAGAATACATTGTGCTGAGTAAAGCTGGTATTACATCTTTTTAATGGTGGATGGGGCTTTCTTGCATAACCCTTTGTTTACTCTGGTCTTCCTAACTCCCAAGGTAACCCTGATCAGCCCACCCCATCCCCCTACACAAATGTGGCACCCCCTAGGTTTGTAAAATCTGTATGCAATTGCTGTGACAGCCAATCACAGAAATTGCAGCCTAAGCCTGGCCTTTTTTGGGGCGTGCCAGAAAAACCCCTCACTGGATTTGCATTCAGTTTTGTGCCATGATTGACAGGCCAGTGATGAACATCAGTGGCTAGTTAGACATTTTTTTTCCAGGATAGCCTAACTTTTGAGGCTTCCACAAGAGCACCAAGGCCACAGATTGCAGCAAAAAACCATGATCGGCTTACCCCCCAGGATTTGTCTTTAAGGGGTTAATGTCAAAATAGAACAAAACAAAAGCAGAAACAACTTTGTAGTGGCTTGAATCGTATGTTCTAGTAACATGCCATGCACCCACATTATTGCTGAAAGTTCATTCTGGTTAAATATTATACTACATGTCCTACTAATATAGCAACTCAGAATATGCAGCTGTCAAGGTCAAAGGCTTGTTCTTGCAGGGCCAATTATGAATGCCTGCAATTCGGATTCCTGATTGAAAGAGCTTTGTGCAGAGATGTACACAATATACCTACCTTATGCATATAAACTTCATTAACTCAGATTTCAACAGTGACCTTAAGATCATACAATATTTAAGATTAAAACTGTCTGCACTTCTCACTCTAATAAAGTAGGCAACATTTGTATAATTATTTATAATATAAATGATGGTGGTTTTGATTATATGAATTGGTCAAGGATAATTATCCTCACACACTCGACCAAGACATACTCAATAAAGTCACATCACCTAGCTCTGAGGGGGACCTGGATCCCAGTCTTATAATCTGACCTCGATTTGAGGTCAGACTATAAGACAACCTCGAATATAAGACGAGTCTTTTTCAGACCATTTGCTCCGAAACAAACCATGTCTTATATTCGAGCAAATACGGTAAATGACTTGCTTTGAATAATATGACAAATCAGATGTCACAAATGCGCATCATGCAAGGAATACAAGTTATCAAACGAAATGAGTGACGCTTGCTCAACGTATTTGATCACGATACATTAATACAGGGGTCCTCAAACTTTTTAAACAGGGGGCCAGTTCACTGTCCCTCAGACCGTTGAAGGGCCGGACTATAGTAAAAATAAAAACTATGAAGAAATTCCTATGCACACTGCATATATCTTTTTTTGAACAAAACGAGAACAAATACAATATTTAAAGTAAAGTTAAATCAACAAACTTACCAGTATTTCAATGGGAATAGTGTGCCAGTCAGAGCCCAGGAATATTATGCCAGTCAGATGCCCAGGAATATGATGCCAGTCAGATGGCCAGGAATATTGCCATTCAGATGCCCAGGAATATTATGCCAGTCAGATGCCCAGGAATATGATGCCATTCAGATGGCCAGGAATATGATGCCAGTCAGATGGCCAGGAATATTATGCCATTCAGATGCCCAGGAATATTATGCCAGTCAGATGCCCAGGAATATTATGCCAGTCAGATGCCCAGGAATATGATGCCAGTCAGATGGCCAGGAATATTATGCCATTCAGATGCCCAGGAATATGATGCCATTCAGATGCCCAGGAATATGATGCCAGTCAGATGGCCAGGAATATTATGCCATTCAGATGCCCAGGAATATTATGCCATTCAGATGCCCAGGAATATGATGCCAGTCAGATGGCCAGGAATATTATGCCATTCAGATGCCCAGGAATATGCCATTCAGATGCCCAGGAATATTATGCCATTCAGATGCCCAGGAATATTATGCCAGTCAGATGCCCAGGAATAATATGCCAGTCAGATGCCCAGGAATAATATGCCAGTCAGATGCCCAGGAATATGATGCCAGTCAGATGCCTAGGAATATGATGCCAGTCAGATGCCCAGGAATATTATGCCAGTCAGATGGCCAGGAATATGATGCCAGTCAGATGCCCAGGAATATGATGCTAGTCAGATGCCCAGGAATATGATGCTAGTCAGATGCCCAGGAATATGATGCCAGTCAGAGGCCAGGAATAGTGCTCGTTATCCCTCCCTCCTCCCCCGCTTCCCCATCACTTACCTCCAGCTGCTGTGTCCCCGGACGTCTCGCGCGGTGTCCTCCTGTGGAGGAGGGAAACAGTTACCGGATCCGGATGTGACGTAACGTCACATCCGGTCGCGGTGAATTTTTTTTTTTTTTCTTCCTGCAGCCGCATCCTTTGCGGCTGCCAGAAAGAAAAAAAAAAGTAAACGTGGTGGGTGCCGGCAGCACCCCCCGCGGGCCAAATAAATGTCCTCGGCGGCCCGCGGGCCAAATAAATGTCCTCGGCGGCCCGCGGGCCGTGGTTTGAGGACCCCTGCATTAATACATTTAATTATGTTACTTTAAATAGGGTTATCTTGTTTGCTACACTTATCACTTGAAGTTCTCCACATGATAGATGTTAGTCATTTTCCAATTTTTCTTTGTTGTTTATAGAAAGAGCAATTCTAGTTCTAAAATCATTATTAACCCCTTCATGATCTGGGGTATTTCACACTGAAGATGTGAGCCTTTTTGTCATTTTAACCATGGTTGAATGAACATATGGTTTAATGTTTATTGTACCCACGCAGTGGCGTCCCGAGGGGGGGGCGGGGGGGCGGCCCGCCCCGGGTGCCACTGACTAGGGGGGTGCCACCGGTGCTGCCGGCACCCCCCGCGCTGCTTACCTTTTTTTTTTTCTCAGGCGGCCGAATCCTCTGGATGCGGCCGCTGGGTGAAAAAAAAAAAAAAAAAAAAATCACAGCGTCCGGATGTGACGATACGTCACATCCGGCGACTGTGTTTCCCTCCTCCGTGCAGGAGGGAGAAGAGAAGACTGCACTGAGGAGTCGTCCGTCCGGGAGAAGCAGCGATTTGGTAAGTGGGGGGGGGGGGGGGCTGGCACAATATTACTGGGTTCTGGCTGGCACAATATTACTGGGTTCTGGCTGGCACTATATTACTGGGTTCTGGCTGGCACTATATTACTGGGTTCTGGCTGGCACTATATTACTGGGTTCTGGCTGGCACTATATTACTGGGCTCTGACTGGCACTATATTACTGGGTTCTGGCTGGCACTATATTACTGGGTTCTGACTGGCACAATATTACTGGGCTCTGGCTGGCACTATATTACTGGGTTCTGGCTGGCACTATATTACTGGGTTCTGACTGGCACTATATTACTGGGTTCTGACTGGCACTATATTACTGGGCTCTGACTGGCACTATATTACTGGGCTCTGGCTGGCACTATATTACTGGGCTCTGACTGGCACAATATTACTGGGCTCTGACTGGCACTATATTACTGGGCTCTGGCTGGCACTATATTACTGGGTTCTGACTGGCACTATATTACTGGGTTCTGGCTGGCACTATATTACTGGGCTCTGACTGGCACTATATTACTGGGTTCTGGCTGGCACTATATTACTGGGCTCTGGCTGGCACTATATTACTGGGTTCTGGCTGGCACTATATTACTGGGTTCTGACTGGCACTATATTACTGGGCTCTGACTGGCACTATATTACTGGGCTCTGACTGGCACTATATTACTGGGTTCTGGCTGGCACTATATTACTGGGTTCTGACTGGCACTATATTACTGGGCTCTGGCTGGCACTATATTACTGGGCTCTGACTGGCACTATATTACTGGGCTCTGGCTGGCACTTTATTACTGGGTTCTGGCTGGCACTATATTACTGGGTTCTGGCTGGCACTATATTACTGGGTTCTGGCTGGCACTATATTACTGGGCTCTGACTGGCACTATATTACTGGGTTCTGGCTGGCACTATATTACTGGGCTCTGACTGGCACTATATTACTGGGCTCTGACTGGCACTATATTACTGGGCTCTGACTGGCACTATATTACTGGGTTCTGACTGGCACAATATTACTGGGCTCTGGCTGGCACTATATTACTGGGTTCTGGCTGGCACTATATTACTGGGCTCTGGCTGGCACTATATTACTGGGTTCTGGCTGGCACTATATTACTGGGCTCTGGCTGGCACTATATTACTGGGTTCTGACTGGCACAATATTACTGGGCTCTGGCTGGCACTATATTACTGGGTTCTGGCTGGCACTATATTACTGGGCTCTGAGTGGCACACTATTACTGGGCACTGACTGGCACAATATTCCTGGGCACTGACTGGCACTATATTACTGGGCTCTGGCTGGCACTATATTACTGGGTTCTGGCTGGCACTATATTACTGGGCTCTGGCTGGCACTATATTACTGGGTTCTGGCTGGCACTATATTACTGGGCTCTGGCTGGCACTATATTACTGGGTTCTGACTGGCACAATATTACTGGGCTCTGGCTGGCACTATATTACTGGGTTCTGGCTGGCACTATATTACTGGGCTCTGAGTGGCACACTATTACTGGGCACTGACTGGCACAATATTCCTGGGCACTGACTGGCACTATATTACTGGGCTCTGGCTGGCACTATATTACTGGGTTCTGGCTGGCACTATATTACTGGGCTCTGACTAGCACAAACAATAATACTGGCTCTGACTGGCACAATATTCCTGGTATCTGACTGGCACATTACTGGGTTCTGAGTGGCACTATATAACTGGGCTCTGACTGGCACACTATTACTGGGCTCTGAGTGGCACACTATTACTGGGCTCTGACTGGCACTATATTACTGGGTTCTGAGTGGCACTATATTACTGGGCTCTGAGTGGCACACTATTACTGGGCTCTGACTGGCACACTTACTGGGCTCTGAGTGGCACACTATTACTGGGCTCTGACTGGCACAATATTACTGGTATCTGACTGGCACAATATTACTGGTATCTGACTGGCACACTATTCCTGGTAACTATAATTGTACAATTTTCAAACATTGAAAAAATTGTGGGTGTTTTCTTGCATTTTTATTGTGGGGGGGGGGGGGGTGCCACACTCGGGGTCCGCCCCGGGTGCCAAATGCTCTAGGTACGCCCCTGTACCCACACAAATGATATATTGTTTTTTTTTTAAAGCACAGATAGGGCTTGCTTTTGAAACCCTTTGCACATGTAGAATCCTTATTTAATGTACAATAAATTTGAAATAATAAAGAAAATATTGAGAAAAATAATTTGCAGACCGTTAGTGAAGTTGAAGAAATATAACCCCCAAAATATATTTAGCTATGTCTTATGGTTTAGAAACTATTTCAGGTGATAAGGATTTTAAGATTTTTTGGCACTTATAGGGTAAATATTTAAAGGTGTACATTTATGTTTCCAAGACTCAGTTTTTTTGTTAAATTGTTTGCTGTGTCTTTGGTGTCAAAGGTGGTTAAATAATCTATAACCTACCAGAAAAGCATATTTTTGGGGAAAGCAGATAACTTGGAGCATTTCATTTTGGGACTGTTAGATGTTTCATGCATCCGGGAGAAGCAGCGATTTGGTAAGTGGGGGGGGGGGGGGGGGGGGGGCTGGCACAATATTACTGGGTTCTGGCTGGCACAATATTACTGGGTTCTGGCTGGCACTATATTACTGGGTTCTGGCTGGCACTATATTACTGGGTTCTGGCTGGCACTATATTACTGGGTTCTGGCTGGCACTATATTACTGGGCTCTGACTGGCACTATATTACTGGGTTCTGGCTGGCACTATATTACTGGGTTCTGACTGGCACAATATTACTGGGCTCTGGCTGGCACTATATTACTGGGTTCTGGCTGGCACTATATTACTGGGTTCTGACTGGCACTATATTACTGGGCTCTGACTGGCACTATATTACTGGGCTCTGGCTGGCACTATATTACTGGGCTCTGACTGGCACAATATTACTGGGCTCTGACTGGCACTATATTACTGGGCTCTGGCTGGCACTATATTACTGGGTTCTGACTGGCACTATATTACTGGGTTCTGGCTGGCACTATATTACTGGGCTCTGACTGGCACTATATTACTGGGTTCTGGCTGGCACAATATTACTGGGCTCTGACTGGCACTATATTACTGGGTTCTGGCTGGCACTATATTACTGGGTTCTGACTGGCACTATATTACTGGGTTCTGGCTGGCACTATATTACTGGGCTCTGACTGGCACTATATTACTGGGTTCTGGCTGGCACTATATTACTGGGTTCTGACTGGCACTATATTACTGGGCTCTGGCTGGCACTATATTACTGGGCTCTGACTGGCACTATATTACTGGGCTCTGGCTGGCACTTTATTACTGGGTTCTGGCTGGCACTATATTACTGGGTTCTGGCTGGCACTATATTACTGGGTTCTGGCTGGCACTATATTACTGGGCTCTGACTGGCACTATATTACTGGGTTCTGGCTGGCACTATATTACTGGGCTCTGACTGGCACTATATTACTGGGCTTTGACTGGCACTATATTACTGGGCTCTGACTGGCACTATATTACTGGGCTCTGACTGGCACTATATTACTGGGTTCTGACTGGCACAATATTACTGGGCTCTGGCTGGCACTATATTACTGGGTTCTGGCTGGCACTATATTACTGGGTTCTGGCTGGCACTATATTACTGGGCTCTGGCTGGCACTATATTACTGGGTTCTGGCTGGCACTATATTACTGGGCTCTGGCTGGCACTATATTACTGGGTTCTGACTGGCACAATATTACTGGGCTCTGGCTGGCACTATATTACTGGGTTCTGGCTGGCACTATATTACTGGGCTCTGAGTGGCACACTATTACTGGGCACTGACTGGCACAATATTCCTGGGCACTGACTGGCACTATATTACTGGGCTCTGGCTGGCACTATATTACTGGGTTCTGGCTGGCACTATATTACTGGGCTCTGACTAGCACAAACAATAATACTGGCTCTGACTGGCACAATATTCCTGGTATCTGACTGGCACATTACTGGGTTCTGAGTGGCACTATATAACTGGGCTCTGACTGGCACACTATTACTGGGCTCTGAGTGGCACACTATTACTGGGCTCTGACTGGCACTATATTACTGGGTTCTGAGTGGCACTATATTACTGGGCTCTGAGTGGCACACTATTACTGGGCTCTGACTGGCACACTTACTGGGCTCTGAGTGGCACACTATTACTGGGCTCTGACTGGCACAATATTACTGGTATCTGACTGGCACAATATTACTGGTATCTGACTGGCACACTATTCCTGGTAACTATAATTGTACAATTTTCAAACATTGAAAAAATTGTGGGTGTTTTCTTGCATTTTTATTGTGGGGGGGGGGGGGGGTGCCACACTCGGGGTCCGCCCCGGGTGCCAAATGCTCTAGGTACGCCCCTGTACCCACACAAATGATATATTGTTTTTTTTAAAAGCACAGATAGGGCTTGCTTTTGAAACCCTTTGCACATGTAGAATCCTTATTTAATGTACAATAAATTTGAAATAATAAAGAAAATATTGAGAAAAATAATTTGCAGACCGTTAGTGAAGTTGAAGAAATATAACCCCCAAAATATATTTAGCTATGTCTTATGGTTTAGAAACTATTTCAGGTGATAAGGATTTTAAGATTTTTTGGCACTTATAGGGTAAATATTTAAAGGTGTACATTTATGTTTCCAAGACTCAGTTTTTTTGTTAAATTGTTTGCTGTGTCTTTGGTGTCAAAGGTGGTTAAATAATCTATAACCTACCAGAAAAGCATATTTTTGGGGAAAGCAGATAACTTGGAGCATTTCATTTTGGGACTGTTAGATGTTTCATGCAGCCATTGTGCCACCATTTTTTTTTTTACCAAAGTTAGATCACACATTGATCGCAGAAATAACCCACACACACTGGTGCCCCATGCTTTTTTGGAAGTTAGAGGGCAAAAACCATAACCTGCGTATTCTGGTTTCCAAACTTGCAATTTTCACAGATTGATTTGGCAAGTGTCACAAGACGGATTTGGAGATCCACTGTGGCGGTGGTTCTTGGAGGGCCCTGGGGGCCAGAAGACTCCCTGTGGACTATGGACCCTGTCTGTTCATATATTAGTTTGGGGGTACACACTTTGAGGGCACCAGTGGAACCCTGTTTTCAACTGGACTTCCAACACAGTCACTCAGGATGTCAGCCAAGATGTGTACCCTTGGGTCTAAAACCTTGGTCCCATTCACTGTGTTTCCCCCAGGATAAGATTGTATCCTATCCTGTAAATCCCTGTAATTATGTCACCTTGCCCATTGTCTTCATGTAAGTAATTTAGTGTCCTGTTGTACAGTGATGTCCCTCAATTAACAAGTTACTTTAATTGAGTGTACTCTGTATGTATCTGGACTTGACACCTTTGTATCCTGAAAGGTGTGAGGCAGGATTTCCTCTTTGTCTGTCCTTGTGTTAAACTTTAATCCTGTTAAAGTTCCTTTGTCTATTCTGTTTTTTCAAGATGTTCAACGGTATATATTCTCTGTATCTGCATCAATAAACAGTTCTTCTTTTTTTACCCAACACGACCAGTCTCGTCTGCTATGTTGGGGAAATTGCTTGCAAGCAAGCAGTGATCATAGCCCCATTTAGCTATTGGATATTTACCGGACCTGAGGAGTGATTTTGTGGAACTGATTCCGGTAGGAGATACCCATCTAGTAGCCCTCCCGTGTCAGCAAGTCTATGTCACATTTGGGGTACTATTACCAGACAACCTAAGTCATTCATTTGCGGTGTATTTAGATGTTTCAGGCAGCCATTGTTCCATAAATTTTTACCAAAGTAAGAAGTTTTCTTTACTTTTTTTTTGCAAACGCTGTGGTTTGCTCAGGATTTCTTACTCAGGTCAGGTGCAGCTACAAAAAAAACCCTAAAACATGTTCAGCTATTTCTCCAGATTACTGCAATACTCCACGCATTGGTATCCCATGCTTTTAGGAAGTTAGAGGGCAAAATCCATTACTTGCATATTTCGGTTTCCAAACTTGCCAAAAAGTTTGTTAGGCGTAGTTTTTTTTTTCCTGCAGTTTGTTTTACAAACATTTTGAATCTTAGAAGATCCAAAATAGTATATTTTTGAAAAGTAAACAAACTAAATGAAATGAATAATTTTTAAAAACTTTTTAGAATTTATAATGAACTGTTAATTTGATTTCAATTTTCAAACAACTGGATAAATTTGTGGCACATCGTGATGTTCTCTACCGATATTTTAGAAGATTGTAGTAGACACCAAAACAATGCAAAGGCCTGGGAGTGTAAGGCAAGATGAACAATGGTAGCTTGAATCCTTTCTTATGCCCTTTTTCATGCACACGTGGCAGCGTTTCTTTGGTGCACTTTTACAGGCAGTAGGGGGGATCCTGCGAGGGAAATGCCGCTCACTAAGTCGCATGACACTTTCAGAGTGTAAGCTTTCTGGAATTGCAGACTGCTCAAAACTAAATTTAGAAATGATTTGTATTTGAAAATCCAGGAAGGTGTATTTCTTCACTGTGCAGCCTTTTCTGTACAACACATATGAATTGAACATTGCCATTTACACAAGGGATATAGTACCATATATTAGTCTTTCTGTGCACAAGATATGGAACAAGGCATTGGTCTGCTAGGTCCACTCCCAACATGTGCCGACTGTATTGCACTATGCAAGGTGCTCAGTTGTCCCTCTCACACACACTGACAAAGTGCTTTCATCGTGTATTGTCGTTAGCATATACACGTCTTTTTTGTCCACATATCTGACAGCAAATAGCTCCTTGTGACGTAAAGCCTGTTTGAAAAGGAGTCTTCATTAGAACTTCATCACCGGTTCGTTGATACAAATATTTTCTTCTGGGACATAAAGATCGGAGAATTTATTTGACAGTTATGTCAGCAAAGGTCTTAGTTTGCACAGCCTGTCATACTGTGGGTCAGTTTTAGGGGAACAAGTAGTCAGTGGCGTAGCGTGGGTTGTCAGCACCCGGGGCAAGGCAAGTAATTTGCGCCCCCTAACCCGTGGATTTTAGCACTCGAGTCTCTTCTACTAGATTAGTTAAAGAAACCCTTACCCCCCAGTTTCAGAGAAACTGCTACGTTTACATTTGCGGTTAAGGCAGCCTCTAGTGGCTGTCTTCCGGACAGACACTAGAGGCGCATCTGCGACGCTGGAGCCTGGAGGCACATTTCGCCTCCATCGCGCAGAGTGTCCATAGGAAAGCATTGAGAAATGCTTTCCTATGGACACTTTGAATGCGCGCGCAGCCATGCGCATTCAGCTCCAGTGACGTCGGACGGGGAGCTGACGTCAGACAGGGAGGAGAGGTCACCAGCACCGAGGGAGCCTGGCGCTGGATTAAGGTAAGTAACTGAAGGGAATTTAACCCCTTCAGCGCCACGGGAGTGGGACCCTGAGGGTGTGGGCACCCTCAGGGTACTAAAGTGTCAGGAAAACCGCTTTGTTTTCCTGACACTATAGTGATCCTTTAAGAGTTTAAGGGGTTATTTTGGCCTGGGGAAGCCAAATGGTTATACACATATGCTTTAAACCAGGAGTAGACATCCTTTGCCACTCCAGATGTTGTGGACTACACCTCCCATGATGCTTTGCAAGCCTTAATGGAGATGTAGTCAAAAAACAAAGGGAGTGTCAAAGGTTACCTACCCCTGCACTAAACCAAAAATATATAATACAGTTCCTACCCCATAAATATAATATTTAATGCTATGATATTTAATGCTCTCATCCAACCCCCTTCCCTCCACAGTTCCTAATAAATATATTACAAATATAATTCCCTCACCCCTGTAGCCCCACCTATTTACATTTCCTTCTACATACACACATATATATATAGATTATTCATTAGGCCACAAATGTAAAAAATATACCGTATTTGCTCGAATATAAGACGAGGTTTTTTTCAGAGCAAATGCTCTGAAAAATCCCCCTCGTCTTATAATCGAGGTCTCTTATAATCTGACCTCAAATTGAGGTCAGATTATAAGACATGGATCCAGGTCCCCAGCAGAGCTGCAGGGGACCTGGATCCCCCTCACTAGCAGCAGGGGAAGTCTGCGCAACGAGCGCAGACTCCCCTGCTTCCGCCCGGCACGACCGCCGGGGCTTCTGTGAAGAAGCCGGATACTTCCGCTTTCGTCACAGAAGTCCCGGCGAGCGTGCCGGGCGGCAGCAGGGGAGTCTGCGCTCGTTGCGCAGACATCCTCTGCTGCCCCACTAGGCACCAGGGAGGATCAAGGTAAGGGGAAGGGAGGGAGGGGGGGCAGAGAGACAGGGGGAGGGAGGGAGGGGGACAGAGAGACAGGGGGAGGGAGGGAGGGGGACAGAGACAGAGTCAAGGGGAGGGAGGGGGTTAAGAGACAGAGACAAGGGAAGGGGTTAAGAGACAGAGACAAGGGAAGGGGTTAAGAGACAGACAAGGGGAGGGAAGGGGTTAAGAGACAGAGACAAGGGTAGGGAAGGGGTTAAGAGACAGACAAGGGGAGGGAAGGGGTTAAGAGACAGAGACAAGGGGAGGGAAGGGGTTAAGAGACAGAGACAAGGGGAGTGAGGGGGTTAAGAGACAGGCAAGGGGAGGGGGGAGAGAGAGAAAAATGGGGGCAAGGGAAAGAGAAAGGCAGCATTGGCACATAAAAAGAAATAAAAACTAGAAATACATTTTTTGATATCATAATTTTTTATTAAAAAAGCAATTTACATGTGAATATATGCAAGTTTAACTTTTTTCCTATAGGGTAGTCTTATATTCAGGCTTTTAGTTTTTTTCCTAAAGGAATATCCAAAGTTTGGGGGGTCGTCTTATAATCAGGGTCGTCTTATAATCGAGCAAATACGGTAATCATTGCCTCATCTCAAATTCCCAAGTCAGATCTTTCCCATCCCCCCCCTCTTCCCCTAATACACTGCTGACCCCCCTCCCCCTAATACACTGCTGACCCCTCCCTCCCCTAATACACAGTTGACCCCCATCCCCTAATACATTACTGCCCCCCTTCTTCCCTTCCCCAATACATTACTGCCCCCCTTCTTCCCTTCCCCAATACATTACTGCCCCCCTTCTTCCCTTCCCCAATACATTACTGCCTCCCTTCTTCCCTTCCCCAATACATTACTGCCTCCCTTCTTCCCTTCCCCAATACATTACTGCCTCCCTTCTTCCCTTCCCCAATACATTACTGCCTCCCTTCTTCCCTTCCCCAATACATTACTGCCCCCCTTCTTCCCTTCCCCAATACATTACTGCCCCCCTCCCCCATACATTACTTCCCCCCCTCCCCCATACATTACTGACCCTCCCCTCCCCATACATTACTGACCCTCCCCTCCCCCATACATTAAATGACCCCCCTCCCCCATACATTAAATGACCCCCCCTCCCCTCCCCCATACATTAAATGAACCCCCCTCCCCCATACATTTAATAAACCCCCCCTCCCCTCCCCCATACATTAATGAACCCCCCTCCCCTCCCCATACATTAATGACCCCCCTCCCCTCCCCATACATTAATGACCCCCCTCCCCCATACATTAATGACCCCCCTCCCCTCCCCCATACATTAATGACCCCCCTCCCCTCCCCCATACATTAATGACCTCCCTCCCCCATACATTAATGACCCCCCTCCCCTCCCCTCCCCCATACATTAATGACCCCCCTCCCCCATACATTAATGACCCCCTCCTCAATACATAATACAATAGGTCCCCCAAGCCCCTTTATTCTTACCTTTACAAATTCCACTTCCAACAGCTCAGTTTCAGAAGAGCCTCCGCCGCGCAGCCGCCGGATGTGACGTCACGCCGTCATTTGCCGCTCACATCCAGCGGCTGACAGGAAGTATCGCGCGGTTGTGGCTGCGGTCGCATAGGGCTAGTGCGCCCCCCCAGATATTGCGCCCGGTGCGGCCGGCCCCCCCTGCACCCCCCACGCTATGCCACTGCAAGTAGTATTATCAGTAAAATGTAGAAAACGCAAGATGAGTTCAAATTTTGGTCTGCACATGATCGCTGGAAATAGTGGAGTAGCCAGAACTAGGTGCTTAGCCCAGTCGGACCGAATTGTTTTTTTTTTTATTTTTTATTATCCTCATTGCAAAGATCAAAGCAAAGATTATTTTTTTATTTACAGCAGGTTAGTGGGTTGCCAGAGATTGCGTCTTATATAAACTGAATTGGGGTGAGCTGAGAAATACCGAGTGGTGTACAAATTTATATGTGTGACTATGTCCTCAAATAACCTGTCTTACAAAAAAAAAGTTAAAAAAATTGATATGGCTCAAAATTTTCAGCATTGCAGGTGATGCCAGGAGAGGTGAATTGGGGAATTTCTGCAGCCGTGGATTATCATTAGTTTCACTTGACATGTCAGACATGGGCTCTACATTTGATGCAGCTGGGGTCTCTGAGCTTGATGCCAGTATAGCGTAAGCCTCCTCAGCAGAGTACATTTGTTTTTTTGGTTTGTTTTTTTTAGTATCTGAAAAAACACGATGTACTGCTTTGATAAATCACAGTGGGACAAAAGATTAATACGAAATGTATTACAGTTTTTACAAAAAAATATTAAAAATTTCATTAAAAAATGGGACAAAAAAATAGGATCAGCAAAGGACAAAAAGGGTTAAAATAGTATTTATTTTAAAAAAACTTTAAAAAATTCTCCAAAGTAATTATAAAAAACAGGATTTGGGGGAAAAATTATCACACTGTTTACGGCCATGTAAGCCTGTTTTCGCAGTGATTCACCAATCACCGTGATCACATGGCCGAAAGACGAGGCTTGTTTCTGGGAGACTGCCTGTGTTGCCAGGCAGTCTCCTGTAGCTGGAAACACGGAACTGTAGCGAGCACGGGAGTTCGATACATTTCTAGCCATGTGAATTTAAAGTTTGCGGTGATTCACCAATCACCACGATCACAGGGCCCGCTAGACGTGGCTTCCATGCTGGGAGAGTGCCTGAGTTGCCCGGCAGTCTTCAGCAGCCAGGAAGCCACTTTAACATTAATTCGCCCATTCATTTAGATGCAGGGCGTGCTATGCCGTCCTAGTGTCTTTAAGGCAGGGCTTGACAAATTTGACTTAAATCTACGAGCCAGCGGAAAATTTTAGGAGCCAGTACCAAATGCTGTGTCAGAAAGGAAAATGTTAGGGTCCATAAACATGTATATATAACATACACATGCTCACCCACAAATACATACACATGTTAACACACAAATATGTTGACACAAATACAATTACTCACCCACAGACAGACACACTTAAATCCTTAAAATACACACTTATATGCTGACACACACTAACACATCATTTCACTCTTACATATATGCACAAACATACCTATACACTTAAATGCTTACACATACATACACTAACACATGCTGGCACATACATACACATTAATCTGCTGATACCTTTTCTGTACAACACATATGAATTGAACATTGCCATTTACACAAGGGATATAGTACCATATATTAGTCTTTCTGGCACAAATACATACATAAACACGAATCTGCTGATACACTTACACGTTTGCACAAATAAATACATACACTAACACATACATACACACTAATCTGCTGATACATAGCCTAACACATGCTGCCACATACATACATACTAATCGGCTGATACACTTACACATGCTGGTACGTACATACACACTAATCTGCTGATACATTTACACATGCTGGCACATACATACATACATAGACCTTTCCACCAAAGGGTGGATTCAAAGAATGATTTGCGGAATGATTAACGGGCAACACCAACACTGGCTACCGAAGACCGGAAGGTTATTTTATTAAAAATCAAGCCTAAGTTGACAAATATGGACGTCTCTGAACCTGGTCCCAAAGCCAAGGGATATCTGTTTGGTGATGACTTGGCACATTTGTATCCACCTTTAAGGCTTTCGACAAATCCCCATCGCACTTAAAATGTGTCTTTAACCCTAAGATCTTTGAGGGTGGTGGTAGAGCCAGAAGCCGTTTGGCTGGCCAGATATATAGGGGTCCGTTTCGCAGCCCCCGAGGCTCCTCTTATTTTAATGTCTCCAACACCTCTAGAGCATCTTACCTGGACTACAGGTCGACCCAACCAGGGTTCTTTCCCCAGCATAGTCGCCCATGGAAAAATCAAGGGTCCGTGGATCATACCAACTCAGTCGTCCCTATGGCCAGTATCCAACTAATGTACCTTTCCTCCTATCCAGGTGTAGGGAGCTTAAGTTTTTTTTCTAACAGAATGGGAGGATCTAACATTGGATCCTTGGACCCTACAGACATTTACAGGATACCATAGATCAGGGCTCGACAAATCCCAGGCGCCAGGTCGCCATGGCGACCAGGAAATGAGACCTGGCACCTAGTTGAAGTTACCGTCCCTGTCCCCTTGCCGCTGCCATCCGATTTTTTTTTTTATTTCGGAGCGCGAGGGGGTAAGCTCCGCCCCCTCGCGCAACGCGTGTCTGAGTGCCGGGTGTTGTCACGTGACATCCTGGCACTCAGCAGGCCGATGAATGAAGACATGCTGCAGCGTTAAGAAACCAAGGAAAGACTGTGTGAGGTGTTTGTGTATATATGTAAGTATGTAAAGCAGGTGTGTGTGTGTGAGGTGTTTGTGTATATGTAAAGCAGGTGTGGGTGAGGTGTTTGTGTATATGTAAAGCAGGTGTGTGTGAGGTGTATGTATATATGTAAAGTTGGTGTGTGTGTGGTGTTTGTATATATGTGTATATGTAAAGTAGGCGTGTGTGTGAGGTGTTTGTATATATGTGTATATGTAAAGCAGGTGTGTGTGTGAGGTGTATGTATATATGTAAAGTTGGTGTGTGTGAGGTGTTTGTATATATGTGTATATGTAAAGTAGGCGTGTGTTTATGAATTGCGTGTATGCTTGCGTGATTGTCTGGCTCCTACATTTTTTTGCTGGCTCCTAAAATCAAATTAGATTTGTCAAGCCCTGCCATAGATTTCCTCTCTCTCCCATTCCAGTCTCATGTTCCTCACTATTTGTTTTAGAGTCAGATCTGCCTCCTGTGTCTCAAGAAATCACAAATCTGGCGACAAAGGGCACGATCATAGCGGTCCAGCCTTTATCAGCAACCTTATCTTGTCCCCCCCCCCACCCCAAAAAAAAGTGTCAGGATCCGTCCAGTTGTCAACCGGAGGCCGCTGTACACTTTTGTGTCTTACCATCACTTCAAGATGGGGGGCATACATTGCTCTTCAGGAGATTGTATGGTCAAATTGGTCCTCCAACATGCATGCCTAACGGCCCCGATAGCGCAGAGGCATCAACAATAACTCCAGTTCGTATGGGTTTCGAGAATATGGTGCTTCACAAAATTGTTAAAGCCGGTCATAGGACACTTGCAGAAGAGAGGGGTCTGTACCATTATTTGTCGACGATCTTTTGATTTTGTCCCAGGATGTTCACATGCTCAAACTTCACCTATCTTATTGTTTAACTCTCCTGCAGAACCTAGGGATCCTGATCAATTGGGACAAATCACTACTGGTTCCATCCCAAAAGATGGGATTTTTGGGCTTCACCAATCAATTCGGTACAGGGTAACCTACATTTACCACGTTCCAAAGTAAAGTCAATCAAGAAGATTAGGAAAGTTTTGAACCGTCCTCACTATCCGCCACTTGGCCAGGATAATTGGACTTCATTCCATGTCAATTCAGGCAATATTTCCCAATCCCCTGCATTACCAAGCACTTCAAAGGAATAATCAACCGCTCTCTGGCAGGCTTTCGAACCACCATACCATCCCGAACGACTGCATGGGTCATAAGGAACTGTCATGGTGGCTTCTTCACATAGAGGCCTGGAACGGCAAAGCAATCTTTGGCACCATTCAAGACTTGGTCATAGACTGACGATAGCTTGATTGGCTGGGGCGCGCAATGCAGTCCTGTGTCTGCAGGGGGAAAATGATCTTTCGGCCTTCACAAACTTGGATTGCTTTTTCTACATTGTTCAATTAGATTTATTCTGACTTTCTATTGGAAGAGGAAATTGATTGGTTGGACACTGCTATATATAGGAGGGGGAGTGCTATGTTACTATGTTCTCATTGAATAAATATAAACCACTCTGCTTAGCTGCTGACGGAAGAGAGATTGCATAATACTCACCTCTGACTTTAGGCCATAATCTTAGTCAAATTAGGGAATTTTCATAAATCCATACCCCCACTATAGGTTTAGCACCTAGAGTAATTTTAACACCAGGTTTATTTTTTGTAATAAATGACAATGACAAAATGGTATTTATATATTTCAATTTTAATTTCTGTTTATTAATGTCACAGATTTGTTTTGCTTAATCCATGCCTGAGTAGCCCATAATGGACAATCCACCTACTCATTGCACAGCATGATATAAAACCTAGATTCTCACTTGTCACAACTTTTCTAAAACAGTCACAGAGCGGGATTTAAAATAATAATCTGACTGGTCTTCGTATGCTTATAGCATGTCAGAGAAGAACTGCTACAGTCTACCAAACATTCCACATAAATAACATTTCAGGTTTCACTTTTAAATAACATACCCGCAAAGAGACCCATTTCTGTCAAGATTTCAGGCTGTTCAATACACTGTGACAGTACTGCGAAATGCTGGATTAAAAGCACAGCGCAATTCAAACGTATAGGGGCTAAAAACCTTTAACTCTGGCAGGCTGCATACTTCTAGGTGAAGTATCTCCAAGGGGAAATACAAGCTTCAAAAGCCAACATTTCATCTAAACAATATAGAAAACAAAAAACGGGTTCACGAGGAGCAATAAATCTGGCTATCACTTTACATACTCAATTTTTAGGAAGCAGACACAATTAGGATAGAATAGCATACTGAATGAACATTTCCACTGCTAGCGCAACCCTTCTGCAATGTCCTGCCACATGGCAGTGAGAGGGTTAAGGCAATTTACAAGGAGTAGTGTGCAATGACATTGGCTTTAAATTTCTTTGTGCACACACACTGTGCAATTTGCGTATACAGGCAGAATTTCAAGCAGAGTAACATTGTTCTTTGAATCTGTACCTGAGGAATAAATTACAGATTAGTAGAGACTGGAGTGGCTTAAAGCTACCATCCCCTAGATACAATAAGAACGTTATTAGTTGAGAGCCGCCGTGTCAGGATATGACAAGACCCGGCCATTTCCACTAAAATGATGTCACCAATGACTCCCTTCTGCATTACAAGCTAAGCAAAGAGTTTGCAAGTCCTTATGTTGGGTAGTAAAAGATGTGGCACAGCAAATCCCTTTTACCCACTGGGCAGTGCAGACATGAATTTTTGGGTATGCTCATGCGTGTCCAGCATACAGTGCAATCATATATGTGAATCTCTCCAACATGATCAGGCAGCATACACTGTGCTAGCAGATTAGATCAGTGATGGCCAACCTTGGAGCGGCAGTTATTTGGAACGACACATCAGCCCGTTCCAAAACATTTGCAGTGCCAAGATTAGCCATCACTGGATTACTTGTTCAAAGCATGAGTGAAGCAATACATTATGCTCGTCATGACTTACTCCAAACACTGCCAAATTAGATCTCTGTGCAAGACACACAAGTCACAAGAGCAATTCTTCATAAAGTGGGTCTATTCACTAAAATGTAATCGCGTTGATCTTGGAAAAACTAGGCATTCGTAGCAGTTTGAAATATAGGCAAGTTAGGTAATATTTTTATATCTCTTTTAAAGGACAACTAAACTTTTTTGCATTCATTATCCCTAGTATGAGAATGAACTGGCAAGTACTTTCGATAGTACATGCCAGTTTATCCTATGACCAACAACTGCAATGCTTCCATGGGAAGCAGGCAGCCCAGTCAGGTCGACGACTGTCTCTACTAATACAAGAGAGCCCCCCATTCTCAAAGTGGGTCAACATAGAGGACCTTAACTAGGTTTATCCCCTTTGAAAACAGTCGCACTAGCAGAGAGAGACCCTTCTTCATTCAGACGAGCTGAGCAAGCCCCTGCTCTGATTGGCTATGTGCTGACCGAGCCCACCGGCTCTTCCTAAGCCAAGGCAGAGCCAAAAGCAAACCTGTGTGTTCCTAAAAAGAAAGTTTAATTGTACTTTTAATGCCTGATTTTTTGGGGTTGCCTGGTCTGTTCACTATTGACCTTTTTAGAGAATAGACACCAGTGATGTCACATGCACTTTTATGTATTGCACAAATGTATGCCATGTCTACATGGAAAGCAAAAAGAGAAGAGCCTTTAAGCAGAAGTCTGGCTTTTAGCTCACAATATACACACTAAACGTGACTGCATACAATGTAAAGACTGATCTTTTCTTCATCACTTGTGACCAGTGAATATTGCGAGCAATATCTTGGTTATAATGCTGCCGCACTGCTGTAGCACAAAAAATTCAAATCTGTCAAAAGCTTTTGGAGGCCAAAACATATACTTCACAGTTAAGGGGCTAAATATGTAATGTGTTAAGTTCCAGCAAAAGAAATATAGCTAGATCCCAATTATCCCACAGCTTATTTTCTATTGTCTTGGAATTGACATTATGACCCTCTATAAAAAAAAAAAGCAACGAACTACAGCTTTGCACTAATTTCTATAAAGACCTGTGTATTACCCACCCACTTAAAGAAGAAGAAAAAAAACTATATTAACGGTGTAACGGGGCCTCTGCTAATAATCCCTTTAAGGTCACTTAAATCATTGACACAAAGCAGACAAACTCAAGAGGCAATGTTAGTTGTTTCAGTAATTGTAAAAAAAAACAAAAAACCTCTTTCACATCCCAGGAAAACAAAAATTCACTCTGCAAGAATAACATAACTACTTGAAACAGATCCAACCACAGCGTTTTCCAAAGAGCCCGCAATCCACATGGTGTCTGCTATGACAATAGCAAATCTGAGGTAGTCAACCTTGAAGAAGGCTCCACATAAAAGATATTAATAACCAGTGAATGCTGCTTTTCAGTTCTCCTCAGATGGAAGCGTAACATTTACAACATACTGGGAATTCTTGTTCAATATGCAGCACCTCACTGGTGCCTGTTCCCATTCGAAAGGGCGAGAAAAAGGTGGGAAGGAGGGAGAAAGATTTTTTGTTTGTTTTAATTCTTGTAAGTCTTGAGAATCCAACAATTTGGATCAGAGTGCACCCTGGAGATTATCCAAATGGTTCAAATGATCTTATGCCAATAAGCTGTAGTTTGTTTACTTTAGTGGGTGGGTTATCAAAGCTCACTCGTTAAGTGTGTTTTTGTGTCTTTACTGTTCCCCTAGGACTGCATACTGGTTGTCTAGCTGAAGTCGTACGGCCGGATTTTTTGCAGCCTCTTCTCTTCCACGATTTTTATGCTTTACTATTTCAAATGTTTTCTCCATTTCCTTGTCCCTAATGAGGGAAAACATAGATCAGTTCAAAAAAGGTAAATAAGTTATATAGAAGTTAAGATCTTTGCTACATATCTTGCAAAGTATTTATTTGAAAGAAAGAACAATCTTCTTGATATCATCTACAAGCCACTAGTCATCTACTTACAACACTCAAGTCGCTAATCTCCAAGGCAGTTAGACACTGTCCCATTTTAAAACACTTGTATGATACATACTTTTCGCTTGCCTTGTCTCCAAAAAAAATAAAATAAAAATAGATCATTTAGGATAAAATTTGTGTAATGGATTACAGATGCAGTCCTGCAGAATGTCTACTGGCATTCTGGATTTATGTATATATACCCTGACTACCGTATATACTCGAGTATAAGCCGACCTGAATATAAGCCGAGGCACCTAATTTTACCACAAAGAACTGGGAAAAAATATTGACTCTAGTATAAGCCTAGGGTGGGAAATGAGGCAGCTACTGGTAAATATTGTCCCCAATATGCCATTTAATATTCCAGGATTTTGCTCTCAATATGCCATTTAATATTCCAGAATATTGCCCCCAATATGCCATTTAATATTCCAGGATTTTGCTCTCAATATGCCATTTAATATTCCAGGATATTGCCCCCAATAAAAAAAGTTTCAACACACTTTGTTGACCGTGCGGCTGGAGGGGAGCGCACAACGCTTCCCTCACAGCCACGGACCTTTAGAGCACCGGGAGACGGAGCAGGAACGAGGTAAGTTTTAGATTTATTTATTTTATTTTTTTCAGACGCTGACTCGAGTATAAGCCGAGGGGGGCATTTTTCAGCACAAAAAAAATGTGCTGAAAAACTCTGCTTATACTCTAGTATATACGGTAACTATTTCACTTCTACAGCCTGCCCTACAACCAAAAGCAGGTTAAAAAAAAAAATCTAGCTACTTAAACCTACACAATGTGTACTTACCTGCGAGATTCTATATGCTTAGCAGTGGACTGTAGTGATGGGAACTGTGTATCACTAAAGATTTCCGGTGGACCCTGTGGCTTTCGAGTTGTAGCAGAGGCTCTGGCAGCAGGAGGTCTGTATACACCAGTGGACTGTACAGGCTCTGGGGCTTCTGCAACTAAAAGGTCAGAAATAGAAATCCATTAAAATGATCAATCTACAACATTTAAACTTGTGAGAAAAACAAAGTTGGTGAATTTAATTTAACCCCTTCGTGCCTGTTTGGAATTTTTTGGACCATTCGTGACAATAGCTGTTTTAACTTATCTGTGGTGTTTGTGTCTACCTGAAATATTCCTCTTTAATTTATTGTACCCACCTTTTTATATACTTTTTTTTTGTTTCCTAGCCATTTCCTCCTACAGTGTGCTTTTGACCCCAACCCTAACCCATCTGTAACCCTAAATACAACTAGAGTTAATGTAGATCTAGGGTTAGGTGTATCTTTCTTTTCAATGTAATGTTGCTGGCTGCCTCTAGGGGTAGTCAAGCAACAGAGCAATGGCAGTGAATTCTTTAACTTCCGTTGCTCTTGCTGGCTACAGCGCAAGAGAAGCATAACGTCATCCAATATGATGCCCCCCAATCACTTTGTGGAGTGATCATGGTGCCCTTGCAGATGCAACACCGGCTAAGTATAGGCAGGCAACGTTGATGGCTGTGTATGAGTCTACCATGTACATCTTCTGTTACCAATTGACAGGTTAACAGTGGCATGATTAAAAAAAAAATTAAACATTTTCCAACTACTGATAAAACATCCTGTGCTTAGATAAAATATTTGCCCACAATTTAGCACAGATGGCAAAAACAAAAAAAAAAAACCATGAAGATCTTACCAATATTTACAGGAGCTTGGGCAGGAGCCGCCTTATTCCATGGACCCGATGTCTTTTCAGAGCCATAACCTCCAGTTTCTTCCCAGTCAGCACCTTGCTCTTCCTTTTTCTCATTCTCGTCATCTTCCTTTTCGTTACTATAAACCCAAAACATGAACACAAGTTATTTAATGGTTAGGTATTCTGTTACATTGCACATGAGACACTCTGGTTGTGTAATAAGTCAGACAAACCCCTATTGATGGCATTGCTGCATATTTTAGAAGTACAGTTTTGCTGCTTAATGTTAAATATCTTGTCTATGCAGTTGCATAAGTGGTGTAGAAACACTAAAGTAAGGAGAAAGCTTGTAACAGGCCTAAAGGATTACCCACCATTAGAGGAGAGACGAGAAGTATCCTGTTAACTTGTTTCAGAAGGAAACTCCTTTCTTTTTGTTTATGTTTGAATTGGTTACATTAACCCCTTCATGACCTGACTGTTTTTGGAATGTTGTGCATTAGTGAGGCTATTTTAACACTTCTGAGGCGTTGTTTGCGTTTAGCTTTAATTTTCTTTTTTGTCAGTTTCCGTACCCACACAAATTATATAATCTTTTTTTCAGGGTCAAGAAGGCCTTTCTTTTGATGCCATTTTTTTGTTCATATCATTTATTGTATTATGAAAAAAAAAATAGTAAATATGGTTAAAATGTAAAAAAAACACTTTTCCTGACTTCATTGTAAAATCTTTTACTAAGCTCCAAAAGCTAATGAAAGAAACTGATAAAAAAAATCTAATATTCATCCTGAGTTTAGAAATACCCAATGGTTATATTTTTTGTTGCATGTTATAGGTTAACTTTAAGGTTAGCATATAGCCGTTTCAAAACCATTTTTTGGTTTAAATTAGCGTTCGTGACATTGTAACACCAAGATCTGTCACGAAACCTGAATAACCTTCCACATGTACACTGTGTATCACTAGTGGGGAGGACTAGGTGGCTGTGCACACCAACACAAAAATACATCTTTCTGGAAGAGAGGAGATTGACCTGATCAATCAGGATCATGCCTCACCGCCTTGCAGTGTAATAGTTACATTTCCTTCCCATTCAATGCAAGTCATTGGAATTCTGACTTAAAGACCGTATTTTGTGTCCCCAGCCCCATAGTGAGATACTAGTGCTGTAATGTCACTGGGGGGTAGAAACCAAAAACACTTTCACAAAATGGAAAGACCCAGTTACACTTATTTAGTAAAATATTTTATTAAATAAACTCATAACAAACAATCAAAATATCTGAAATCAACAATGCAAAATAAAACCTTTTCCTTTTTTGGTAGGAGTGTCCCTTTAAAGCGTGGTATGTTTTATTTGGCCATTGTAAAACAGATTTACAAATAAAATAAGCAGCCATGTCCCTCGAATTAAGAGATATGGAAGAAAAGTAAACTGCAAAGTTCATTAAGTTATAAACAGTAACTGTACAGAGTCCTTTATTCTGCTTTGGAAGATTTTAGTGTCTCAGTGCAGCCTATGGCGCCATCAATCAGGCCTGTAAAACTGTCTGGACACTTTATGCTCTGCATTGATACCCCATCAATGCCTGTATGAAGCAATAATCATTTGGATTGAACAACATTTTATTTCATAAGAAAATGCATCACCCTATAATTTATAAAGCAGGTATTCAAGTTTAACCATCTGTCAACGGATTAAACCGAGCTGAAAAAGTTATTTATTGAACTTCATACCATTCATAATGTGCAGCAGTATCACATTTGTGGACTGGTATAAGTAATCACTAATTGAGAGAAATAAGCCACAGCCGTGAAACTTCAGGTGGCAGATGTACATCCGTTTATAAACATGTACAGTAATAGCTTCATTCAGAAACTAGTAACTGCTTCCTGATTTTCTATAAATCACAACAGTGAACAGAACAGTTGTGTGATGTGGCTTGTGCACATATACAGTATACATCTCTACAGGACACTACTGCTCGAGTTACTGATCCCAATGGATCAATACCAAGGAGAAAGATCTGTTCAACCTGTATATGTTTTATATGGAACTGCAATGATATGCTCCTAAAGAAACAAAAATCGGTTGGCAAATTCCCAAAAATTAATCCTCCGTGCCAATACTATGTAATAACAAATAAGCCCAAGAAGACCTTAATGGACACTACCATTAACTTTTAAGGAGCGCTGCACAACACAAGCAAAATAAGTAAACATACTAAATAACAGACAAATTAAGAAAAATAAAGCAATTTATACTGCAAGATGGAAGTACCTCATTTGCAAGGACTGGATCCTGAGACCAGTATAATCCACTTCTTTCTGCTCAAACTCTTTCCATTCATCTTCCACCTAAAAAAAAAAAAAAAAATACAAAAAAAATGTAGTGACTGTGGAAGTAAAGAATTAAAAGGGTCAACATTTTTTGCAATGCCACATGGATCAAAATACCTTGAGGACAGATTGTGAATAAGCAAGAGATTAGATGGTCATATTCAAAGATTCCATTTTTTTAGCGCCACCCTCTTATCAGTCTCTTTTATGGTGTCCATACCGGGCAGAATCAACTTTATTTCCACACATTTGGAAGGGGAAACCATTTGCTTCAAAATTAAAATATTTATTAAATGTACTAATCAAACAAGAAGCAATGTAGTTCAGTTTAAGTTGAGGACTCACATCTGACACCAACTTTAACTCATGAAAATAGTTACGATTCATCTACTTGACATTTGTGAAGAGCTGAATCTATGCTGTGTACATAGACAGTCATGCGTGCCAAGATAAAGCCCAAAAAGGCTTCATGGGAGCATAAGAATATTCTTCATAATCTTGGATCTTTCTTTGGACAAAAATTAAGTGGGGCGCAGATAACATAGCAGAAAATATCTAGATTGTAGACTCATATCAATATGTGCGTAACCCAGGGCTGGACATATACCGGTCGCCAGGGCAACTAGAATCTTGCTCCTGGAAGACTTGACACAGTGAACTACACTGTCTCAGTGTGGAGAAGCAGCACAGAGCAGCTGGCAGATTAGCTCCTCCCCCCAGCTTCCTGTTCTTGCTGCTCACCGGGCAGCAGTTGTAGTAGTGAGTTGATGCTTGTGAGGAGTGATGGAAACTCCTTCTACTGCTGCCTGGAAATGGAGGCAAAACTTCCAGCTGCCCTGTCTAGCAGCAACTGAAGTGATGCAGGGTCTGTCTCCAAATTCACAGTGCAAGTCTCTAGTACGTAAATAGTGCGTGTATCAGCATATTAGTGTGTATGCGTGTATCAGCATATTAGTGTGTATGCGTGTATCAGCATATTAGTGTGTATGCGTGTATCAGCATATTAGTGTGTCTCAATGTGTGTGACCTGTTTTAGTCTGTGTTAGCATTTAAGTGTATATTAATGTGTTTGTGTGCATGTATGCAAGAGTGAAATCATGTGTTAGTGTGTGTTTATTGTTTAGCAAGGGTGTTTTGTGCATTTGTGTGTCAGCATGACAGTCAGTGTGTGCGCATTAGAATGTGTGAATGGTTTGTATGGTATTTATTTATATATGTTTATGGACTGGAATCCAAGCATTTTTCTTTGTGACAGCGTTTGGTACTGGCTCCTAAAGTTTTCAGCTGGCTCCTTGATTTAAGGACAAGTCTGGGGGACGGAGGGGGGGGGGGGAAGAGGCAGCACGGGCAAGTCTGGGGGACGGAGGGGGGGGGGGGGGGGAAGAGGCAGCACGGGCAAGTCTGGGGGACGGAGGGGGGGGGAAAGAGGCAGCACGGGCAAGTCTGGGGGACGGAGGGGGGGGAAAGAGGCAGCACGGGCAAGTCTGGGGGACGGAGGGGGGGGGAAAGAGGCAGCACGGGCAAGTCTGGGGGACGGAGGGGGGGGGAAAGAGGCAGCACGGGCAAGTCTGGGGGACGGAGGGGGGGGAAAGAGGCAGCACGGGCAAGTCTGGGGGACGGAGGGGGGGGAAAGAGGCAGCACGGGCAAGTCTGGGGGACGGAGGGGGGGGGAAAGAGGCAGCACGGGCAAGTCTGGGGGACGGAGGGGGGGGAAAGAGGCAGCACGGGCAAGTCTGGGGGACGGAGGGGGGGAAAGAGGCAGCACGGGCAAGTCTGGGGGACGGAGGGGGGGAAAGAGGCAGCACGGGCAAGTCTGGGGGACGGAGGGGGGGAAAGAGGCAGCACGGGCAAGTCTGGGGGACGGAGGGAGGAAAGAGGCAGCACGGGCAAGTCTGGGGGACGGGGGGGGGGGGGAGAGGCAGCACGGGCAAGTCTGAGGGACGGAGGGTGGGGTGACGCAGCATGGGCAAGTCCGAGGGACGGGGGTGAGGCAGCATGGGCAAGCCCGAGGTACCGGGGGGGGGGGGTGATGCAGAATGGGCAAGCCCGAGGGACCGGGGGTGAGGCAGGCCCGAGGGACCGGGGGTGAGGCAGGCCCGAGGGACCGGGGGTGAGGCAGGCCCGAGGGACCGGGGGTGAGGCAGGCCCGAGGGACGGGGGTGAGGCAGGCCCGAGGGACGGGGGTGAGGCAGGCCCGAGGGACGGGGGTGAGGCAGCATGGGCAAGCCTGAGGTACCGGGGGGGGGGGGGGTGAGGCAGAATGGGCAAGCCCGAGGGACCGGGGGTGAGGCAGGCCCGAGGGAGAGGCAGGCCCGAGGGACCGGGGGTGAGGCAGGCCCGAGGGTGAGGCAGCATGGGCAAGCCCGAGGGACCGGAGGGGGGGGTGAGGCAGCACGGGCAAGTCTGGGGGACGGAGGGGGGGGGGGGGGGAAGAGGCAGCACGGGCAAGTCTGAGGGACGGAGGGTGGGGTGACGCAGCATGGGCAAGTCCGAGGGACCGGGGGGGTGGGGTGGGGGCTTGTGACGCAGCATGGGCAAGCCCGAGGGACGGGGGTGAGGCAGCATGGGCAAGCCCGAGGTACCGGGGGGGGGGGGTGAGGCAGAATGGGCAAGCCCGAGGGACCGGGGGTGAGGCAGGCCCGAGGGACCGGGGGTGAGGCAGGCCCGGGGGTGAGGCAGGCCCGAGGGACCGGGGGTGAGGCAGGCCCGGGGTGTGAGGCAGGCCCGAGGGACCGGGGGTGAGGCAGGCCCGAGGGTGAGGCAGGCCCGAGGGACCGGGGGTGAGGCAGGCCCGAGGGACCGGGGGTGAGGCAGGCCCGAGGGACCGGAGGGGGGGGTGAGGCAGCACGGGCAAGCCCCGGGGACCGAGGCAGCACGGGCGAGCCAGCACGGGCAAGCCCGGGGGAGGCAGCACGGGCAAGCCCGGGGGAGGCAGAGGCAGCACGGGCAAGCCCGGGGGAGGCAGAGGCAGCACGGGCAAGCCCGGGGGAGGCAGAGGCAGCACGAGGGACAGAGGGGGGGGAGGCAGAGGCAGCCCGAGGGACAGAGGGGGGGAGGCAGAGGCAGCCCGAGGGACAGAGGGGGGGAGGCAGAGGCAGCACGGGCAAGCCCGGGGGAGGCAGAGGCAGCACGGGGGAGGCAGAGGCAGCACGGGCAAGCCCGGGGGAGGCAGAGGCAGCACGGGCAAGCCCGGGGGAGGCAGAGGCAGCACGAGGGACAGAGGGGGGGGAGGCAGAGGCAGCCCGAGGGACAGGGGGGGGGGAGGCAGAGGCAGCCCGAGGGACAGAGGGGGGGGAGGCAGAGGCAGCACGGGCAAGCCCGAGGGACAGAGGGGGGGAGGCAGAGGCAGCACGGGCAAGCCCGAGGGACAGAGGGGGGGGAGGCAGAGGCAGCACGGGCAAGCCCGAGGGACAGAGGGGGGGGAGGCAGAGGCAGCACGGGCAAGCCCGAGGGACAGAGGGGGGGAGGCAGAGGCAGCACGGGCAAGCCCGAGGGACAGAGGGGGGGAGGCAGAGGCAGCACGGGCAAGCCCGAGGGACAGAGGGGGGGGAGGCAGAGGCAGCACGGGCAAGCCCGGGGGGGGGAGGCAGAGGCAGCACGGGCAAGCCCGGGGGGGGGGGGGCAGAGGCAGCACGGGCAAGCCCGGGGGGGGGAGGCAGAGGCAGCACGGGCAAGCCCGGGGGGGGGGGAGGCAGAGGCAGCACGGGCAAGCCCGGGGGGGGGAGGCAGAGGCAGCACGGGCAAGCCCGAGGGGGGGAGGCAGAGGCAGCACGGGCAAGCCCGAGGGACGGAGGGGGGGGAGGCAGAGGCAGCACGGGCAAGCCCGGGGGGGGGGGGGAGGCAGAGGCAGCACGGGCAAGCCTGGGGGGGGGGAGGCAGAGGCAGCACGGGCAAGCCTGGGGGGGGGGGGGAGGCAGAGGCAGCACGGGAAAGCCTGGGGGGGGGGGGGAGGCAGAGGCAGCACGGGAAAGCCTGGGGGGGGAGGCAGAGGCAGCACGGGCAAGCCTGGGGGGGGGGAGGCAGAGGCAGCACGGGCAAGCCTGGGGGGGGGGGGGAGGCAGAGGCAGCACGGGCAAGCCTGGGGGGAGGAAGAGGCAGCACGGGCAAGCCTGGGGGGAGGAAGAGGCAGCACGGGCAAGCCTGGGGGGAGGAAGAGGCAGCACGGGCAAGCCTGGGGGGAGGAAGAGGCAGCACGGGCAAGTCGGGGGGGAGGAAGAGGCAGCACGGGCAAGTCGGGGGGGAGGAAGAGGCAGCACGGGCAAGTCGGGGGGGGAGGAAGAGGCAGCATGGGCAAGTCGGGGGGGGAGGAAGAGGCAGCATGGGCAAGTCGGGGGGGGAGGAAGAGGCAGCATGGGCAAGTCGGGGGGGGAGGAAGAGGCAGCATGGGCAAGTCGGGGGGGGGAGGAAGAGGCAGCATGGGCAAGTCGGGGGGGGAGGAAGAGGCAGCATGGGCAAGTCGGGGGGGGAGGAAGAGGCAGCATGGGCAAGTCGGGGGGGGAGGAAGAGGCAGCATGGGCAAGTCGGGGGGGAGGAAGAGGCAGCATGGGCAAGTCGGGGGGGGAGGAAGAGGCAGCATGGGCAAGTGGAGGGGGGGAGGAAGAGGCAGCATGGGCAAGTCGGGGGGGGGAGGAAGAGGCAGCATGGGCAAGTCGGGGGGGGGAGGAAGAGGCAGCATGGGCAAGTCGGGGGGGAGGAAGAGGCAGCATGGGCAAGTCGGGGGGGAGGAAGAGGCAGCATGGGCAAGTCGGGGGGGAGGAAGAGGCAGCATGGGCAAGTCGGGGGGGAGGAAGAGGCAGCATGGGCAAGTCGGGGGGGGAGGAAGAGGCAGCATGGGCAAGTCGGGGGGGGGAGGAAGAGGCAGCATGGGCAAGTCGGGGGGGGGAGGAAGAGGCAGCATGGGCAAGTCAGGGGGAGGAAGAGGCAGCATGGGCAAGTCGGGGGGAGGAAGAGGCAGCACGGGCAAGCCTGGGGGGAGGAAGAGGCAGCACGGGCAAGCCTGGGGGGAGGAAGAGGCAGCACGGGCAAGCCTGGGGGGAGGAAGAGGCAGCACGGGCAAGCCTGGGGGGAGGAAGAGGCAGCACGGGCAAGCCTGGGGGGAGGAAGAGGCAGCACGGGCAAGTCGGGGGGGAGGAAGAGGCAGCACGGGCAAGTCGGGGGGGGAGGAAGAGGCAGCACGGGCAAGTCGGGGGGGGAGGAAGAGGCAGCATGGGCAAGTCGGGGGGGGAGGAAGAGGCAGCATGGGCAAGTCGGGGGGGGAGGAAGAGGCAGCATGGGCAAGTCGGGGGGGGGAGGAAGAGGCAGCATGGGCAAGTCGGGGGGGGAGGAAGAGGCAGCATGGGCAAGTCGGGGGGGGAGGAAGAGGCAGCATGGGCAAGTCGGGGGGGGGAGGAAGAGGCAGCATGGGCAAGTCGGGGGGGAGGAAGAGGCAGCATGGGCAAGTCGGGGGGGAGGAAGAGGCAGCATGGGCAAGTCGGGGGGGGAGGAAGAGGCAGCATGGGCAAGTGGAGGGGGGGAGGAAGAGGCAGCATGGGCAAGTCGGGGGGGGGAGGAAGAGGCAGCATGGGCAAGTCGGGGGGGGGAGGAAGAGGCAGCATGGGCAAGTCGGGGGGGAGGAAGAGGCAGCATGGGCAAGTCGGGGGGGAGGAAGAGGCAGCATGGGCAAGTCGGGGGGGAGGAAGAGGCAGCATGGGCAAGTCGGGGGGGAGGAAGAGGCAGCATGGGCAAGTCGGGGGGGGAGGAAGAGGCAGCATGGGCAAGTCGGGGGGGGGAGGAAGAGGCAGCATGGGCAAGTCGGGGGGGGGAGGAAGAGGCAGCATGGGCAAGTCAGGGGGAGGAAGAGGCAGCATGGGCAAGTCGGGGGGAGGGGGGGAGGAAGAGGCAGCATGGGCAAGTCTGGGGGAGGTGCCCCCTGCAGATCCCATGCAAAACCGAGGGACTCACTCTGCACTAGCAGCAAGAGCCAGTCACCTGCTTGCTTCCTATAGAAGCATGGCAACTGCCAGTCAGATAAGCTGGAGTGTACCATCTGAAGAACATGCCAGTTTATCCTCACACTAGGGACAACTTACTTTTCACTATAGAAGCACAAGTGAAAGGTTAAGTTTAGTGTACCTAAACTGCATAAATAATGTTGGGAGTTAGTTTGACTGACACACGATTCCACAATAAGGTTAAGATGACCAAAAGAGCTGGCATGTGCACAGAAGACAGAACAGGTTTAGATTGAATGAGGCAGGTTTCTCACTATGGCAGAACATTTGCTGCTGTCAGATTAGCACTTATTAAAGCCAAATTTACATTATTGCAAAGCACATAACTGACTCATTTCAAGACTTGTTCTACCACTGTCGGGAAATAGTTTGGGTTGGATTCATGCTGTGAATCCACACTAAAAACCCACCACACACTTGAGATGGGATTGACTACTCCAAAATCAACGATCACTACTCATACTAGATCACTCCTTTCTTAAACTAAAAAAATCCCATGGTTTACAACTTGAGTGTCTCACTACTTTATCAACTAAAAGGAATTCTAGGTTGTGTTTTATTTCTCGGCTATGGTTAGGAGTTTATAACACAAGCTTTTAACTTTCTTTTAACAAATCACATTAAACTGATGTGCAAATTAAGTCCTCCACAACACATAACACATAAAATGGGAAGCTTGTCTTCATATTGCACCCAATAAAATTACACCTATGTTACCACTACAATGACTTAAACACAGATTTAGAGTTTAACCCTACAATTGGGCTTTTAAATGATAGTTATTTTATTTTATAATCACTACAAAATATAGGGACATTACCATACCAGTGTAGACCAAACACTGGCAAGCCAACAGATGGCGACCAGGCCCCTAATGAATCTCTTTAAGGGAAGTAGTGGCAAATCAATGATAGTTAACCATCTTAGGCACCACGGGTGTTCATATCTCCCTTGATACTAGTTAATTATATTTATATACCTCAAAATAAAACACGGCTTTTAAATTAGACTCAGCTAGTCACAACCTGGAAGAAAGACATGAAGGCCACAGTTTGAGTGAGTGCTGCCCTCCTTCCGGAGTACAGCTCTCTCTGGGCGTCTTGTTCTACACGTGTGACACACGAGCACCACGTTTACTTTAATGTCATGTAGTTCTTTATATATCATTGGTAACTAATCGTTAGTCACTTGAGCAGTTTTAGACTAAAATGCGAATGATGCTTAGCTAGACTGGAAACGCATCTCATGAGCCAAAGTTAAAAATGGCTGCTCTATATGGGGCTGTTGTATAAGTCGGGATCTCTCACCTTTTCCTGTTGTGTGTCCTGCCCGTCATTCTTCCCAGACTTCTCCTTCTTAACGATCTTACCAAGTCCGGTTGCTGTCGACGAGGTGGCGGAGGAAGACTGACTTCCATCTGGAGGCCTGGTTGCTCCCTTGCTGGCCGCCGCACTGCCAGCTCCACCTTTCTCTTTTTTCTTCTTCTTGTCTCTCTTAGCGAAGAAATCGTCCAAGCTTCTCTCTTCAGGCTCGGCCATATTGGAAGAAAAAGTACGGTACGCTGATGGAAAAATGCGTGTGTACGACGACTTGAGCTCCGTGCAACACGCACCGGTCACGCTAATTGACTGAGGCAATACGACCGGAAGCGCTTGCCCACACCCGGGGATAGACCATCAACGCCGCACCCGAGGTGGGTTGGACCGCAGCAGAGCGCAACCATTTGTCAGTGAGCTCCGCTGTCACACATAGTCTGCCTGGAATCCCCTTTTCATTCAGCAAAGTTGGTACATTCCACCTTCGTCTCTCTTTTACATTTTCTTTGCCTCTGGCGAAAACGTGTCTCGCCGCTTGCGTTTTTTTTTTTTAAACAACTTTATTAGTATCAGGATAACTAAGACGTATTGTGATGTCTGTAAAGACCGGTTCTGTAACAAAACTTCTAAAAGTAGAATAATCACCTCAGAAATCAAAGGAATATTTTGATGACTAATTTCAAATTATTCTGTCTATACAGCCCCCAATTTAGTAAGGCAACAAGATATTTAACATTAAATTGGGGTCATGTTTGTAGGCTGACAAAAAAAAAAACATTTTACCATATGACACAGAATTCCTGTGGAACAATGTTGGATCAGTTTGAATAAAGTAATGTGAACTATTTAGTGACCGCTTTTGTATTATCATTAGCATGCTATATTTCATAAGTTATCTATACAAAAAGTACATGAGAGTTTTAAAGGGGCAGTATTGCTAAACTGTAAATAACAGACACACACAATCAATTCAGGTGGAGAAAGGCAGTGGTACTTTATTGCGATTTTAAAAGTGTAAATATTAAACAGCAATTAATCAACCATAACGTAAACCACCTATAACTAGACCTGTATAAATACATATATATATATATATATATATATATATACACACACACACACACACACACACACACCGATCAGCCATAACATTATGACCACCTGCCTAATAATGTATGGTCCCTTTTTGATGCCAAAACAGCCCTGACCTGTTGTCACGATTCAACCATGTGCAGGCTCATCCTGGCTGTATCCAGTGTTTACAGTATCCTTTTAGCTTTCTTTTTTTGTTTATTTCTTATGCTCATTCCTGCCTGCTTATATTTCTGCCCTGTCCAGCCACCGAGGGGCACCTTCCCAGGCTGGAATTATAAGACAGGGCTGGATCCGGAATGTAGGAGATGGAAGTCAGCGCCAACTTGTAGAGAAAAAGGAGAAAGTAGAAAATGTTGGGAAGAGACTAATGAAATGAGTGAGCTGCTGCTGACCACAGTGAAAGTGGTTTCCAAGGTTCAGAAGAGAAATGGCAAGTACATAAGGAAGCTATTGTGGGAGCAAGCTCTCAAGAGAAGATAGAATGTAAGACAATATGTAACAATATGAATGTGACAATATGGAAAATTTTAAAAATGTTTAATCAGTATAAGACAACAATAAACAATGCATACAATTTATAAATATATATATTAACCCCTTAGTGACATTACTTTTTTGGCTTGTCCGACGCTTGGGGACATGGGCTGTTTTAACATTTCTGAGGTGTTTGTGTTTTGCTGTAATTTATTTCTGTCTCATTTAGTGTACCCGCACAAACTATATATCGTTTTTATCGTTATAAGAAGGGCTTTCTTTTGATACCATTATTTTGATAATAGCATATAATTTGATGTAAAAAAAATAATAAAATATGGCAAAAAAATTAATTTTTTTTTTTATGACTTCTATTTGAAAAATTGTATACTCATGTACAAGAGACAACAAAAAAACACTGCTAAATAGTTCCTAATATATGTCCTGAGTTCAGAAATAGCCCATGTTTTATGTTTTTGTGCTTTTTTATTCATGTTACAGGGACAGAACTATAAGTAGTGCAAAGCTATTTTAAAATCCTTTTTTTCAAAATTAGCGATAGTGACATTGTAACACTGATTTCTGTACTAAATCCATGAATGACCCCCAACATGTACATATTTTTGAAAACTAGACCACTCAGGGCATTTAACTTGGGGTATTTTGACACATTTCATGTAGCCATTTTACCACCAATCTTTGCCAAAGTTTGCAGCAAAAAATCTTTTTTTTTAATTTTTCACATAGATTGCAATTTAGGTAAACATTACCTTAAAATGTGAAGGGGTATTTCCAAATAACACCTCAATATGTGTTCAGCAAAATATCCTGAGTACAGTGATACCACCCATGCATAGGTTTGTTGGTTTGTTTTGGGGCTAAAAGGCCACATTTAGGGGGTGCGCATTTTGGTTTTCCAACTTGCAATTCTGACATGCAGAAAACTTGTGCCCATGTCCCATTTGGGACATTTTTGAAGCCAGAAAGTGTATTCTACCCCACAAAGCCATATATGTTTTAAAACTAGACACCCTAGGGTATTTCAAATGGTAGTATTTTAACACTTTCCATGCACTAATTATACTACCAGCCTATGTCAATGTTTTGGGTAGTAATTTTTTTTCACATACATTGTACTTTGGGCATGAATTCACAGATCCTGTTATATGTCAGTGCCAAACAACACCTCAATATGTGTTCAGCAACATCTCCTGAGTACAGGGATACCCCCCATGCATAGGTTTGTTGGTTTGTTTTGGGGCTAAAAGGCCACATTAGGGGGTGCGCAATTCCAACCTGGAATTTTGACATGTAGTCAGCCTGCGCCCATGTTCCATTTGGAACATTTTTGAAGCCATCCAATGAATTGTACCCCATCAAACCATATATTTTTGGAAAATAGACATCCTAAGGTATTTCAAATGGTGGTATTTTTATACTGTATAGGTACTAATTCTACCACCAGCCTTTGTAAAAGTTTGTGGTAGTACTTTTGTGGGGGGGTTTTTTCCACATACATTGTACTTCAGGCATGAATTCACAGATTCTGGTATATGTCACTGCCAAACAACAACCCAATATGTGTTCAGCAACATCTCTCGAGTACAGGGATAGCACCCATGCATAGGTTTGTTGGTTTGTTTTTTGGCTAGAAGGCAACATTTGTGAGATGCGCATCTCAAAATTCCAACTTGGAATTTTGACATGTAGTCAACCTGCGTCCGTGTCCTATATGGGATATATCTTTGAAGCCAGCCAATGTAATTTACCCCCACCAAACCATATATATTTTTAACGGTAGACCCCCATCACTCCTTGTGGCAAGGGCTCAGCAGCCACCGATACATCACTAGATGATGTATCAGAAAGCTGGCCAGGGTCAAAATCGAACCCTGAGTCCGCGGCCTCAGAATCAGTGCGTAAGCAGTGATCTCAAGCAAAGAAGGGGTTAATAGCTCTTAGAAGAGCCTATCTAGGACTGTAATACATTACAGTACAAAGTAATTAATCCATAAAACAGTGCAAGATTACTGCTTATACAGTGATGAATGGCAGGGAAGGGGTTAATACACAGTGAAAGACTTTCATAAAACCTGACAATTTTATAAAATGTTATTTTATATCACTAATACTGATCTGTCTCTTTCCGTCACAAAAATATAAGTGAGGAGAGGGAGGCAGATCAATTTTTGTGAATATTGATCCGACCAATTTTGATCTGACCAGGGCGAATGGTGAGCTTAATTGAGAAATCACCAAACCGCCTTTGCCACTAATTCGCTGTTACTGATCGCTATGCGTTCAGGCAGCTTAAAAAAAAAAAAATCAAATATTTTTACTTTACATGTAATCCCCTATGTGTAAAAATAATATTTAAAAAAATATGCAGACAGATAAAAATTGCTTTGGCGTCAATATTATTGCGTAAGCAGTGATGGACGGCAAAGAAGGGGTTAATAACTCTTAGAAGAGCCTTTGTAGTACTGTAATAAATGACAGTACAAAAAATATTAACCCCTAAAAAATGCACAAACAGCAAAAATAAATGCGCTGATGTGCACGATCACTGCTTACGCAAGATCAGTGGCAGGGAAGGGGTTAAACACAGGGAATTGCTTTAATAAAAATTTTTTTATTGTTTTATTATTCGTGTGTTGTGTATTTATTGTTTTTTTTTTTCTTTTACTTACTTTTATAACTTTGATCTGTCTCTCTCCCTCACTAAAAAAAATGTGAGGAGAGGGAGGCAGATCATAACTGGTCAGATCAATATAGAGTTAATATTGATCTGACCAGTCAGTGGGGATGCTCATCAGAGTATACCCACTGCTTGTCAGTGTGTCTGGCAGTCACTGATTGCCTCTGTGAAGAGGCAATCGTGTGACAGCCAGAGAGCACAGGAAGCAGGTACTTCCTGCCTCCTGTGCTCTTGCCTTTATAAGTGCAGCGCCATCTTGGTCACACAGTGACCAAGATCGTGCATTTTTTTTTTGTGTTCCTGATTGCCTCGACTTGCGAGGCAATCAGAAACACTTTCTGAGCATAGGAAGCAAAAGATTCGCTTCCTATGCTCATTTTTTAAATGCACGTGTTTTAAAGGCGCTGTGCCTTTAAAACCGGCATTTCGATCACTCTCCGGAGCGATCGAAATGGTGACGGGCATTTTTTTTTAGTATTGTACGATGCTTCCACACGGAAGCATCGTTAAAATGCCGCTTGAGCACTGAAAGCGGAAAAACTCTGCTTTCAATGCTCGTTTTGACACAGGACGGACTAGGTCCGTCCTGTGTCACTAACGCCTCGGCACACAGGACGGACCTAGTCCGTCCTGTGTCGCCAAGGGGTTAACACATGTATACAGTTACATTTCTAAGAATATATAGTGGATCAAAAACCCCTAATGTTTCTCTTTTATAACTAACTAAGTTTGTAAATATATTTTTTATTGTTGTCTCATATTGATTAAACATTTTAAAAATGTTACCATTCCTCTTCTGAACCTTGGTTAGTTCCTGTATTTATGTTTGTATGTTCCTTTACCCTCTTTCCTTGAAGCACCTGAGTATCCCAGCCAGTGGTGTCCCGAGGGGGGTGCAGACCGCACCGGGTGACACTTGTGCTGCCAGAATCCTCCCGCAGCGCATCGCGCTGATGAACTTTCCTTTTTTTTCTGGCAGCCAAATCTAGCGGATGCGGCTGCCGGAAAAAAAGTAAAAAAAACCCCAAACCATTGCGACCGGATATGAACATACGTCATATCTGGTGGCTGTGTTTCCCTGCTCCGTGCATGAGGGAAGACGGAGGAGACGACTGGGGACATGAAACAGCAAGGAAGTGAGTACTGGGTAAGGGGGAGAAGGGTGGCAAATAACGAGCATAACGCTGGCATACTAATGGGAAAATCATACTGGCATATTGAATGACAGAATACTGGCATACTGAGTGGCAAAATACTGGTATACTTAATGGCAACATACTGGCATATTGAATGGAAAAATACCGGTATAGTGAGTGGCTAAATACTGGTATATTGAATGGCAAAATACTGGCATATTGAATGGCAAAATACTGGTATACTGAGTTGCTAAATACTGGTATATTGAATGGCAAAATACTGGCATATTGAATGACAAAATACTGGCATACTGAGTGGCAAAATACTGGCATATTAAATGGCAAAATACTGGCATATTGAGTGGCAAAATACTGGTATATTTAATGGCAACATACTGGCATACTGAATGACAAAATACTGGCATATTGAGTGGCAAAATACTGGTATATTGAATGGCAAAATACTGGCATATTGAAATGAAAAATACTGGTATACTGAGTTGCTAAGTACTGGTATATTGAATGGCAAAATACTGGCATATTGAATGACAAAATATTGGCATACTGAGTGGCAAAATACTGGTATATTGAATGGCAAAATACTGGCATACTGAGTGGCAAAATACTGATATATTGAGTGGCTAAATACTGGTATATTGAATGGCAAAATACTGGTATATTGAGTGGCTAAATACTGGTATATTGAATGGCAAAATACTGGCATATTGAATGACAAAATACTGGCATATTGAGTGGCAAAATACTGGCATATTGGGTGACAAAATAATACTGGCACATTAAATGGCAAAATACTGGCATATATTTAATGGCAAAATACTGGCATACTGAGTGGCTAAATACTGGCATATTGAATGGCAAAATACTGACATATTAAATGGCAAAATACTAGCAAATATTAAATGGTAGAATTGGCATCCTATTGGGCAAGTTGGCTGTGGCTTATTAATGACAAAATAATACTGGAATATTATTGGGCAATTTGTCTGTGGCTTATTAATGACAAAATAATACTGGCATATTATTGGGCAATTTGTCTGTGGCTTATTAATGACAAAACAATACTGGCATATTATTGGGCAAATTGGCCATGACATATTAATGGCAAAATAATACTGGCATATAATTGAGCAAATTGGCTGTGGCATATTAAATGGCAAAATAATACTGGCATATTATTGGGCAAATTGGCTGTGGCATATTAAATGGCAAAATAATACTGGCATATTATTGGGCAAATTGGCTGTGGCTTATTAATGACAAAATAATACTGGCATATTATTGGGCAATTTGTCTGTGGCTTATTAATGACAAAACAATACTGGCATATTATTGGGCAAATTGGCCATGACATATTAATGGCAAAATAATACTGGCATATAATTGAGCAAATTGGCTGTGGCATATTAAATGGCAAAATAATACTGGCATATTATTGGGCAAATTGGCTGTGGCATATTAAATGGCAAAATAATACTGGCATATTATTGGGCAAATTGGCTGTGGGTTATTAATGGCAAAATAACCCTGGCATATTATTGGGCAAATTGTCTATGGTTTATGAATGGCAAATCAACACTGGCATATTATTGGGCAAATTGGTTGGGGCATATTAATGACAAAATAATGTTAACATATTATTGGGCAATTTGTCAGTGGCTTATTAATGACAAAATAATACTGGCATATTATTGGGCAATTTGTCAGTGGCTTATTAATGACAAAATAATACTGGCATATTATTGGGCAATTTGTCAGTGGCTTATTAATGACAAAATAATACTGGCATATTATTGGGCAATTTGGCTGTGGAATATTAATGGCAAAGTAATACTGGCAAATTATTGGGCAAGTTTGCTGTGGCTTATTAATGGCAAAATAATACTGGCATATAATTGAGCAAATTGGCTGTGGCATATTAAATGGCAAAATAATACTGGCATATTATTGGGCAAATTGGCTGTGGCATATTAAATGGCAAAATAATACTGGCATATAATTGAGCAAAGTGGCTGTTGCATATTAAATGGCAAAATAATACTGGCATATTATTAGGCAAATTGACTGTGGCTTATTAATTGCAAAATAATCCTGGCATATTAATGGGAAAACTGGTTTATTTTAATTGGCAAAGTGATGCTGTGGCATGGTCTATGTGGCAAAATAATATGTAATATGGGGAAAGTGACACTGGCTAGTTCTGTGGGGCAAAGTGACACTATGGTATTTTCTGTGGGGCATTGAAAGTGTGGCATGCCAAATTGTGTAGGTGCAATATGAGTGCAGGCCAAGTGCTGTGGGTACAATATAGGTGCATGGCAAGTGCTGTGGGTACTGTATGATTCTGTGTTGTCATTTAGGTGCAATGTGGGTGCAGAGGAAGGGAATAAAAACAAGGAATGCAATTTTTCAATAACAGTTTTATTATATATGAAAATAGTTTAATATAATATTGAAAAATTCAAAATGTATAAATGCAACTAGTTATAGAGAGAGATGTCTGTGTGTATAGATATTTATTGTTTAAGAATTTTACAATTGTCACCTCGTGGGGCTCCTGTGTCGCATAATTAATGGCGGTCCCATGTGTGGCATAATTATGGGGTGCTTGTGTGTGACATAACTATGGGGCTAGGTGAGAAGTCTCAGTCTGTGTCATTTGGAGAAAAGGACCAGGCGTCGCACCCGGAAGAAAATATGGGTTTTTTCTCAGAGGTGTGCAGGGTGAAAGGTATGTGGTTCAAAATGCCCTCTTCAATCTGTATCCACTGTTTGTGAAGTGGCTGGTGGACCCATTCCAAAATTCTCAGACAACGGCAAGCATGGTAATAGAGAGCTGGCGAAGGGAGACCCAGTTCTCCCCTGCCCTTTGCCTTAATAAGTGTGTTGAGCCCCAAGCGTAGCAGTCCCTTTTCAAGGTTAACAGTAAAGGAGGGAAATTGTGTTGGTATAGCTGGTTTGGGTCGTTGGTCAACCAGATACCTAGATATTTAACCACTTCGCGACAATGGACGTGTCAGGCACGTCCTGCCAGGAACTCTATTCCCGACAATGGATGTGCCTGGCACGGCCTGCGGTGAAACAAGCGTTTTTTGCGATCAGTGATCGCGAAAACCGATTTAATGGTAATGGTCTATGGCCTCGATGTCGAGGCAATATACAGCACTGAAATTTCCAATCTGGGGCACCCACGATCGCCCCACAGAGCGATCGAGGGAGCCATATTGACGGAGTAAATTCACTTCCGTCGCTCTGAATATGCTGCTTGACTGCCCCTAGAGGCAGCCAAGCAACATTTCAATGTTAAAAAAAAAAGACTTAATTAGCTTAAAAATAGTATTAGGTTAGATTAGCCCATAGGGTTAAAATTAAATATTTTTAGCATAAGGGAAAGGGTTAAAATTAAATTAAAATATATTAAGGAATAGCATAAGGGTTAGAGTTGGGGTTAAATTTAGTGTTGGGGTTAAATTTAGGGTTCGGGTTGGGGTCAAAAGTTCAATATAGAAAAAAAACAAAAAACACTATTTTTGGTTTTTGACCCATAACTCGCCGAAAAATATGGAAACATGCATATTTCTGAACTTGGGACTACATTTAGAAACTATTTAGACAGGGTCTTTTTTAATGATTGTATTTGTGTAAATTTTATTTTAGGTCAAAGTTAGAAAAAGTGGGTTTTTTTTAAATTTTCATCATATTTTAGGATTTTTTTTTTGTAGTAAATTATAAGGTTTGATGAACATAATGGTATCTAATGAAAGCCCTTCTTATGTCGGTAAAAACAACATATAATTTGTGTGGGTACAGTATGTGAGAGAGAAGAAAATTACAGCTAAACACAAGCACCCCAGAAATGTCAAAACAGCCATTGTCACCAAGGGAAAGTCAAGCTAAAAATGTCTTGTCACTAAGGGGTTAAGTTTCCCCTTACACCATTTGAAGGGGTCTGGCTGCTGAAGTCGGGAGGCTTCCAAGTGGGGGAGCATGATTTTTAAAATTTCAGATTTGGTGTTATTAATCTTTAAATTTGCTAGTGCACCATATTCTCTAAATTCTTTTATTAGGACCAGTAAGGAGACTGTAGGGGAGGTTTCACAGTTGAAGCCCTCGAATTTCTGGGTTGTCGCGGATCGCCACCATAAACGGCTCTAGGGACAGAACAAATAACAGGGGGGAAAGTGGGCATCCCTGCCTAGTAACATTAGAAATCTGGAAAGATTCAGAAAGAGCACCATTCACTCGTATCTGTGCCGGTGGGTTAGTGTACAAAGATGAGATCCAGGTCAACATGTGGGGGCCAAAGCCTACATGCTTCAATACCTCCATTAGGTATACCCAGTCTAAGCGATCCAAAGCCTTTTCGGCATCTGTGGAAAGTAAAACGGTCCCCAGCACTTTTTCTCTGGCATAATGGATTAGGTTTAAGGCCTGGATGGTGCAGTCCCTTGCCTTCCCAGTATAAACCCGGCCTGATCTGCATGGATAAGGAACGGCAGTAATAGTTGTATTCTAGAAGAGAGAATTTTAGAGAAGAGTTTGAGGTCTGCGTTGAGAAGGGATATGGGCCTATAGTTACTACATAGCTCCTGATAATTACCCTCCTTTGGGATCAGAGAAATGGTTTCTGCCAGGGTATGGGGATGTATAGTACCTCATTCTAAGATCGAATTGAGTGACGTGACCAAGTGGGGGCCCAATATCTCTATGGGTGTCTTGTAGTATTATAAAGGGAAGCCATCTGGCCCTGGGCATTTGCCAGTTTTCGAGTTCTTGATTGCGAGGTGTAGTTCTATTAATGAGATGGGGCGGTCAAGATTTTCTACGTCTGCGTGGGAAAGTTTAATAGGGTAGTGTTTTGTAGAAGATAACTGCCTGTCTTGGTATAGGGGTCGGTGCAGGCCAGTGAGCACAAGTAAAGAAGGCAGGCTTGTATCTCACATTGTGCAGGTTACAGGTCGCAGGTGGAGCGGCTCACAAACTAGGGTGGGATAGACAGTACAGGGGTAGGGCTGTTTTGAACCCCCGATGGCCAGTGACCTCATAGCTTCCCTATAACACTCCCCTAGCTGTGATGAGTAGTATCTGGATGAATTTTATGGCATGTAATATGCAGGTACAAACCTGAACATGTGGTTAGAGTAGGGGAACTTGGTGTGAGCAGCATGGTAGAGGATCGTTAACTTCTTGGGTGCACCTGCATTCACCCACCCCTCGAACGTCTAGAGCCCTAGTGGGGGATACTCCCTTTTAGCTCAAGTGTATGAGATACACAAAAAACAAGCAGACACTGCACACAAACAAAAGAGATAAATACGACACTGTATCTCCACCGGGTTGTTTTCTCTTTGCTTTGTAGGTCGGGTAGGCCTACAGCGGGGTCCCAACAGTGTTTGGAGTGAGTCATTTTAGTGAGGAGTGTACGTTGAATAGAGTTCCAGCGTGGTGCGAATTGGATCCCCGCAAGTATGAGTAGTCACTTATAGTCAAGGATGTGTTTGAGGTCGCACTTGGGTTACAGGCCTTGTGGCAGAGCAAGTTCTCCAATTCGCACTGCCTGGAAGGAAGGTACTATATAATATTCCTTGATCTCCATCACCCGGTCTGGTTTGGGCCTAGTTCGGGGGGGCTGGGGTCTCCCATTGAGGCCTCTAGTGGAGGGGATCCATTAGCCCGATGGACCTCTCAGCTCCGGGTTACTCCAGTCGGGGATGGTGATATTTGAAATACCCAGTTCCTCCACAACTGTGGGCAGCTCCTGATGGTATCTCAGCACCAATGTTCGAGACTCCATCTAGATCGTCATGCTGAATGGGTGTCCCCAGTAATACCTGATTTCTCTCTTCTGTAGAAGTAAGGTTAGCTGCCATAGCGCTCGATGGGCTTAGATCCGATAGATCATGATATAATGAGATCCGATGGTGCTAGTGATACCAGGAACCAGCCTCCCTGGCCCTCTGCATGATATCCTCCTTCAAGGCAAAATCCACTATGCGGCACACTATGTCTCTTGAGGGGCTACCAGGAGGACCCCAATCTGCCAGGCATCTCCGGTAGTCTGCCAGGTAGCGTGCTTGTTGTGTGGACGCTTGGGTCAACTGGGTCAGTGATCTCCTGTGGTCTGCAGCCTTTACCTCATGGGCCTTAACTCTCTGCTCCAGGCCTCCGAGATCCAGCGTCATTTTGGTGATTTCATCCTGGACAGCAGGGGCGTTGCTAGGTCTTCAAATGATCTGGGGCTAGAGCCCAGATGAGCTCTGTCACACACACACTCTCTCTCTCACACATACACACTGTCTCTCTCACTCATACACTCTGTCTCTCACTCACACAGTCTGTCTCTCACTCTTACACTCCATGTCTCTCTCTCAAGCACTCCATCTCTCTTTCACACATTCCGTCTGTCTCTCTTTCTCACACACCATCTCTCTCTTTTTCACACACACACTCTCTCTCTCTCTCTCTTTTTCACACACACTCTCTCTCTCTCTCTTTATCACACACCGTCTCTCTCTCCCTCACACACCGTCTCTCTTTCTCACATTCCGTCTGTCTCTCTTTCTCACACACCGTCTCTCTTTCTCACACACAGCGTCTCTCTCTCACTTTCTCACACGCACCGTCTGTCTTTCTCACAACACACCGTCTCTCTCTCTCTCTCGCACACACCGTCTCTCTTTCTCACACACACGTCTCTCTCTTTCTCACACACACCGTCTTTCTCTCTTTCTCACACACACACCAACACCCTGAGACACACTCACACACATACACTTATGCAAACACCCTTACACACACACACACACACACCTATGCAAACACCCTGACACACACACCTAGATACACACACATACACTTACACATACACCCTGATCCACACACCTAGACACTCTGACACACACTTACACGTTGAGACACCCACACACAGTGACACTTACACACATTTTTTTTTTACCTTTTACTGTTGGTCCCCCTCCCTGCTAAGTTACCTTTATGTGCAGGGAGGAGGACGTTTCCGACGGTGTCTGCAGCTGCATCCATCGCACTGTGTCAGTATGGCCAGGAGGTGCAGTCACCGCAGGCACTCGCCTGTGGGCCACACCTCGAGGAGGAGGGACTAGGAAGAGATCTCCCTACAGCAGCGCCTCTCCTCCTGATCGACCCTCACCCCCGCCTGAGCTTAATCCTCCCATTTTAGGACCATATCCCAGACTGAGAAAAGCTCAGCGGGGGGGATTTTTTCATTTTTTTTTTACAATGATAGCCACAGAGTTTCCATTCAGGACTATTCAGGGGGGATTTGTAATCTAGTAATCGAGAAGATATCCTGGGCCGAAACCGAAATCACTGGATCGGGGGCTCCAGCATCACTATCCTTCGTCGAGCACTGGCTTTCTGACAAGCGTGTCTCGAGGTCCACTTCCGGCTGGGAGGCCAGAGCTGCTAAGGTCTGGAAAAAATCCTGTAGCGAGGTGCCAGATGACCGTTCTCCAGGTCCTGGGGTGGCTGGTGTGCCTTTTGTAGCACCCCATCTTTTCTTTTAGCGCGTGGGAACTGTGTTATCGCTGATGTAGTTAGGAAGGGCTGCGGAGCTACGAAACTATGTGGCCATCTTCCTTGAACGGCAAGCTTCCTGTAATTTTATTATTTTCATAATTATTTCTATTTTTATTATTTATTCACATTTTTACATTACTCAATTGATATAATTAGATCTGACAATCAATTCACAATCAAATTAGAAATTAGATTAATACAAATAAACAAGCACTGAATAAATGCACTGAGTTTATAACATCCTAGTAAAATGTAAGGATGAAATTTAAGTTTCATAACATAATCATGGTCATTGAATCTATTAGATCCATATTGTATAAGATTTGTTAATGATGTATTACTCCACCGTATACAGAGAGCACTGTGTCTTATTTCTCTCCACATATCATCGGAATTCATGGTAAGAAAATCAGAGTAACCTACAAAGAAGTGTTACCTTATGTTCTCCTCTAAAAATGTAAGTATATATACTTGTGTTTTAATTTTATTGCTGTGAATTCTTAGCGCTCCATTTTTCTCACTGCAAATCTTTTCTAAGAGGTGTTTAAAGGGGACATTCACATTTGATGTTTTTGAGCAGCTTATGTGAATATTTGTGAACATTTGTTGTTACAGCGCCTGAAAACACCTTTTTCTCTTCTCTCACTAATCCTAAATGCACTAAAAAATGCAGTCACAAAAGCTGCCTTGAAAAACAATGCCGTGGCATTTAATACAGTACTGGTGCACTGGTAAACCGAATGTAGATTTTTAACAATATCGGTTAAGTTAGAGAGGCCTGTGCTGGTAAAAAGGCAAGGGGAGTGGGACCTGTGATGGAGAAATGAGAGATGGTTATGTGATGGTAAGGTGGAGTGGGCCCTATGAGGGAAATTTTTTTGCCTCTACATACCTGGCCATGGAAAAATCTCTGTGGATGCTCATAAACAAGGATGAACCAAATTATAGTAGGGAAAGAAATTCATTTTGGATATTCGACATTTGGGTAGGAGACTCCAGAAATGGATGCAAGAAATTTAGGCAGAAAGAGTCAAAATGTGCCAATTATGGCGGGACTGCACTGCCTATCATGCTCAGCCAAGCTGTGTTTTATGGGGGACTGCACTGCCTATCATGCTCAGCCAAGCTGGCCTTTATGGGGGGACTGTACTGCTTATCATGCTCAGCCAAGCTGATGTTTATGGGGGGACTGCACTGCCTATCATGCTCAGCCAAGCTGACATGATAAGCAGTGCTGGATGATATGACTGACATTATAGAGTGAGAGGGCACTAACTTATATTGCTCTTGTATACAGTAGGATCTCTAATGAAACACATTGCCTGATTACATCACTAAACAGGAAATCATATTCCAATTCTTATTTGCTGCTGCAGGAAAAATAAACTCCCTTAGAAGCCTAAGGGAGACACCCATTGAGTGGGCCGTCCTGAACCTCTGCAAATGTGCATTTTCATTTAATTGTAATATCTTCATTTTTTAAGTAATGCACATTATAAAATATGCATTTTAAAGTACTTTGAAAGTACTTTAATATGCATTAAAATGTTGAGGAGGCATTTTGGGCACTAGACTGTCCCTAATAGCATCAATCCCCCCATCCCCCCACACACACATTTGTTACTTGTACAGTCAGCCCTATATAGCTTCTGTTTTCTTACCTTAAACCCCTCACGACAAAACCTGTACATTTACTGGTTCCCAATGCAATGCATTGGGGACAATGCCCATACATGTACAAGCTGACTTTAAATTGGTGCTTTTTGCTTCGTTTTCACCGTTGTTCGCACAATGGGGGAAAAAAAAATGGCTGACAGGTGACAATCACTTACCTGCCAATCATGCCCCCTCACCCTATGTAAATCTGGATGGAGGCAAACCTGGAATGTCTCCCAAATGGGAAATCTTAGCCACCAATAGGGTTGCTACCTGGCCGGTATTTTACCGGCAGGCCGGTAAAAAATTGGCATCAGGCCAATGTTAAGTCTATGGATACAGTACCAAGGCCGGTATTTTTCTGAAGAAAAGGTGGCAACCCTAGCCACCAATAGCTAAGACAGGCTTATTTTTTCCTAAGTCTAGGTGCTTATCACAATCCACTGCCATCCTATTGGGGGATAGATGGGGTAAGTTGATCCTAGTTGTCTTAACGTTAGGCAGACCAGGATCAACCATTATTTTTCATATTTATTAATGTGATTACTATGAAAATCAATCACAATGGTCACATCTTCTGATGTGGTTTATGTGGTTTATGTGCAGGATGCACTCAAAGGCTTAAAAACCCTTAGGTTGTATTGGTGTCTGATCCTTCTTCTGATATGCGGCTCTCCACATTAAAAAAAAGTTGTACAACACTGTACTAATGTATTGTAGTAAATATATTAAACATGTACTACAAAGGGCATCTTTATTGTTAGCTAATTTCATTTTACTTATCTTCATATAATACTTTGCATAGTGCTCTATGGAGTATTACTTGATATTTTCTAAGGTTAATTCTCACCCAGTGAGGCCTATGTTGAGCAGGGATAGGCAACACCAGTGTTCGTGGTTAATTCTGGGCATGTCTATATAGCATCATTAAATTGTCCAGTAAGTGTCCACCATGGACAACTGTGATCCTACCACTAATGTTGAGATAGAACAAAAAAATAGTTTTTGTGTGCAATACAACATGAACAAATGAGATGGCCTTTAGGTAGCATAATCAC